>FR989945.1:12417902-13017902 GCA_905404155.3 Plebejus argus | reverse complement strand
AACATTACAATATTGTTAATTTTTTAGTATTTTTGAATAGCCAGAGGTTATACAGGGTGCAATTATACCTTCCTGCCAAATTTTAATATATTATTGATCCTTGTTAAAAATAAAAATACACGTATTTTTGCTTTTATAATCACTCAGTACTAAAATGTTGAGAAATAGCTTCCGAAAGTTATCCTAAAAAACACTACAATTAATGGACACGACGCGTCGCCCGCGCGTCATGTGACCCCGCGCGCGCGCCTCCCCCCCGCATTACCCCTGGTCATTCCCCCGCGCCGCGAGTGACCATTCTGCAACGATTTTAAATGGGATAAAATATGTTAATAAAAAAAATATAACACCCAATATTTTTGCTTAAATGGACTCTCCTAATGATACCTAAGCTCTGGAAAAAATTTGGCAGGAAGGTTTAATTGCACCATGTATTTTTCATTATCAGAATAATTTCATCACTTAAGAATGCTCCAACCGGAAAATTAGCAGGTCGGATGTCTGTCAGTACGAATATCGACGTTAATAACATTAAAATAAGATTCATATTAGCGCGCCTTGTACAGTGGCGGTTACGACGCTCGCCGCGTTCTTGATAATATGGCGAAAATGTATGAAAAAATTTGAGAAATTTTCTTATTTTTCTTATAACTGGAAAAGTTGTTTATTTTTACATAAAATTTTTAGCGGACTTTATAGAGGACTAAATAAGCAACAATTTTTTTGTATATTTATTTTCCTCAATTCAGTGTATTTAGATATTAAGGTACCTAATCAGACCCCATTTTTTTCATATTTTGCGATTATTGTGATGGTTAAAACGTATTTTATGTGAAAATTTTGTATGCGGCTATAGAATTTTTATGGTACAGTCGTGGAGATGAATATATTCATCTTTCATTTGAAACAAAAATATCCTCGCAGTTTGACTCCTAATTCTTTAATAGGGTACCGGAAAATCGCTAATATTTGTAATAGCGTCCTTAAGTCATAATAAAAAAATATAACTTTCTCTTCTACGTCGCTCCGACGTTCTTCTTGAGTGTCAAAATTGAATGACAGGCATCTGCCTATGTAGGACTAACTTCATCTATCTAGAGGAACTAAGTTCTATGGTCGGCTTGTTCAAAGGTAATGTTAGTCATGATCTACTGCCGCTTGGCCGTTTAAGAGTGAGTTGCATCAACCTACTTTAACTATAACTTTAACTTTAACCATAACAAATTGTGAAATGAACTGTCAAATCCCTAGCAAATTCACCATATTTGACGTTAACCTTAATCTTAACTTTAACTACGCTTCTGGTGCAATTCACCCTTACATAGCCCGACCAAATAACTTAGGTCCGTCATCTGCCTATATATAATAATAGCTCCCACACCGGTTTCGGTGACGGTGGCCGGTTTCATTGAAACCAGGCCAGCTACGCAGGAGTAATTTTATAGTGCCCAAGTGTGTGCGCAGTACACAAGAGCACTCTCTATTCCTTTACTCTCATAACCCAGTGGGACGGCAGACCGACACGACTGGCGAGAGATCAGGCGCAGGACCGACTTTTTACATGCCCATCCGACGCATGGATCATCTTACTTGTCAGACAATCAGGTGATCAGCCTGCATTGTCCTAACCAAACTTGGAAATAACATGTTTCCAACGCGGGAATCGAACCCACGACCTCCGAGTCAAGAGCCGAGCTCTGAACCACTGGACCACGGAGGCGTTAATAAGGCCTATATATATCAATTTCACTGATAGCTTATAACATAAAACAGGTCCGCAACGTATGTCATTTGTATAATATCGAGTGTTCACATCGGAAATTGCGCGGAGATGGCCTACCTACCTGCTACTGATTAGTTTCAGCTCCTGTCTGTCTGTTCAGCTTTTATTTTGTCTACACTATTTGAAATGTTGTGTAAATTTAAATTTGTTAGTGCTAAGTGTTTATTTTGATCGCAAAATTCTAAATAACTCATAACATTATGAGTGCACTAGTGTGTATGTATGTTACCTTTTTACGTCTTACCTTTTGGCACTTTAAGCCCCATGATAAGAAAGTTTTTATCGCGAAAAAATGTACAGTTCCAAAAATCAGTAACAAGCAATATCTTGTATTTAATTATGTTTAGTAAAGTCGGTGTGTTAAATTTTAATAGATACTATTATTTTGAAACTTGTACGTTACTTTTACGTGAAAATAACAAAACTATTATAGCTGAGTGTGTGGTCACGCGAAAATTGTATAGAAAATATATATTTATATACCTGGCATATTAATATAAATATTATAGCTAAGTCTGTGACGGCCTTTATAGGTAGTAACCAGGTTTAAGATAAATGCTCACAAATAGCCATCATTCTTGTTTTTTTTTTTTCAAGTAGGTATTTACAGTACTCCAAAATTAATAATGCGCGTGAGTAACCGTGAATAAAGGCCGTCACAGTCTTAGCTATAATATATATTAATATGTTTATAGCTAGGCATATTAATATATATTTCCTATACAATTTTTGCGTGATCACACACTCAGCTATAATATATATTTCTGGTCTCAGTGTGTTTAGTTTAGTACGGTATATTAATATATATCATAGCAAGTCTGTGACGGCCTTTGTGACCGTGTTACAAAAGCTACAGGAATATCACGACGAACTTTAACACATGCATCTTAAACGCAATGCAATTAGAAAATGCAATATCGTCTACCGTTGCCGAAAAATTACGAAAATGTCTATGCGCATCATTACTTTTGCACTGTACCGTATTTATTAGACATACAGAAATGATAACGGATATAAAATGTATTTTATAGGCGTTATAACGGAAAACACACAGCTGTATCATTTCAACCTTTACGGATTGTGCGACATTTTCAGCTACTGTTTTAATAAAGTTAAACATAATATCATCGAATTCATTATACGAACATTATATAATCTAAGAAAGCACTATAAGAGAAAAGTAAATTTTGTCGCTTTTCGCGGTTCAGGGAAAGGAAGACCCTTTCCCTGAACCGCTGATCATGATAGGCTCTTCGCAACCAATATTATAGTCTTACATTTATTTCATACTTTCTAAAACTTATATTAAAACTTGTATCCATATCCGCGGCCTACTTCTTAAGCCCGCATCCGTCAGGCAAGTTTTAAGAGCAAAGATAGTGTATGTCGTGTGTTCATCTTACTATCATGTTAGTGTGTACACTGCCGTCGGCTGTGGAGACAATTCCTTATGTGTATAGTGACCATTTTGTATGGATTTGAAGAGACAATATAAAACTGAAGTCTTACGGCCGCAGTTACAGACATTCAATAATTTATAAGAAACATTCAATTGAATGTAGAGTTTGACAGATAATAAATAGCGTTTATGTGAAATTCTTCATAAAATTAAAGATTTGTAGTCATTAAAATATGTCTCTGAGGCCATATAACATATGTATCTTGTAAGTTGTAGACTTTGTAGGAAAAATGTTTGATGTAAAGGAATCATTTGCCTTGTGAGAAAAAGGCGATTTCAATGAAAATATTAGTGTACACAATTTTCTCTAATGATCATTTTGAGATAGTTGATGTTCACTTGCAAAATTTTATTTTCATCAAAGTTATTTTTCGGTACAATCATGGTTACCCTACTCTCAAGAAAATATGAACCATGTGGAGTTTAAAAATCTCTTCACGAAAGAAAACATTTTTCGTGCGATATTCACTCGCAAGGATTATATTTTATTAAAACTTTGATGCGCTAGAGCTGCTGGGTTTCTGATATTTTTCAGCCTATATTTTGTTCAAGTTAGTATATTTGTTACTTTTTTTTCGGACATTTCACTATATGGCACACTTTTTAGTTAAATTTTCAGTTATAATTTTTTTCTATATAAGTAGTCGTTTCACACCACGTCAGTCTGGCTCCGTGCTAAGTTCTCGAAGAAGTTGTGGGGACACTTTCCAGGATGCTTATTAAAAAAAAACAGCACATAAAAAGGTATTTTTAGATGTATTTGAATAGGATAAGCACACCGACAACAAAACAAAACGACATTACACGAGAATTTTGTATAATATATTATTATACATTGTATGGAGGTGTATCTATAGCTATACCCATTAGCATTTTGCGTAGTATTTAAAGGGAAGACTTCTTCCTTATAATTATCAAGAGATGAAACTCTGCAACATCAGCTCGGGAGCCACTAACTTATGCATGAACTAATAAAAACAGACTTGTTGGTATGAAAAATGCTCTAAAATTAACTTTAGTAATGTTTGAAAATTATATTAAGCAGTTGATGGTTTTAATTTCTTTTAAGTGCTTCTATATTATTTATAAAAGTATTTTTTTTAATAACTCGCAATTTCGTGGGGCGAAAATTCGTTATTAACTTGGGAATGGTATATTTTGACATGCATTGTGATAAAACTATCGTATGTCCCTCAAGAACGTGTGGACACTTTGTTTTCTAAGGATATTAAGGTGGTTTGAGGCAACAGGCAGACCCACATTCACATGTATACTATTATACCCTCAAGTTAAAAAGCGCTTCTAAAATTACTTATTATAATTTATTCCCCATAATTACAGTAGAAAGTTTTCAATTGTCACTAAGAGTGACTCAGGGAGACACCTGTAATTTTTGCCACCGTCTTGTAAACGATAACGACTCAGCTCTCAGATTTCACAAATTAGATTATATTTTCCCTAAGTCAAGGGTAAGATTGGCGAATTCGGATATTGAAAATAGAGCTCTGTCCTAATACTATAATATAGAGCTCAGTATTGAATAAGCGTCGAACTGTCAGATTTGACATTGATATTCGACTCGAAGACACTTAGTTGAGTTCTCATTATTTCAGATATTTTTCAAATATCACTGCATCAAACTTTTCTTACGGTCAGACTTTCGGTAGTTATCGTTCAAAATTAAATAAAAATTTATTGGATCTTTCTGTTTTAAAAGTGTTTTTCTAATTATATCAGGAGAAGCTCCATGAAGAAAATATTTTAGTTCCTTGTAACATTAAATTGGATCATGTTTTCTGGGTTTATTAACCTATTTACCGCGCTAACTCTATTTTTTCATCTGCCCACATAATCTCACCAGGATTCACACAAAACGTGATGTACCTACCAAATACTTTCTAACCACCAGAATAATTTCTATGCGTGTCCTACATGTCATCCATCAAAACACTGGCTCTTATTGTCGCAGGGCCGAGGGTAACAATGACGTCACAGGCCAGGGCCTAACAATGACTTCACAGGCCCAGATTGCGACAGGGCCAACAAAGGGATTTATTGTGGGCCCAAAATGAAATGTTACTTTCCTGTCAGTTATTGTTGTGTTATGGACTGATATATGTTTTTTGTTTTCTTAATTTATGTAGAATTTGGAAGTATAATTAGGTGGATATTAACAAGTAATATCTACTAGATGATGCCTGTAACCCAGTGTCAGAAAATTAGGTTATCGCGCGGGAACATTTTTCCGGGTTAAAAGTATCCTATGTTCTTTCCCGGGACTCAAAGTATCGTATCAAATTTCAGCAAAATCAGGTTCAGTGGTTTGAGCGTGAAGTGGCAACAGACAGACAGAAAGACGGACACTTTTGCGATTATAATATTAGTACGGATTTCTATGACACCCATTGACTATTTTTTTTTCGGAATCTTTCTGCGTGATCTACCTAGATTTGGAAACTGGCCCGGCAAGAAAACGTAAGAACATCAATATTATTATAGTAGCTATTTGAAATGGTAAAATTGTTCTTAAACATGATCTCTTAAAGTATATACTAAATTGTGTATCTTTGTAAGTACAATTATTATTGTAAAATTATTTCTATGTGTAGATATTCTGATATTTACCATCAACTTAAAAATTCCTTTAAAAAACCAACAAAACTATAATACCTTTTAGTAACTTGCTTTCATTCTCATTACAAGTTTGCAAAATTCATAACACCACGTCTTTCATTTTCTTTTTAAAACCCGTTTTTCATAAATTACCAAGTTGGAATTAGCTAAGCTGTAATATTTAATGGCCCATGCTACCAGGGGTGCAGGAATGTAGGAGTTATAAGCTGGATCTTTGGCACGGGTCGCAGAAACTTGAAAACTTCCTAATGCTTTAATATCATTAAAAACGTAGACAATTTTATTATGTGCAAGCGTTTTGTACACGGCCAAGCGTGAATATTATTTTTGACTCGACTGAAAGACATCCGTCTCCAACCAGAGTTAGTTGTTGAGCCAAAAACAGTGAATAACGCGCTAGATATTTAAAAAAATACGTGGGGTGTTAGGTTTATTTTCGTTACGGATTTTTTTCGGCCTACGCGCTCTAAGCCCGTGATAAAAGCTAGCAATAGCTTAAAAGCTTTGAAATTTAATGGTTAAATATATTTTTTATTAAAACAGCAAATACTATCGAAAGAAAACTAATCTTAATTAATATAGTTAGTTATAGCGTATGTTATAGCTAAGAAAATAGCTTGATTAGAAAGGAATTACTCTCGTATACATCTATGTATACAGATATAAAATATAATATTATATAAGTACAAGTCAAGTTCTCAATAATATATTGTAACTTGTAAGTATTTTCAATAACATTTATTTCAATTCAACCACATTCTTCTCGATATAAACGGTGTGATTTCCATAACCGTTCATCGTCCATTGTGCGACATGAAATATTATAATTTTACAATAGTCCCTGTCGTGTGCAGGCACATTACAGCCGGTTATGTCGCATATCCGTATGAATTATACGTTTATTAGGAAATTAAATTAATTTTATACTAACGGGTTCCGTAGCCGATGAATAAATTGTTATTCTCTCATCAGGCTCTCAGGAACCACGAAAGTTAGATTGAAAATTTCACGCCACAATAAAAATAGTTTTTTACCCGATGTTGAAAACGCTAGTGCGTGGGAACGTATATTTTAAGTAAAATGAAAGAATGTTATCGATGCCTTGGCCGGTTTTAATATCAGGGGGTGTAGTGCGAGTTTCATTCGATCATACGCATCGAACAGGTTAACGCGAATTTGTATGAGATCAAAGCAGCGCCACCTACTTACGTGCTTACGTGGATACCGCTTTGATCCCATACAAATTCGCGTTAACGTTCTCGATGAGTATGATCGAATAAAACTCGCACTACGCACTCAGTTCTTTACTCGGCACATTTCATTTTGAGGTAAATGTCAACAAAACCTAATTTATAATGGTACGCAACCCTTCTATTTGGGTTCGTATATCCGTCTAAAAAAACAAAACCTAAAACTCGATCAAATTGGTGCACTTTTGCACTTGCACTTTTGTATTTCTTTTTTGCGCAGCTTACGTGATATCTTAGTTGTTAGCATTTTAGCAGCACATACTAAGTTTTGAAACAAAAATAACCGAAGTACTGTACTGTTTTTGGACTTACACTAATGAACACTTAATTTGTGCAATTCTCAAATCATAACAAGTATTGTAGCAGTGAACGCTGGACGACCGATTTCGCTTCAACAACTGCAGACAACTAGAGACAATTCTGTCGATTCAGACGTTTTCCCGTTAGCTTTTCAATTGATTTTCATTTGTCAACGCTTTCGTAGTCCAGTGGTTTTTTAGATCGTGGTTATTGACGGAGGTTGTTGGTTCGATTTCCTGCGTTGCATGACCTGGTCCCTGATTTTTATAAATCCGGCATTGTCGCAAAATCTACACAGGTGTATATGCTGTGTTTTTCGCAATAAAAACTGACATTACCCGGGAGTCTCTGTACAGAGAATCTAGTGTTAAATCTTTAGCGGTCGCAGTCAGTAATGATTATTTAACTTTAATTTGACGAAGAGTATGAGGAAATATATTGCATGGAGTTTATGTCAAAATCTTTTTAAAATAATCAAGAATGAGTATAAATATATTGTAATAAAGTTTAGTATGCAAGTGACTGCGTAGTAAATAGTTTTTGACGTGATATTTGTTCGTCGGCGTAACTACATTACCTGTGACAATGCGAACTTAATAATTCCATTTATATTGATAGCCCATCAATTACACGGAATCCAATTTTAATACAATTTACAATATTATAATATGAATGTATACTACAATATGAATTAATACATAATATAACAATGAAGTGAGTTAATAATTAAAACGAAATTGACTGAATAGTATAAAAAATACAAAATTGAATTGAAAAACAATAATGTAAATATAACTAAACCTGTGAGACCTCTAGTATTGCAGATTAAATTGATATAAGGCTTCAGAATAAGGAGACCTGTCTGTCCGTTTGATCCGAATAAAGTTATTTTCAATACGTCATCTGATTCGGCAAAAGAGCTGTTTTACTCTTATACACTTAGCTCGATGTAAGCCTGTTAAGACTTAAGAGCGAGTCGAACTCGCACACGAAGGGTTCCGTAACAATAATCAAAGTTTGTGATTTTGCAATAGAATTATATGTTTTGTGACAATAATTTCAATTGCCTATACTGTACCCGGCGAAACATGGCGGTAGCGGTCATTGACTCCTTGTCAAAAACTTGTCATTTTCTATACAAATCGGCGATTGACAACATAATATGACACTTCATTGTCAATTGCGGTTTATATAGAAAATGACAAGTTTTTGACAGGGACTAGGGAGTCAATGACCGCTACCGCCATGTTTCGCCAAGTATAGTATAGCAAATATCATTTACACAGCGAATGACATAATATTAATTATTATTTTCATTTGTTTTTTTTCTGCCATGTAAGCTTTCATCAGGCAAAATATACGCTTTGTGATTTAACAGCTTTGTAACGTTCTTTAGTAATATTTTAAGGTTACGATAAGGAGTAAAAGTGTCTTGCGAGATTTCTTACTCGCGCCGCGCCGGTTCTTTTCACAGGGCTTCGCGAATCGGTGTTGACAATAATTCAACATGCGAAAATAATATTTTGGAATTTTAACACAATTTTTTTATGTGAATTGAAAAATTGCGTTGTACCCTTTGGGTGCGGAACCCTACTACCTTTAAGGGAGCCCTCAAAAAGGGCAAAACAAAAAGTCCCAAGCATCAGAGTGTGATTTATGGAGATGCGAAGTTGGCAACTTCGTGAATTGCCGAGTGACTTGTAGGTGTTTGTGTTTTGCGACAACGTTGTTGCGGAAAATCGATGAGTTATAAGAAAAAGTGAAAGGGTCAGTTTTAATGCAATGTCACGAGGCGATTAATTTTGTAATGAGCCATTTAATAGTGAAGTTTATTTGGGTGTTGGTAAAAATGAAAACGAAACAGCAGCTCGTACACCTGAGCTGCATCTTCTACGTCGCGCTATCGCAAATCTACTTTCTTCGATAAACGAATTTTTGCGTTTGTGTTCTCAACGCGAGCAAAGCATTTTTAGCCATTCGAAAATTGTGCACACTGCCACAAATTATTAAATAGTTACTGCGTAAACGCTGCACCGCCAAAGAAGTTTCTACTGAAAAAATATTATAGAAGTCCAATAAATAAATAAAATAATTTAATTAATACACTAAGTACTACATATTTTGTTTACGATGTAAGGAATTCAATCAGCGAAATATTTGTGCAGCACAAACATCATCAGCTCTATCAAATAATATTGAATTTTTGAACGCAATAACTACACTATCAATATTAAGCTGAAAAGTTAAGCCGACGCAGCTGGGAGTGTAAGCGGATTATCAATGCAAACAATACACAAATACACGGTTAGGGCAGGTGCACACGACATGTGGTCGATTGCAGCCAATTTATTGTTGAATGCTGCCGATTATTGGTGATTCCTTAGAATTGCATTCTAAGGAGGCAGTTAAATTCCCATTACGTTGGCTTTATCTAGTCTTTCGCAGATTCTTCCCGACTCCGGAAGTTGAATCTGTCGTAGGTTTTTGAAAACCCAAGAAAAAATTGTTTCGTTTGAAAATTGAAAACTTATTTCCATTACTGCTTCGCTCGTGCAACTATGATCGACAACTATCTCAATAAAAAGCTTCAAATAATAATTTCATTCCCATGAATTGATTGCGGTCGCCCGAAAAATTATTTATAATTTTTTTATTACTGTAAATTTAATTTATATTATTTTAACGGCATAACCGATTCTATGTGTACCCGCCTTAACGTAGTCTGTACACACCATACTCGTGTCCACCGGGTCTGATTGCTGCGATGATTGTCGTGTTTGTTTTAACGCTTCCCCGCAACTATGATACCTTGATTTTGAATTTTTAAACCCGATATAAGTCGGATTGTTTCTAACTTCCTGGAAGTGTATTTACGGGATGTCTATTGTGAATATGAAGGTGGAAAACGAACATATTAACAAACATATAATTCGCACCTCCAGTCGTAAACTGACTCAATTCAAAATTCATGTTTTTTGGCAAATGACAAAAACGTGTTTCGTTACTCGTCACTTTTCTGGTTTTCACACTATAACTTAATGAAATATTGAGCTATTCTCAAAATTCAAAGTGGTATTGATTATTTGGTCTATCCACTACACGAACGCATTAAAATTTTTGTTTAAATAAAACAAAATATTGTAGTAAATTGGATCTGAAAAAAAACTTCAATTAAGGAGTCACTTTAGTACTAAAAATATTTTTGAATGTGTGACTTAAACACAAATATGTCTCTTTATTTCTTAACAATATGTTTGATTGAATGGTTTATTTATAAAAGAGTCACTTTAATTCTTAAATTTATCTATTTTTGCGGTAAAATACTAACTTTACTTATGTATATTCACTTAGGTGATACAGGTATAATATATACTAAAATATTATATATTACGGTATGCGAAATAAAACATAAACTCAAATCAGGTTTATTTATTATCTGTTGATATAAAATTCTTAATTAATACTTACTATAATCAGTCATTAGTTTCAATATTATCACATGCTGCCCTTTATTTCTAGACTACAAATAACAAAATTTGAAATATAATACTAGGTAACATGAACAACAACATGAGATCTTTTTATTTGAGGTAGAAGTAACACACATAGCATTATTCAGATATGTAAACAACAAGATAGTTTAGAACTTAAACCTTAAAATTAATCAACAACATAATTAATCAACTTAAAAAAAAGTAACTTTGGAATGTCTCTATAGAAAATAAGTCTTCTAATAAGTCTTTTATAAAAAACAATATACATTCTCAATCGGTATTGAGTAAAAAGTAAAAAAAGAAACATTCAAAACATAAAAAACATACAAAAATAACCAAGCGAATCAGTTACATAGGTAGACCTTAAATGTTCACTTATGAATACTATAATATACTTACTTAAATAATCACAACCGTTAAATACAGCATTGTTGTAATAATCAATGAGTCAGATACTCACTGATTATTATAGTAATTCTGTATTTATAATAATATATAATATCAAAGAGTATACATAATTATAAATGTCTTAACAAAATATTTATATAATATAATAATACTGTAGTGTTTCATAGTTTTGTACTTATTACAGACTGTCATAAAAAGTTTTGTAATAACTTGGAATCATATTTTTTTTTACCAATTCTTTTAAGTCCTTTCTTTTGTTTTCTTTTAAGCCCAGTCCCTGTGAATATAACTGCTCCAATTCAATCTCGTTAAAGCTTAACATTTTCCTCCTCTTGTTTCTCATATTAATAGTTTTATATTCCGTATCCATGTAAGAAGTCTTGTAGTCGAATTCAAAAGTGTCTCGTCCTTTCACGAATTTCAAAACTTTGATGTTATTCCAAATTATTGTTTCTTTATTTGTGTTCTCATTGTAGTTGTAGCCCCATTTTTCTTGCAAGCTTTTGATATTAAAAAAAAACCTGTAGTCTAGTTCCTTGACCTTAAAAGGTGGGCCCGTTTTTCGTGCACTTTTGATAATTGTTGCGTATTGACAAGGTATATAAATAGGACCAGATTTTTCATTTTTTATAATCTCCTTTTCTATGAGGCTGTGTACGTTATCAGCTTCATTTTGAGTGTGCCCTTTTATTAAGTATTTGTGGGTTATGCTTTCAATGTTATGCAATGAGGCTACAGCAAATGAATATAAGCTAACGATTACTTTGTTTTTGTTCTGACTGGCACAATTATCGGAGTAAAAAGTGACGTGCAACTTCTTATCGGGATGCTTTTGACTCAACTCCTTTAAGTAGTCATAGATACAGGATCCTATTTCATTAGGCCCCCTCATTCCTTGTGTCTCGTCCCAGAAGTAACAGTTTACTTGTCCATAAGAAGCTTCTTTGTCTTGTTTTCTATTCAGTTCAGTTATCGTGAAGTCTAAGCAATTAATTTTAGAGCAATAGTAAAAATAGGCTGGACTCGGGCATAGCATTACAGACTGTAAGTCAAATACAGCACAAATGTGAGTTTCATCCACGTTGTCGCGGTCTAGTTTCTTTTCATCTCGGCATAATTCTTTTTCGAGTAAATGTTGATCGTAATTAGCCTTTAGCTCCAATTTCTGGTCCGGCGGGGCAAGGTCAAAAGCTACGCAAGTGTCACACCTGTCTTTCATTGGTTTAAAAAAACCAATATTAAATTCAGTGTTAAATATTTTGCTATAGAGCCAGTACTCACACTCCGATTTATTTCGCTCTCTTTGAAGAGCATTAAAATCTTTCCAAATATCTGTAATAGTTTTACTGTTTGAAATAAATTCTCTGCTTGTTTGTGCTCTCAAGTAGTGTGATTCAATCTTTGGTATAGAATTAATATGGTTTTTAATGTCATCTATCAGTTTTGGGGTCTGTTTCTTTTCTATTTGCATGTCGTCCTCGCATATCTTTTTCTACGAAACCGTGACTGTTCATTTTGGCCTTGATAGTTCTCAAAACTCTATCACTTACGTCCAGCGTATTTATAAAAAAATTCTTGCAGACACGAATTTTTGTTCCGTTTACTACAAAGAAAAAGGCATTGTTCGGTTTCCTGGGTCGTGCAGCGTTCGAATATTTATATTTTGGTGTGACTTCTAGCATACAAGATCGGATGTAACTACGCTGTAAGTCTATATCATTTAGTTGCCAGTAATAATTGAATAAATTGATCCTGTCTGCATGTTGTATATTATCCGGGCATTTTAGCCTGCATGTACACGCTGCCTTAATGCAGCGAGCCGGAACTTGTTTTTTCGATTTTGATAGGGACACATAGGGTTTTCCACTGTTTCTTAGCATTTTCAGTCTATTTTGTTTCCAGTTGTCAGGGTCCCTTTTACGTTTTCTAGACAGGCGAGGAGTGTCGTCAGATCTTGAAGAATTTCTAGGAGGTGAGGGTGATGAGGAGCTTGATCGCGAAATATTAGCAACACCTCTACGTCTATTATTTGCGTATGTTGGGTCCGAGTCACTTAAGCCTGCGTCACTTTCGTTAGAATTAATTGGTGATACCTGATAGTTTGGACGAATTGTTGATCGTGAAGTTGATTTGGTTGGACTTGACTGATTTGAACTTGACGAAGAAGAACTGGATGATGAAGTAGATGATGACGAACTAGACGATCTTGATATGGTCGTAGCTTCCGCTATTGTAGAAGATGTTGGTGATCTACTTTCAGTTCTTTCCGTATTTGCTTCTTCCTCAATTTGACAGGTATCTACTTGCATGTCAGTCGTCTGTGTGTTTTGTGGAAGACTGCCATGTTGTATACGTATATTCAAGTCTCTTTCTGGGGTGTTTTCAATAAAAGATGTGCAGCTATCGGACAAATTTCTTTCAGTGATCTCTTCTTCTTGCGCGTTCAACATGTCAAAAATATGGTCAACTCTTCTCTTCATTATGTTACTTGAAAAATTCTGAAAAAAAGTTCATTGTTTTATTGAAAATTCATAATAGTAAACTGACCTACACCTAAGTGCAACATCATGATTTAGACAATATTTATTCAGAAATGGACTTAAGAACAATAAATTCTAAAAAATATATATATTCAAAATTCAAATACAGACTCAAAGTATAAAAAGTCAACAATTATTATAATGTTTTCGGTAATAAACTAACGGTTTTTGCTTTAGGTCACAAAAATTTTGCTATTTACAATTGTAAAGTGACTTAAAACCATATTCGGTCACTTCACGAATGAAATAAACTTAAGTGGACTTACCGCCAATTTTGTACTACAGTGACAGATTGAGACTTGAGCCACTTCTCCATTAGGTGCGCAGAGTCTCACTCCAACGACTCGTCCCGCAACACTAAATACGCCACTACATTAATGACGATACGCGCTGAATCCATTGTTAAGAAAGAGACACAAGATGAAGTTTCTCCTTTTCTAACCTAAATGTGGCACTTTACGATTTACTAGCCGAAAGAGCGCGCTTTTTTAAATCGTTCTGTATACTTAACTCAATTTATCGAAATTTTGGATTGAGTCAGTTTACGACTGGAGGTGCGATATGTCAGGTTGAAACGTGTAGACCAGAATGACATAATATGAAAGATATACAAAATAATATTTGTGTTTGGGGAAAAAAGACAGACAGCCATAAGCAAGACACAAAAGTAAAAGTAAAGCCTGATTAGCAATTTTCTTAACAGTACCACTGCAGCTGATTACATATGTCTAAAAGAGTTTTTTCGATGACCATATGAAACGTGTATCTCGGGAATTATCACCCAAAATCCCCAATTTAACTATGATGTTCGAGGTAAAAAAAAATTAACTACGAACCCACAGTAAAAGTTATTCCGTCAAACCATATTCGAGCTATGACAGTTAAGTCCCTCACCTCGTTGGGAAATGCAAATCCGTCGTCTCCGAGGGGCTCTTATTTATGTCTGAACCCATCCGTTACTTTCCATACTCCCTGATTCCGTATTGTCATGTTGATCGCGAAACTTTCCAAGCATTTGCAAGTTTTGTGCGTTTCAATTTTGTATCATCGTTGGCGCTTGATACACCGAGAGAATCAATTTCTATAGTAACTGTACCTACATTTGCTGCAGTAAAGTATTTTTTTATGAAATAAGGGGGCAAACGAGCAAACGGGTCATCTGATGGAAAGCAACTTCCGTCGCCATGGACACCCGCTGCTTCAGAATAGCTGCAGGTGCGTTGCCGGCCTTTTAAGAGGGAATAGGGTAAGGTAAGGTAAGGTAAGGGGAGGGTAGGGATGAGAAGGGAAGGGAATAGGGGAGGTTAGGGAAGGGAATAGGGTAGGGGATTGGGCCTCCGGTTAACTCACTCACTCAGCGAAACACAACGCAAGCGCTGTTTCACGCCGGTTTTCTGTGAGGACGTGGAATACCACGTCCGGAGAAATATCTCCGGTCGAGCCGGCCCATTCGTGCCGAAGCATAGCTCTCCCACGTCAGCATGGCTCTCCCACGTCGGGTTGATAAGATACTTTTCTGAAATCGCATCCTGTGACTTACTAGCGGTATCATAATATATAAGTTTCATTTTAATGTTGTTTTATTTTCGCTTCATTGTAATACTGTTTTTATCGTTTACGTACTACTTTACGCATCTAACTTGCATAGTTTATACATATAAAGTATTAAAATTTCGCTTAGAAAACTATTTTAGTTCATAAATAATTGCATCTAGCAACTATCAATGCACTATGGCACTGTGTTACTCTGTTTCGTTCCACTACAATCTTTACAATTTATCAGAATCAGATAAATAGAAATGAATAAGAACTTCTTATCAATGACTTATCTATGTACGTGACTTCAGTCGGTTACAAATTATCTCACAATTCTGATTACAATAACTAATTTATAACAAACGCTCTTCGCCTTCAATGAGGAGTGAGGACAGTGTTTGCACCTGTAACGCTACTAAAAAATATTAGAGTAAATCTTTAATAGTAATCTATTTCTGTTGACTAAACTTTCTTTTGCGTATAAAGTAGCTCACCATTTTTAAAACATGATATTTTACTTTTGTATAAAAACTAAAAAAGAGGGAGAAAAATCATGATGTTTATTTCATACACCATTAATTTTTACCCAAACTGGCACAAACGGACTTTTTAATCTTAGATGTTTCAACCAGAATTATTCTTGTAGGCGTAATACACAACTAGTATGATTATCAATACAAAACAATAATAACCGGATCACACCATTTATTAAATTAGCACACACAGAAACATCCTTCAAAATCAATAAGTAGCTGCACCAAAAATAAAGTTCCCAGGGTCACTTGGAATTTCAGACGTAAAATACTGAGTCCATAGCTGCTTAAATTCGTCCCACGTAACATTTGACTTTCCTTGTGCCATTTTCTTGAATGCTGCCTTCGAGTCTTCTTCTAGAAGACCGAAAGATGTAAACACGGATCTGAATTCTTCTAAATCAATAGATCCATCTCGACTTGTGTCTTGGAGGTCGAAAATGAACTTGCAATACAGATCCTGCCATTCAAAAGGTTTCACGACAAATCTCTCCCACATCGATAGCCACTCTTGTATTGTAACTTTCCCATCCTTGTTATCGTCAGCTGCTTCTTGAATTGACTCCCAAATTCTATAAAGAGCTGCTTGTGCTTCCTTATATTTGTCATCGTTTGGACTCCACTGTCTTGATTTTGCTATATTCTCTAAGGTTACATCGAAATCTGTCTTACTTATTTCGCCGCTTGAGTCGATATCGAAGAATGTATAAAAAATATAGAGAAGTTTTGTTTTCCGGAATTCTGATATCATGGTGCCACTGTCTTCGACTAATAATTACGAACTAATTTGATAAATTAATTGTCTGTTGTCACGATATTGTGTTATCGATTTGGCGATAATGATTATCTTAGTTACTTTGTAGGTACAGTGATTTTGTTTTTCGGGCGGTAAAAATATAACATGCACCGTTACCACTATTTCAACTTGTAACGGCACTCCTGGAGTGTAGTCAGAAAGGCTATTTTTCATAAGATTAGGGAGCAATAATTGAGCAAACCGGTCACCTGATGTAAAGCAATAACGTCGACACTCGAACGTCAGAAGAGTTTCAGGTGCGCTGCTGGACTTTTAAGAGGGTGTATTCCCTCTTAAAAAAAGCGTATCTTCTGCTTGAAGGTTTGCAGGTCGTATTGGTCCATAAGTACTGTTGGCTATTATTACATAATATTATATTGACACTGCCAAATCACGTAAACATCTTTAATAAGAAAATTGTCTTCCAGTCAGTCATTAATCCGCGAAAAATAAACGCACAGACCCAAGAGGACGACGATATCGCTTTTTATTCAAATCATATCAGAGACAAATAGGAATTTAAAATCCAATTTAAATGTACTCAAGCCGGCGTCCCCGATGGTTTGGGGGAGAGTGTCCTTAGAGGGAAAGAGAGAGAGAGAGAAAGAACTTAAAAAGTACATTAAAACAGCTTCATCCGAATTATGGTGCTGTTATGGCTTTTTTATCGTCAACAGATTTTCTGTTAAGGCTACGCATATTTTTCGCTCTTTTAAAATTGTGTTTCACTTTATCGTTTTTCAACATAACTAAAACCAAATGCTAAATTGTGTTAGCGCCTTAGCGGATGTCAATGGCCAAGCTACATGATATTATATTTTAAATGTATTTAAATCGGTATATTATGTTAGTCACTTTATATAATTTTGATTAGTGATAATTATATTTTAAATAGTAATGAGTAAGGTACTTGATTTTGACAAATAGATTACTTACTTCCGTTATAACTTCCTGTTCTCATATTTCAGTAAATAATTATCTTAGTACATTAATTAATATTTAGAATTATGTACTTAACTTATTCTTAGCCATTCTTAATTTCTAAAGTATTTTATATGATTTTACTATATTCGAATTGTCAACGGAAGTTCGTTACATTTTTTGTAAAGTGGTATAAAAGCCCCATATTGCATTGATTGATTCATTCTGTAATTAAGTTTGAAACGTGTAAGGTGAAACTCTGCTCGAATAAATACCGCTCAATGTATAATTCAAGACTTTTCCTATACTCTCTAATATTTCAGAAGTGGTCTCGTCCCACTGCGTAGAAAGTGATTTTTTTTTTCTCTTCGAACATTATAGACAACAGTGATTGTGATAGTGAACCAGAGTGCCTAGTAATTACTCAAACTGACGCAGAAGTGATACCAAAGTTTGAACCAGAAGACGACGCTTATAATTTAGCTACATGGCTGCATAAAATCGACCAGCTTAGAGAGGTTTACGGATGGAACAGTGCCGATCGACAGTTCATCGTGCAATTTCGTTTACGTAGGTTCGCTAGACAATGACTGCATTGAAGCTATGATGGTTCGAACAAAGACTGAAAGCGCGACGATGACCAAATATTACAACGATAAAGTCTCTCTGCTCAAGAAATGCGAAATCCAGGGCGAGCATGCAATATCTTGCGTCATAAAAGGGTTGCCAAATGAACTACAGTACAAGCCAAGCCAATGCGAAAGACTACTTGGATTGGAGGAAAGGTGCAGGTGATGGAAAATCGACAGCAGCTCCCCAGCCAGGAATAAACACCGCTACAAATGTCGAATAGTAGGCCATTGAAGCTATTCAACGCCCCGGTCATACGACGATCGACGGCTAACTGCTGGTTCGCAAATACAGCGAACAACTCGGCAACCGCAGAATTCAACACGAGTGAGTAACACTTTTTATACTTCAACATTATCTTAGTGAATAATATTTACACAAAAAAAAACAAAATTGTGTGGGTAGGAGCCAATGGACAAAAAGCCTGTGTGAACATAAAGTCTGTGTGACATACTCATTAGCAATAAGCCTGTGTGACTGGTGTCTATGTGACTGGCGTCTGTGACTTGTGTCTATGTGACTGGCGTCTGTGACTGGTGTCTATGTGACTGGCGTCTGTGACTGGTGTCTACGTGACTGGCGTCTGTGACTGGTGTCTACGTGACTGGCGTCTGTGACTGGTGTCTACGTGACTGGCGTCTGTGACTGGTGTCTACGTGACTGGCGTCTGTGACTGGTGTCTACGTGACTGGCGTCTGTGACTGGTGTCTATGTGACTGGTGTCTATGTGACTGGTGTCTATGTGACCGATGTCCAAGTGACCGGTGTCTATGTGACCAGTGTCTATGTGACCGATGTCTATGTGACCGATGTCTATGTGACCGATGTCTATGTGACCGATGTCTATGTGACCCAATAAGTCTGGGTGACCTTACAAATATTCTAAAATTGAGCTAAATTTAATTACATCTGTACAACAAAAATTAAAATGCATAAATTACCTTTCGGCTTCAGAAATGCCATGTTGGCTGGAGATGAGATGTGATACTAAAATTTTTACAAAATACTGTTTCGTTGTCTTTCTCTGTTTCAGACCACTGGCAGTTCTGGCACTGGTAAAGCACAGGGGAGCAAACCATGGGAACGTCGTGAGGACACGCCTAATGCAGGATGGCCGAGTGTTAGCGCCTTAGCGGATGTCAATGGCCAAGCTACATGATATTATATTTTAAATGTATTTAAATCGGTATATTATGTTAGTCACTTTATATAATTTTGATTAGTGATAATTATATTTTAAATAGTAATGAGTAAGGTACTTGATTTTGACAAATAGATTACTTACTTCCGTTATAACTTCCTGTTCTCATATTTCAGTAAATAATTATCTTAGTACATTAATTAATATTTAGAATTATGTACTTAACTTATTCTTAGCCATTCTTAATTTCTAATGTATTTTATATGATTTTACTATATTCGAATTGTCAACGGAAGTTCGTTACATTTTTTGTAAAATGGTATAAAAGCCCCATATTGCATTGATTGATTCATTCTGTAATTAACTTTGAAACGTGTAAGGTGAAACTCTGCTCGAATAAATACCGCTCAATGTATAATTCAAGACTTTTCCTATACTCTCTAATAATTGTTATTACTTTTAACAAAATACTAAATTTATTTATTAATATTATGGATGAAAATCTTCATGCAATATTTTAATCCAAAATAAGATATTCGCCTTTTCAACTTCGAAATAAAAAGATTCATGAATAAAGAGGATCCTAATGATTTTAAAGCCAGCTCAAAGGATCTTGAGGAATGAGGAACCCTCTGCTAATCAAGACGCGTTTTCATTAGTTAATTGGGTACTGAAGGCTACTTCGTCCATCATTTCAGCAAATATTTTACTTTCTTATAAGGATTTTTTTGCTTAAGGTACTTCGTTTGCAGCAACTAAACATATTATTATAGGCAGGTAGGATAACGCCTTCGTGGTCCAATGGATAAAATTGGCACCTCTTGATTCTTCGCCGATTGGATTGCAATGTTATAAAAAATTGATTCCGGTACATCCATGCGTCGGATGGGGATGTAAAATAGAGATACTGTGCCCGATCTTTCACCGAATATTAATAATATGATTTTTTAACAATAAAAAAATTACGTCTGCCTACGTAGATTTTCAAGCAGGTTTATCGACATCAGCCATTCTCAAAGTTTGCTCCACGGAGCCTACATAAATTTGTTAAATACACTTAAAATTGTTTTTAGAAATGTTATCAGATACTAGCATGGAGAAAATTTATTGAAAGACAAAACATTATTTTTCTAGAGGAGTCCATGTAAATGTTACTTCTTGAAAGGGTTCTGCAACAAAAGAAAATTTGAGTCACAGCTGATCCACATAAATAAGTTTTAAGTCAATTGATTTCAAATTCTGGTTCATTTAATTTATTTCCAG
Source organism: Plebejus argus (assembly GCA_905404155.3). Classification (NCBI taxonomy): domain Eukaryota; kingdom Metazoa; phylum Arthropoda; class Insecta; order Lepidoptera; family Lycaenidae; genus Plebejus; species Plebejus argus. Next base: position 12,997,214 of record FR989945.1, on the reverse strand, counting down.
TGTTTAACCTTTAATTAAGTACATAATTATAATAATGAAGCGATTGAGAAGTCAACGAGCTGTATGATTGCATATTGATTCGACTTACTCGATAGATTAATCCTTATATTACTACCTCGCCTTAACTATAGTGAAAACACTAAACAAGTAAACAGTAGGACGAGGTACAAAACTTTTTTTACCAAAAAAATTTACGAAAATATGTGCCACACCTAGGTGCATAACTTTTATAAGGAAGTTTTAACTTCAATAACACAGCTGAACATAAAAGATCCTTCTTTTTGAAGTCGGTCAAATGGGCTGTCTACTGTCTGGATAGGTTATCCATTATTTGGTTTGTCTATTTACTTTAAAATAATACTATTTTAATGATTACATTAATTTAATCAAGAGTTTGACAGAAAACGTATGTAGTTTATGGTTGTGAAATTGGATTTTGATTTTTATACATTTTATGGTATGCAAAATGTTCATAAAATTAAGGTTATGCAAGCAAAAATTAAATAACTCTGAGTAAGGCCGTTAGTTACTTTATTTTAATTGAGGTAAACCACCATGGTTGCATAAACTTTGAGTAAGCTTAGACCGTAGTCAGCTTTTAACTTAACATAAGCAGATTTTTAAATTTTCTAGTTTTAATCAACTTCCAAAAAGAAAACCTCTGAACAAAGCCTATGAATAACATTTTTCATAACTTTTGAAACTTTAATAATATGTTTGAATTTAATCCAAGCGTTTTATAGTTTAGAATTTTTAGGAGCAGTTGTTAAAAGTATACAGTTTTATAAAGCTTTATAAACCTGTGTAATTTATACATAGTATAACCACAGTGTAAATATGTATATACAGTAGTATAACTCTGTAAGTTTGACATCAAACTTCCTAAATCCTAGGGCAACACGGATACAATATTATATGAACTGGTTTCTTTTTGGGGTTTAATAAATTACCAGTTCATATTAGTTTAGATACGATGAAGACAAGCAATCGATCGAAAACAAGTTACATGAGATAAGACACGCGTTGTGATAATAATTATTACCGTAGATAGGTTTAGCTGTTCTTAACCGTCTAAACACACAAGGCCGAAAATACGCGACCGAAGTTCGGCATGATTGCAATGTATTTTTAAATTACAGATGACATACCATGCCGAAATTACGTCGCGTTGTATTGTATGCGTAGCGCATTGCTGACGCAATCATGCCGAACTTCGGCCACATATTTTCGGCCTAGTGTGTTTAGACACTAAGTGTGCGTATGCCTATCTAAACATTTTAATACCATCAGAAAAAAATGTTTGATGACAGATAAAGGACCTAAGTAATAAGTGGATTATGTCTTGAGCTCGGCTAACAGGTCATGACGTGTGACTTTACTCGACCAAATAGTCCCTCTGCCTACACAATAATTATTTCTCTGATTGTATGAAGATAATCTACTGTTTAATATTTCCACTGTGGTATAACTACCAATGAGCAACAGTTATAAATCACAAAGTACGGCAATAAACAAACAATTTGGAAATTACGGGAAGTGATAAAAGAGGATACTGCTTTTTATTATTTTGGGCGAGGTAGCTGAAATTCGAATACATTTTCAGCCAAAAACGATCGATAGGAGCCACGCTTGAAAAAACAAATAGATACCAAGGTTTGGCAGAAAATCGACGACATTATCAATGTTTAGCCAATCCGTGCCGCTGGTTTACTAGAGTAGGTAACGAAAGAGAGCTCGCTCATGTGTGCTGCGCACACACTTAGGCACTATAAAATAACTTCTTCTTATTTGGCCTAGTTTAAATGTTACCAGTCACTGTCACCGAAACCGGTGTGATGAACTGAAACTTTATTCGATGCGTACTTATTAACATTCTGAAGTCAGTGGTCCTGACCATCAGGCAATCCGTCTGCTCGTTTAAAGTATATCGCGTGAAGTAAAAGAGCCGTATGACGTATCCGTTCGGAGTTATGAACCTTATGACCTGGGTAATAAAGGTCAGAGATAATACAAGTCAGTGTCTCCCCATAACAGTAAAGTCGCAGTCGCGCGGAAGAGATGTATGTTGCGGATGGGCCGCCTGGTACAAGGGTTATTGCGCGGAATCATGAGACGAGGAACAAAATATGACGTTTTCCCATTTAATAGGTGTTGGCTGGAAACGGGCAAATGGAAAAACTCTGGAAGTTTCGGTCATAAAAATGTATCTAGACTACTACCTACCTAGACAATGACCCGCTACTCCGCTGCGCCAAAACTCGGTTATTGCACGGGGACCGTACATTTTCCCGGATAAAAGTATACTATGTCCTTTCCCGGGACTCGAAGTCGTGAGACAAGCTATAAAAGTTGACGAATCACTGTTTTAATAGATGTTGATTGTGAACATACAAAATATATTTTGTACTACAGGTAAAATGACAGGTATTTCTACGTCTTTCATGACTAGAAACGATTACACTTCACATCAAAATTGTTTCATTGGTGAAAAGGCAAGAGATATTATACTGATATCTACGAATAATAAATTATTTTTATTATTCGTAGACTAATAGGAAGAAAGATGGACTAATCCACATTCAAAATTAGTACATCTATCACATTTTTAAAGTTTCCCAAAATGAATTTGCCCATACAAATATTGAAAACTGCTACTTTGACAGTAAATTCCTTATAATAATAAGGGACCTACACACCCAAAGGTATTCTTATCATTTGTTTAAGCCCAAGGAGAGCATTATTATTATATTCTTGTATGGCAAACAGCAGTACTTGTGTTCACATAATATTTCATACCTAACACTACGTAGTACGTATGTCGTCTTACCGCGGAGTACCGTACTAAAATATGACTGCGCCGCGGAAGATAAATTCTACAAATGTATATTTTATATTACACTTTACATTTACAAGCTATGTTTTTAAATGTTATTGGACGTTTTTTGTACATAACTTCTTGAGAACGCGCTACTTTTTGGGGAGAAGGTAGTAATAATGCCTGTGTCCAAATTTAATCTATCCAGGACTCAGGAGTTTTTGCGTGAAGAAAAACCTACAATATTCTGTGTTTACTCACCATCCTGTTTGGCGCTATTGGTATTTTATCGTCATTTTTAGATTACATATTCTAATTTAATAGTTATGCTTGACCATAAAGGTATACAAAATACAGCCAAAAAATTATCGAAGCCAAAAATATCGTATATTGTCACTTCATTTGTTCGGTTCGGTCGTATTTTAGTACCTCTGTAAAGGTTCCGAGTGAGCTGGGTAGCGGTGGAGCGTGAAGTCGCGAAACTCAATTATAGTTACAAACTCTTTGTGCGCCGTAACGCGCTGTGACGCGCCGTGGTGCGCTGCGGTACGTCCCGGTGCGCTGTGCTGCGCTGGTAGTGCATTCGTCGGGCGTCGCGCCACAGGAAATTAGATGACGCGTAGAGATGGGCTGTGTGACTATCGATAGTTTGTGTTTAATTATACGTTTGTTGAGTTGTGTTACAATAATACAGCTTTTATAATAATATGGTATCGAAATTATGATATAGTCTGACATTTTCCCTAACTAGCCTACGCTAGCTAGTAGTAGATAAAATCTCGTTAAATTCCACTGGTCGTTATATTGTCAGAGTCAGTCAATATTACAACGTAACGCAGCGATGTGATCCAATGCATTTTTAATGACTTATTCAAAACTGTATTGTTTTTACTTTACAATACTCATTTTAAAATACATCGTAACGCCTCGTAACATCTCAGTATGAACTGAACCTTACAGTTTCTAAACATCCCATAAAACACATCAATTCATCTACCATCCATCACTAGCGCTCGAGTCAGCAATTTGAAAGGTGATTTATTCGCAACTCGCAACTCCTGCGGCCTGCGCGCCTGTAGGTAACACTGGTGCATGGCTGATCGGCTCCATTGTGCCGCAGTTAATTATGCTCTTGACTTATGGGTGCCTGTTGAATGGATTTCTAAAGGCGCATGTTAATTAAGTATCATATAATTTTAATTAACACAACTCAAGCGGCTGCACTCAGTGATACTAAGGCCCGTATAAATAGTCAGTACTCAAGATGCATCTCGGTCTCAAGACGCGGTTCGGCTCTGTGATTGGTCCAAATTTTGACAGCCAACCAATCACAGAGCCTGAACCGTGTCTTGAGACCGAGATGCATCTTGAGTACTGACTATTTATACCGGCCTTAATGTTTATTTAGGTAACGAATTGAAAATTTTAACATCAACTCTATCTATACATTTACTGATAAATTGTCCATTATAACAGAGGTTCCCAAACTTATATGTATCACGCCTCCCTACTGCTTAAAATGTACATGCTTACGCCTCCCTTCGGCCCAGGGCCCAGCAAGTAGTAGCAAGTGGGCTCGCCAAGCTATTGCAGTAAAATAAAATAATAAAGACCAAAAATACATTTTCAGATGTTTAATTATAAAAATATGTTTTTACATACTTATTATAAGGGGGCGACTAATCCAAAATTGACGATTTTAATATAATTCTTTGTCATACTTGAAATTAGGCTCCGAATTGTTTCATTTTCTAAAATTAAATACTACATTATATTTCCAAGAATCCGATCTGAGCAAAAACACGATAATATCATAATTTTTTTTCGATAGAAAAAAATCGCAATTCGCAAAGATGCATCAAATTTTCACGAATTTTTCATACATTGCCATAACCGTGCATTTAACTCAGTTAATATTTTAGCACATTGTAAAAATTCTATCATTGAGAAACCGACCTACGGATTTTTAAAATGTTGTATATTTATCGAGTTATTGAGAAGGACAATGTTTGATTTTTTGAGTTAGTCGCCCTCTTAAGAAGAATCAATGTGACGGATGAGCTTGCATGTTTTTGACAAGATTTCCAATTCGCATACGTCGCGGGAATGCGCGGGCGTCTGGACTCTGGAGTAAGACCGCCAGTCGCCACCGGCGCCCGCGCCCCCCTCATCATGTCTTCGCGCCTCCCTAGTGGGGCGCGCCCCCTAGTTTGAAAATCAATGCATTATAATATTAAAGTTAAGTAATCAAAGTTTCTGAGTGCGGCGGTAATACTTCTACAGTTTTTCGATTGGTCTGTAAGTACTAGGCTTGTATGACGCTGTACAATATTTAATCCGCCTTATATCAATAAAGAATAACATAGAAAACTAAAGGGGTCTCAGGATAGGCAACGAGCTCACCTCTCCGGGCTCTGTGGCCGCTGTGAGAGCTACCTACCAGCCTACAACCTACCAGCCTACAACCAGCCTACCTGAACCCTACCTGCCTGTATCCAGTCACCTTGCGATCAACCTATCTACCATTACCTACCAGAACCTCTCCACCTGCGCTCAAGTCCTATCTTCCTACTGCCTCCAGGAAAGTAAAGTTCACCTAGGCACAACAGGGTCTCTCATTGTGGACGACAAACCACGACCTCTATTCTCTTATTTCTATATTTCTTTAGCCTTTATTTAAATATATTCTTAAGTTCATTTCTAATTTTATTTTAACACTCTCAACCATCTATAAGTGTTACATTGGCTGGTGGTGTGTACATAAATTATTAAATAAATAAATAAATAAATAAACGACAGAACAGAAAAATCTTCATATCGAAAGGTAGTCTACGATATTATTTAAGTCAATTTTAAAATGCCTCCAAATAATATCGAAGTATAGCCAATTTACCATGATCTTTGCTTCGACATGCTCATTGCTCTGTCTATAATATTTTTATGTAACGAAAGACTCAATTTTATTAAAGAGCGATTCAAAAATTCTCCGTTTATTTGAGATATATTTCAATTAACAATATCAGAGCAAACTCCGCAAGTGAGATATAAAGTTCGGTATTATTGAACAGTAAACTTCAGGTAATGAATATTAATATAATTAAATACAGAAGCGACGATATTATGCAAAGGACAGTTTATGCTAATGGGCCCTCTGGTTGTGCCTTGTTCTATAAAACGGTTACATTACAGTAGCAGTTTTTGCAGAGTTGCTATTTTGTTTTTAAAAGTATTTTAGTTGTTGTAGCTTTAATTTGAATTGTGTACATTAAAAATACTAAAAGTGGCAGAAACGCGCATAGCAAAAACTATGCAAAATTAATTTAGCCGAAAGTCGATTGAGTTGATAGTATTTTGTTTGCTAAAACTTATAGCTAAAACATAGAAAGGCTTTAGCTCAAACATAGAAAGTTCTAATTACGTCAAAGTGTACATTATTTCCACGAGATTTCCTAAAAAGTACAAGTAGAAATTACTTATCATAAATATATTAAAATGTGATATTAATATTATTATTATTTTACTAGCTGAGATAGTCATAGTAAGTTAAGAAATGAATAGTTTTTAAAAATCTTTGAATAGTACAGCAAACATTTCTACAACAAAGAATCTTTGAAGTTTTTCATTGTTACTACCAAATTGGTAACCCTGTGTTGCTTATGTGGTGTTTACATTAAGGATAGTGTGTAAACATTGTTTAGTTTAAACGTTCCATATTCAAAAGGCCAACATATTGTGTCGGTAATACTAGTATAACTGTAGGGGGTAGCTTTAGAAAAATGTTGCTAACGCTCTTATTTTAATACGGTATTTTTACATTTCTGTTCATAATTGAAGACGTGATGAAGTGGCTAACAAACAATTTGAAGGCTTTACTGGAGATAAATAATTTCCCCGGTTAACCGGGAAAATTATTTGGAATAAAAAAAGCGAATGTTATCATGTATATCCAGATTATAATAGCCAGATGATGAAGTTGATAAGTTACAAGGCTTGCTCAAATTCAATCAAATCAGCATTCGTCCACTGCTGGACATAGGTCTCTCTCAATGAACGCCAAGATGGACGATCTCCTGCTACTCGCATCTAACATGGACCCGCAACTAAACGGAGATCGTCATCCCACCTAGTTGGAGGTCGACCTACACCCCGTTTACCCAGCCTTGGTCTCCATTCCAGAGTAAGTTCAAATTATAAGCGGGAAATGAATAATTTTTTTATGTTATGAAATGGTTTACCATTTCATCCAATTACGTCTTCAATCGCTTGTACCAACAGAAGGCTCGATTAATTTGTAAAATTCATATTATTATACATAATATTACAATATATTATTATCGTTTCAACAAAACTTTGTATAATTGTAAATTGCAATTTAGTTTTGTAATTAAATAACATATGTGCGAAAACATGGTGCCAATGACATGTTTTGCTGTGGCCGCGATAATTTAATTTACATTTCAAATTATGAATCATTTTGTATTAATATATTTTATTTGTTTAAGGACGCTATTACAAATATCAGCGATTTTCCGGTACCCTATTAAGGAATTAGGAGTCAAACTGCGAGGATATTTTGGTTTCAAATGAAAGATAATATATTCATCTCCACGATTGTACCATAAAAATTCTGTAGCCGCATACAAAATTTTCACATAAAATACGTTTTAACCATCACAATAATCGCAAAATGTGAAAAAAATGGGGTCTGATTAGGTACCTTAATATCTAAATACACTGAACTGAGGAACATAAATATACAAAAAAATTGTTGCTTATTTAGTCCTCTATAAAGTCCGCTAAAAATTTTATATAAAAATAAACAACTTTTCCAGTTATAAGAAAAATAAGAAAATTTCTCAAATCTTTTCATACATTTTCGCCATATCAAGAACGCGGCGAGCATCGTAACCGCCACTGTACAAGGCGCGCTAATATGAATCTTATTTTAATGTCTTTAACGTCGATATTCATACTGACAGATATCCGACCTGCTAATTCTCCGGTTGGAGCATTCTTAAATGTTGCCTAATATGATAGGGTCAGTTTTTGTCCCAACCAAAACATAGCTTGAATCGGTGCGATCTATTCAAGAGTAGAAATACCTATTAGTAGTTTCAGTAAATAAAACGTTTAAATTTGATATGGAAATAGTTAAGAGAACTGAAAAGGACGATTTTTATCAAGGAAAAATATAGGATTCCGTGATAAATGCTATGTAAAGAAGTGTAAAGAATCTATTTAAAACATATTAATAGTATTGTATGACGGTAAATCATCCAATCCACTCTACTAATACTCGAGATATCTTCAATAAGCCATTTCAATGAACTCCATCAGCTTGTATTGCGTCAGCAATGCTGCGGAATGGTAGTCTGAGTGTTGTATAAAGGCTGTACAATGGCTGTAGAATTGCTGCGCGATTGTACAGTACAAAGGCATGAAGATCGGGGCTGTTAGAATTATATTTCCGGCGCAGCGTCGTCGACAAACACACTACACACGTTCTTCTTTAATACTTATTATATTCACTAGTACATACGTATTGAAAAATCACAACCAATAACGCCATATTGTTAAGTTTCACTTGAGATACAACTGTTTACGCCTTATTTTATTGCCGAAATTATCCAAGTATAAGAAATATTAATACAAAAAAGTTATCGACTGGCAAATACTTGTACAGTGTTCATGTCCCATGAGTGACATACAAGAGCCACAAGATCATTGTAAGTGCGTCAGTTATTTAATCGGCAGTCAATTAAAGACACTTCCCTAATGACCTCACTATTTTACCGAAATATATGTTTAATTGAAAATTATAGGTATTCCAAATCAAGTTAAACTTTAACAAAAACTCATAGTCCCAGTGTACACAAAATGTATATAAGTGAAAACCAAACTTTCAAAGTGCTGCGGTCCTGCGGTCCCGTGGTCCCGTGGTCTAAGGTCCGCTGACGAGACTGAAAGACCGCGGTAATCCCGCAGTGTATGGCTATTGACGTATGGTGTAGGGTTGCCAAATCAATTGACAACATTTCAAAAATTTTAAGCCTTAAAATAAAAAATACCTTTTCTTTAGTTTCTTTTCCTGATATCAAAAAAATATTCAAAAAAATTTTATATTGCTTATTTACTGAGTAAAATAAAAAAAACTGAACGCTGTGACGTCATACTTACGGCATATCAGACATTTTTTCTTTGCCTGGTGTAAAAGCGTTTTAAAAAAACATCATGAAGCATAAAAAAAACAGTCACTGTCAACAATGACATTTCTACATACGAAAGTACCACGATGACATTGACAGACGTCCTAATAAACGTAACAAACTTACACTGACATATTTTTTCTTTTGCATACTGTAATGGAATTAACCGTTCAGGCGTAAGTATGACGTCACTTGGCGCTTACGTCTCTTTAGAATACGAAGGATTAAAATCTATTTTTTAGGTATCTTAAAAACATAATTTTGAAAAAGCAAGAAACACGTGTCGCCTTATTTTAAGTCTACTTTCTTATAAAATAATAAAAAAAAACATGTTAAATTTTGAAATGTTGTCAATTGTATTTTTTTTTCCTTTAAAATATTGACGTGGTGGACTTTGGTTTGTCTAACTGTGTTTTATGATGTTAACTATTAAACGTCAAAACCTTTAACAGATTCAAAAAGTATTTAACAAAAAGGCAGCGATTAAGTATAAAAGTTGGCAAAGCTAGGTTATTCGGTAGTTAAAAACAATTATTTCAGTGATGTGTATGAAAATTTTTAAATGTTTTAAATATTTTCACCTGACAAAGTGACTAAATCATATACGTAATAATTTTTTAGGCAGAGTATATGACAGAAACACAATGCATTTTACTTGTGAAGTAAATTAGTTTGAATAACAAAATATACTTACAAATAGTATGACTTCCTTCAACAACTGAATGTAATAATACAATACATTTTAAATAAAATAAAATTTAATTTGCCACATGTAGCAGCCCTGCGGAAAACGTATGCAAATCTCACCGAATCGCATTTCCATCTGAATTGCGAAGTTTTCCACATTTTCTCGGCCGCTACGCCGTAGAACCGCTACGCCGTAGCAGTGCTACGCCGCTACGGGCCTCTACGAGACAAAGCATTTACATAGTCCCATACGTAATATTATTTTAAATTTGAGAGCTTTTGTGTTTAAAAATGGTAAGAATTTATAATCGGTTTTCCTCCTTTGTGAATACTTTAACTTTTAACTTGCAACCTTTACTTTCTTGAAGAACCGAATCATCTTATTTTCTATTCTTTAATTCAAATGAGACTATTTTGTATTTACTTTTTATGTACTTCAAAAATATGTTGATAAAAGGTTTTAACAGATTAGTTAACCTTTAAAATCATTTTTGGTGTGTCTCGAAATTTTGTATGGTTGCAGATATAAATATTTATAAAATCGAAATTGCACACTATTTACAACTCCAAATAAGATTTAATATGAATACAACAAAGTAGTGATAGATTGTATCTGCATGTTATTGCACATACAATCATTCGTAATATAATTCGACGTCTATCTACTAGAGTGCCTCCTTTTTTTAAGCGTTCCCTATCGCCCTATTCAAAAAGCCTTCAAACCAATCTATACAGGCATATATTAAAATAACTTTACTGAATGAATATGTCTGAAATATGCAAACAGCATTAGGTGGAATTCTCGGGCGCCCTCAAAAGGATTCCTTTCAGCAGCCCTGGGCCTGCGCCCTTCGCGCTTCGCCCTCTCGTGTGGATGCTCAGACTGCAGACGGTCAGATTTTGTTCGTTTTGCCTCTTTAGCTTTTGTATATTGGTCGGTTTAATACTTTTAGGAATTCTGGGGTTTTTAGTGTTTGTATTGATCGTATTATTTGTGAGATTTGATTTGTTAAGAATCATTAATCCATACGTAATATTATGAATGCGAAAGTGTCGGTCTATCTGTCCGACTGTCTGTATATTGTTACCTCTTCGCGTCCAAACCGCTGAACCGATTTGCTGTGGTATAGAGATACTTTGAGCCCGGGAAATGACATAGCAAACTTTCTATCGCGGAAAAATGTGCGGCTCCCGTGTGGTAAACGAATTTTCACCATCTGGTGATATTGTAACCATAAAATCTGGAGATGTCAAACGAAACCGAAATTGGTTTTCATCTGTGTGTAAAAATTTATGTGTACGTTTACACTTACACAAGCATGATTGAACATGAATTAATCTATGAGATTAAATTGTCAACGTGCCGATACGTGCCGACTGGACGTCAAAAAAAGAGTTCTGCTGTCATGTTTCACACGTCTCTTTTTACTACGCAGTGTGATAGTGACATCTCGCTTGCTCAGGCCTTTGTTTCTCTATTCCGCTAGGTATATTAACTTTATGATTGTAACCTATTTTTTTGCTCGTAGCTCATTACCACACAATATGCAGTTCAAATGAAATTTGGTGTACTTTCTTTTACTTTGTAAGAAAAGAACAGAAATCTCATTTGACAGTATGATAGCGGACAGCAAACAATAATTTTTATTTATTTATTTATTTAAATCAGGCTACATAGGCCCATACAATATAATATACCTTAATGACTTACATATAAATTATATACACTTAATAACTACACTTTATTATTAGTTAATAATTTGTAAGCTGCTATTGCATAGCTTTTATCGCGGGCTTTGAGTACGGTGACCAAATCAAGAAATTCCGTAACGAAAAAACCTACCGCCGGTCGATGCGGCGTTGCCATGCATCGTCTATTACTTTGACTAGACCTATACGACTTATAATTGCATAAGTGGATAAAAAATGTCATGCAATAGCTTTACCACAGCAGTCACCGCTGCCGCCCTTTATCTAAAAGACCGTTAAGTGTAAAAACCAAATTTTAGGAAACGAGCCAAAACGTGAAAAATGCTAGTTCTAGAAATTGTGAAGCCTTAGGATATTTTTTGATACAACAGATTATTTGTCCGTATCTATGCTCGGTCCGAGTGCCACATATTGTATTTTTAACAACTCAAGCATGATGATGATGATGAACAAGCGATGTGAACTGTTAGCGAATAGTTGGCAGAGTTCTCTCAAGCTTTCCATTTTCTTTGTAGCGCCAACAAACGCTCGGTGTGTTGTTCTTACATTACTTGGATATTGACGCAGTTTAGTTGTTTGATAACTTTATCATTTTCAGTGTTATACCCTCTAAAAGGGGACGAGATGATGAGAAACAAGGTTATGCACGATATTAGCTATTCAAAATTCAAATTGTGTCGAGACGCAGCGGACCGGGTCGCACTTTTTTGCAAGTTTTATTATTAAACTGAGTGACCCACGGGTTTTAAACTTTTATAGAAAATATTGCTGGACTCACTGCGCCCCGTCATAATGTGCTTTGAAATAATAATATTTGTTTATTTTCTCACAAAAATTACAACGTAGTAATTTTAGGGAGACTTAGAACTTTAAATGGCTTTACGTTATTTCATAACTCTATTTAATTTTTTTCCAAATCGCATTTCGCATCACAAAATTGCGCTTCGCTTTGGTGTGAACTAGCTCTTAGTACTTTGAAATATCAGAAAGAAGCAAAAGTTACAAGCACAGCTCAACGTTTACAAAGTGTTCCCGGGTTGCGGGTTACGGGTAACGTTACAGACAGCTCGGGGATCGCAGTTCCGGAAAATGTAGTAGGTACCACAGCTTTAAGGAGTGAGCACACTGAGCGGGCCGGGCCGGGGCTCAGAGTGCCGGGGCGCATCGCAAAAATTCGCCTCCATACAATTTGTATGGACTATGGAGCGTATCGCTCACTGTGCCGGGGCGCATCGGCGCGGATTTTCGCTCGGCGGATTTCCGTCAATGCGACACGGCCCGACAAGACCCGCTGCGCCCCGGCAAGCAACGCGCGGATTGCGATGCCATGCGGCCCGGCAAGCCTCGGCCCTCAACTCAAAATCCGCCAATGCGTTGCGCGCCGACCCGCCCCGGCACGCTCCGCCTCAGTGAGCGTTAAAATCCGTCAATGCGATGCGACCCGACCCGGCACGCGCCGACAAAGTGTGCGCCAACCCTTAGGGATACTTTGCAGATGCTGTTAATGTATTATTTACAGCGTTAATCGATCTGAGTATTTAACCTAATTGATTTCGATAACAAAATTAAAAATCTATAAAATATTTGACATATTATTATGACATCGCGCATCGCAAGCGCCATGACGCTTGTTGCGGTTACTTTGTTCTCAAAGTAACGTACAAAGGCTATATTTTAAAACTTGTCAAGCAGGAAATTATCGACTTGTATCGGCTTAATAAATTCGTCACATTATAATATTATAATATGACAAAATGTATTTTTGTTGCACTAAAATTAGCCAATGAATATATTCTTTTGATCTTATCTACACTAAATAATTATTGCAGCCTCACTGCTTGCGCTGCATTTTGGTTGTATTTATGTTAAAATACAATTAAAAACCAAGATTCTGTACGTTGCCCGTAAAATTCTAATTATTTAGAATAAAATATATCGGACATCCATTTTAGAAAACCCTTGCCGTGTTGTTGAATTTTCCAATTAATACGCGCCAAGCTAAAATTGAATCCACAAAAATCGACATCTCTATCTTCCCAACTTAATTAAAGTGTAAAAGGAAACACACGTCGAGAACTCCGAGTTCTCGAGATCTCGAGATCTCCTCGACTCGAGACTACTCGGATTAAAAACGTTTTAGAAATATTTCAATATCCAATTGGAGTTTTCCGGAAATACGCTTCCCCGGAAACGGATGTAGTGAGGTTGACTTGTTTAGTACAAACTACATCTAGTTGGAAATAAAAGTTAGATTGTTTTGTAAGTTACTACCTTGTTTAGGTGAGAGATGTATAGAGGGGAAACTATATGTTTTACCGACTACAGCGAACTAAAACGAAGAGAAATTCTTTTGGCAGTATACTTAATAATTTATTATAATATAATATCTATGGACGCTTCACACCACGTCAGTCTTGCCCTGTACTAGTATTTATTGCAATTAGTATAATTAGTACTCATTGTAAGCTAAAGTGTTACTGATAGATATAAGATAACTAACACCCTTACTAGTTTGAACGTTTTATACTAGAGTAACTATATTTTATAGATTTACCCACTTACTAATAAGTTAATTTACGCAGATTACCTATCTATAACAATGTTTGTCTTATTTCTTCAAATATCATAACATATTTGTCTTCTTCAAAATATATTATCGAAGAGTTTCAAATTCAAAGTTCACATGTTACGAAATTAAATTCAACTCCCAACCGCGTTATTAAAAGCAAACATCGTTAAATTATTTCAAATGGGAGTTCATAACTTGATATTTGACGTAAACATTACAAAGTTACGAACTTCTGCGCTCCCATCGATACAAAATGTATTTTTTCTTGTGAATTCGTGAAGGAGTTTCATAATTTAGTTAAGAACAGACGAGGGGCTCGTTAGAGGCACCAATATTCTTGTACAGCGATTTCATGTTTACACGAAAATATACGGGCCATAACTTGCTGTATAAACGCTACTTCATACAATATATTAGTTTAACAACGGTTTGGCTACGTTTGCAAGTTTGTCAAAGATAAATATTTTAATCAATAATAATTGGTGCTTTTAAATTTTTTTTGGTAATTTAAAACTTTCAAAATCATCTAATTTATAACAATCTATGAAGGTACTTTTAAATTAGTTAAATATATTAAATGAGTTGATGCAATATTACCAAAATTTTATAAATTTTGTTGCACCTTTCTTCTTACTTCAATTATATTAAAATTATATTTTAAAAGTTTGAATGGATGAGATAAATAACTGATTAGGCAAATATTTTCAATAGACTGCCTAAATAAGTAAATAAAAAAACTTTTACCTGCCTGTCTTTCCTTACAAAACGCGACGGTATCGCACCCATGGTCACCCCGTATGTTTCCACAGATACGTAACCGGTAGTATTTCCATGCGCGAGTTTTCAACTGTAAGTCAACAGACGAGTTGTCTCGTACCCCTCCCCCTGCCCCCCCCTACACTTTACCCCTCCCTTGCCTGCATAATGGTCTAATATACCGCTAAGTTGCGCTATTATGAATTCTATGTCATACAAGTTTAGCTCGATTGTCTACCTGCCGTGTTATCTAATGATGTATGTACCTGTAACAAAAAACATAAATTATTAATATAAGTGTGTTAGTTTGTAATAAATGTTGTTACAAAACTAGACGTTTCCCGCTACTTTGTGCGGCGATCGTAGATCTTACCGTAATATTACAGGGTGCAATTAAACCTTCCTGCCAATATTTTTCAGGGCTTAGGTATCATTAGGAGAGTCCATTTAACGAAAAAAATGGGTGTTTAATTTTTTTTGATGACATATTTTATCCCATTTAAAATCGTTGCAGAACGGTCAATCGCGGTGGTGGGTATGATCGGGGGTGATGCGGGGGGAGGCGAGCGCGCGGGGGCACGTGAACGCTCGGGCGACGAGTAGTATCCATTAATTGTAGTATTTTTAGGATAACTTGCGGAAGCTATTTCTCAATATTTTAGTACTGAGTGATGATAAAAGAAAAAATACGTGTATTATTTCATACTATATTATGACACCCGCAATACCAATGCGCCAAAATTCCCTCGCGGGAACTCAGTGTCTTCATTCCTAATTTCAGCAAAACCAGTTTAGCGGTTATGACGTTAATAGGTAACAGACAGACACTTTTGTATATTCATAATATTAGTATAGATTCTTTCTCTCGAGAAATCATTAACATTATTTGCATGAGGTCGAATTTTGAATATTCTGTTGTCATTTTGAGTTACGGTCAATGGTCATTTTTCATCCAGGCCCTAGGATGACATCATCCACGTGCCAAAACAGCCTTAGCTGTCTGCAGTGTGCAGCGTGTATATGGCAGTAAGTAAACAGTGTCACAGACTAAACGACAGTTCAACGGTAAGCCAGTCAGCGTAGCGACTGAGGTACGAGTAGAATAGAGATTTTGTAGATATGGCATAACTTAAGTTAAAATTGGATATTGTTTTTTTTTTTTGGTTATTATTTATATTATATTAGGGTAATTGGAGATGCAATGAATTGCATAATATTGATAAAACCATGGAAACCTCTTGAAGGTACTACTTTTTTTTGCATGTAAATAAACCATAATGATATTATTTAATATGTCTTTATACGTGAAAACTAATGATTGGTCTTTTTATGTATGTTCTTATTTATTAAAGAATTTCTTAGGGTACTGATTTCTCGAACGAAACAAATGCCGACAAATACTAAATAAATAATTTCTGCAGGATTTAAAAGTTACTGATAATTAATTTGGAAACGCCTTAATTGATATGCGAAATGATAGTACAGCGACCGACTGGTACCTTTAAAGTCGGTAACAGTCTCAGAAGTTTCAATTTAAAATAACACTGTCACTTCTACGACCTCTAACTCTATGGCACAGTAACGTATCGCGACACATCTACATTCAATTAGTGAACAAATTACGTCGGGCTCCGTCTGCTAATTCAAACTTCCACCACAGTTTCAACTATCCAGCTGACCCGTCTAAACGTGTTGTCTAAACTGGAGTAGATTTTAAATTGGTACAATAATATTATGATTTTCGAGTGTTATAAGTTACTAGCTGTCCCGGTGAACTTCATGTCACTTTAAAGCCTTCCCTGGACTTCTACGAATATTTTAAGACTAAAATCAGCCCAATCCGTTCAGCCGTTTTCGAGTTTTAGCGCGACTAACATATTATTTGAAAATCCATTTTATTTATGTAGACAAGAAGAAGATAACAATTTTACTGCAACGTGTATGTTTCCAATCTACAAGTTAAAAGCCTGAAGATATAATAATATAATAGCTCCCACACCGGTTTCGGTGACGGTGGCCGGTTTCATTGAAACCAGGCCAGCTACGCAGGAGTAATTTTATAGTGCCCAAGTGTGTGCGCAGTACACAAGAGCACTCTCTATTCCTTTACTCTCATAACCCAGTGGGACGGCAGACCGACACGACCGGCGAGAGATCAGGCGCACGACCGACTTTTTACATGCCCATCCGACGCATGGATCATCTTACTTGTCAGACAATCAGGTGATCAGCCTGCATTGTCCTAACCAAACTTGGAAATAACATGTTTCCAACGCGGGAATCGAACCCACGACCTCCGAGTCAAGAGCCGCGCTCTGTACCACTAGACCACGGAGGCGTAAAAGGCCTAAAGATATACCCAAAGACCATCAGACCTTGTCACTTGTGGCTTGTACTATCGAGGAAATTGATTCCTAGGCAGTTGCCAGATCAACGTCATTTGGTCGGATCATGTCAATTCAATATTAATTGTGACCTGACGGACGGGTTAGCTAGCTTAGCTACTTAGGTCCCCCATCTGCCTAGGAATCAATTTCTCAAAAAGTAATAGTAGAGTTTATTGCCTTAATTAAGAACCAAGCAGTCATCAGTTTGTTTCTAACAAAATAACACCTATTTTTCTATGTAGCCTACACAACTTTATTAAGCACAAAATGTCACCTGCAACTCAACCCAAAATTCGCTTATCTTGCATGAACCGTACATTTTTCGGGACAAAAAGTATCCTAATATGTCCTTTCACGTCTCTCAAAGTCATATCAAATTTTATCAAAATCCAATCAGCCGTTTAATCGTAAACAGACCGACAGAAAGACACACTTTCACATTTATAACATCAGTGAGGATGGAAATCGAATATAGATATAGTTTAGAGAACAGAGGTGTATAAGTATATTTAGACAAACATAACAGTATCTTCGCACCATCTCTATTTAGCGTGTTAATCTCGGGGTAGTCGGCCTAATTGATGGATCGCGTTGCTAATGACCGGCGGACGAGTTTTTAAACACCTATATTACACTACAGGGTGTTCCCTGTTCATCAATCATTATCAGCGACGTATATGCAAGCATGTGCATTGTCTATACCTACTTGATTAGAGAAGAGATTTGAGAGTATAAAAGAGAAAAGACTGGATTTTATAGGGTACAATATAATTATAGTTAGTTTTAAACTGCTATATTGTAACTTGGAAAGTTAAACTGTAAATAAGAAAACATTCGTAATGTTGTTACTTTCACAGCCATTAAAACTAACTGTAAGCGGTATAGTATTTATTGGGTAAAAATTAGAAAAAGAGAGGTATATTATTTCTCTTTCCCTCTCTCATCCAATCTCCTTCTGTCTTACGAATTTTCGACCAGCTGGCCGATTCTGTATCGTACATATTTTGTGAGTTAATCAATGAGTTAGTAATGAAACGGAGGAGTGAGTAACGAAAAGTGTCACTTTTGTATTCACTTGCATACAAAAGTGAGACTTACCGTTACTCACTCCTCTGTTTCGTTACTAACTCAGTGATTAACTCACAAATGTACGATACAGAATCGGGCACCGGGTCACGGTCAAACCAAAAGAAGCAAAAAAGTATTTACTACCAAATTATTTTCGCCCACAATCATTACCAAAATATTTTATTACCGACCCAGCGAGATCTACGTAAAAAGTGTCTGAACCGAAACCGGCTTAACCCTAAGCCGTCAACAGCGCTCCGCACTTAACCCGTGGGTGCTCGCGTGATCGATGGCCGCGTTCCATCATCTTAGGTTGTTACTATAGCTAATAAAATTGCTTAAATTTCAGGACTCTATGTCACTGAAACCGCCTATAAAAACTATAGCTTAAATTACTTTAAGGAGTGTCCGGCTGAACTCTGAAGCTAAACTCCGGGCCAATGCCGACATCGTCGATCTTCAGCGTTTAAAATCTCTCCAAGTTCCAGAATAGGACACAGTTTTTTATCGATGAGATTATAACATTATTTATATTTAATGAACTTTTCCATCCATCAATTTAAATGTAATAAATAATAAATAAATAATTATTGAAAGTAGAAAAAAATCTGGTAATATTTTATTCATGTTTCGTTTCTTCTTTTCATTTCTTCGTTCATTTGTTTTTCATTTTTTTTCATTTCTTCGTTCATATCAGACCAAGATTTTTAATTTTTTTAAAGCACTACAATATACAATCGCACATGCTATGCGATTTTTTATGGCTAGCGCTACGATAAGTAATCGCTTGTTTCCTCGTTCCAAACAAAAACCTCCAAACGCTATATTTCCACGATATTTTTCATGAAATTGCAACGTAATGACAAATAAAATGATGCAATAAACTTAACCCTCCAGTGATCGCGGGAACACGCGAGCGTTTCCTGAAGGCTCGAGCCGTTTCCGGTTCCGGAGCGCTAATGGACTATCATTGAGCATGACCCCACTAGTGTTATTGTGTTATTGGTGTCGTGTTGTTTAAAGTATGGGGTCAGTGTTGATGACTTAAAAGAACCATTGCTTCTACATAAAACAAAAAAAAGTTTGTAAGTCGATTAAAAATACACTGTTTGTCACACATACAGACTGACAAATAGTATAGTTTTGTTGTTTTAAAACTGTTAGTTACTGTATAGCTGTTTTACTTATGGCAATCTTACAGTACTTATCAACTAGAACACTTTGTGTCAAAAGTGCGTTCATACTTCATACGTAGCATAGGGTTGCCTATAATAAAAAAAAGATACATACAGCCGAACGTATTACCTCCTCCTTTTTGGAAGTCGGTCAAAGAGAAGCGCCCTCATGAAACGCTTTCGTTAAGGTGACGCCTTGATAATTTGGCTGTAGCGATGTCCATTTTTCTCAGCAATGACTAAAGCTAAGAAATTAAAGTTCATTGTCAGTATTCATCATGACGTCTTTGTCTTTGAATTATCCATAGCATAACACGATTGGTCAACTTTTGTAACACAGAATAATCAATCAAAAATACCTCTGTAAAAAAAGGGATTCCTATTTTGCCAACAGAGGAGAGTGATATAAGCTTCCGAAATTTGTACATAAATTGGTTCTAGTATACACTTTAATTTGTCCATAGCTTATATGATGTGTATTTATGGTTTTTTTTTTTTTTTTTTTTTAACGCCTCCGTGGTCTAGTGGTACAGAGCGCGGCTCTTGACTCGGAGGTCGTGGGTTCGATTCCCGCGTTGGAAACATATAACATGTTTCCAAGTTTGGTTAGGACAATGCAGGCTGATCACCTGATTGTCTGACAAGTAAGATGATCCATGCATCGGATGGGCATGTAAAAAGTCGGTCCTGCGCCTGATCTCTCGCCGGTCGTGTCGGTCTGCCGTCCCACTGGGTTATGAGAGTAAAGGAATAGAGAGTGCTCTTGTGTACTGCGCACACACTTGGGCACTATAAAAATACTCCTGCGTAGCTGGCCTGGTTTCAATGAAACCGGCCACCGCCACCGAAACCGGTGTGGGAGCTATTATTTATGGTTTTTAAATTACGCGACAAAAACCATTTTGTCGCTACGCCCTTTCCATTTTTTGCTGTTCAATTGCTTGTTTTCTATGAGAGGCCGGGCCAGCCTCGCATAGAAAACAAGCAATCTAAAACACATCCAACACGGTTTTTTACTTTAACATGGCGTCACCTTAAACGTAAACGCTTAAGAAATATTTAAATTTCCGGCAAATGGCCATAAAAAGATTAAAAGTCATCTCAATTTTATAGATTTGGACTAGAAGGTTAAGAAAGCAGAGCAAAAACCCCTTCGTCGTCCAATTATGTGACAAAAACTGATTGTCATTAGCGTTGCCCTTCAGAGCGTCTTAGAGTAATAAGTTTTGACTGGAGTCGTTAAAATCTTTTTATTTTATTTAATATAGGGGTTAGGGCACTTTCAGTTGGAGTTAGCGGCAATAAGGAAGTCGTCCGACAATTTATTTCACATTAGGGCCTTTGTTCGGTCGTTACGACCCCCGCCCGGTCGAGGGTTAAGTATTAAAAGCAATTTTATATGTTAAAAAAGTGAATTAAAAGTTGTAGATAGATGTTGAGATAGCCGGCGTTGTTTATGATTCCGATTTAGATATTGGCTAACGATTCTGTTGGTGTTTGAATGGAAACTCACGTTTGTATGGAAAACCGCCAAGTAAAACTATAATAAATCATACACTAGATGACGCCCGCAACTCCGTTTCGCCAAAAGTCGTTTATGGTGCGGGAATCGTACATTGATTTTCTCGGGATAAAAAGTAACAAAAACACACAAAAAACAAGAAACACCTAAGAGGTAAACTTACAAGTATTTTAGTAAAATGTCCTTTCTCAAGACTCAAAGCCAAATTTCAGCAAAAATCGGTTCAGCAGTTTGGGCGTGAAGAGGTAACCGACAGATAGACACATTCACGTTTATAATATTAGTATGGAAGTATGGATGCGTATAATACTTGTAAGTTTGTAACTTTAAAGCACATGATTACTTCTCGCCACTAAATAGTAAAACTGCGATTAAACGCCGAATTATAATGTGAGGTTTAAGGAAATTACAGAGTATAATTTGGTGAATTGGCGGCGGTAAAACTGCGCCAAGTTCAGGAGCGATGCAAATTTGATTGCCTTTATTAGCATGTAACGACGCTATAATTCTACGAGGCCCTGTGTTTTATGCGCCATACGATTTCGTTTCATTGTATTTTACGCGTAATTTAAGTCCTATTGATTCTTAGTATTCATTACTATCAGCACCTGCCACTTTAACTAGAGAACAATATTAATATGTTAGAGCCTATTTCATCAATTTGAAGACGACCCAGTGAACTTCATAATCATCATAACCTCCTAACACAAACACCCCCCCCCCCCCCCCTCCCTGTACATGACCGAACATTTCACGGCTATTGTCGAGTTTTAGTGAGACTAACAAAGTTTTAAATTCATTTTTATTTATAAAAAATGTAACAAAACTAACTGATAAATGATAATACTTTGGGGTGTGTATGTGTCTCTTATATTATAGAGTTCACTGTGAGAGTTAAAAGGGCAATTTTTTGTTAGAGAGAAGGCAGTAATAAATTATTTGTGGTTAATTGAACTTACCTTAAGTGAACTTCAACCAAAATTATACGAGTTGCTGCATCCGTAGAGATTTAATAAACCTGTAGTCCGAATTTTGTGGTACTGCATCATCACACGCCATTTAGATATTATTTATTTAATTTAAAACTGAAAAAAGACAATCAATTGGTTTTATAGTACTTCCGCCTTGCTTTCCTAGATGGCGGTGTTAGTTCGTCCGTCATTCTTTTTAGAGAGGATAATTCGTAACATTTTATCATTCCGCAAGTAAAGAATAGGGGCAACAAACTAAGAGAAGTGGGTGGGGTGGGATTTTAAATCTCTACGGATGCAGCAACTCGTATAATTTTGGTTGAAGTTCACTTAAGGTAAGTTCAATTAACCACAAATTATACTTTGTTGCTGCATCCTATGAGATTTAATAAACCTGTAGATGTTCAGCGCGTAATTGCGGAATGATAAAATACCAGATTAATTACATTAAGTTAATTAATTACGGAATTTAAAATGATAGGTATAACATTATAGACATCATAACAATTTTTATTTAATAAAGTATTGTACTTCTAAATAATAATACTACTTAATTAGTTTGGATATGCTATGAATCAGAATTTACATTAAAAATAGCTTCTGCGAAAGCTCTGTCTTGTGCTAAATCTGGTAAAGGTAAGTTATAAAACTTAGCAAAACAAAGTGATGAGCCGGCCCAGCCAGCGCATCGCTTGATAATGTCGACGGAGACTCCCGCGCGGCGCGCCGCCGACGTGGAGGCGTGTCGCGTGCTGTGCGCTGAATAAACGCCAATCTCTATGCCACTGTCCTTGAGGACACTCTTTATCCAGCGACTTATAGATTGGGAACTGGCATTATGAAAAGGCTTTCTAGTAATTGTTAAAATGAGCTTATCAGTAGCTGGGCCATTTCTCAGCTCTTTTGTCTTATCTAGGTACACAGATAAAGCTTTAGCTGGGGCTTGATGAATAATTATTGATAGTGATTACGATACGTGAATTTTCGAAATGAACGTCTTCTGTTCTTATGAGTGATAACCGATAACGTCTGCACCCGTTGTCCCGTCGACAACGAGTTGAATTATTACCGTATATATAATTATTATAATATTAGAATGAGAGTAACCATTTTTTTTTTTTTTTTTTTAAATTTCTAATGATAATAAGTATAGAATCTTACGGATAAAATTTTGATACGTACTCCAAAAGTTTATAAGGTTCCCTTAAAAATGAATACTTTAGGAAGCTGGGCTTACTCCTAAAAACTCCTTTAAAAAATCTTAGGATCGTTATTGCAACGGGATTTACCAATGATTAGAGACAAACTAGAGTCTAGACCTATAACAATTTAACATTCCGCAACTTGCTTTTTCATTAAGTTTTTCTGTTAAAATTTAAGAATTCGTAATAATATTATATCAGCTACGGATCCTTAATACAAATCAATATTATTAATTTGACAAAAATTAAACCAATGTTTTAATCCTGTATCATACTGATTAATTGTACCTCCCGATAACGGTTTTAGTATGATATTGTCAATAGACATCTCCGGTATTCAGCGTCTTAGGTAGACTTTCCGCACAATACTGCGCACGCCAGAAGGTTTTATCTGGCCTAAAATAAATCTCGTCAGATTTGAGAAGCGATCAAAACAGTGGAAAACACGGCCGAGACACGACGGCCAGTACGGAACGACTAATTTACCAGTCGCTTCCTCTTCTATAATTTTCCTAAGACAGTATGAGCGCGAATGGCGGAAAGGCATAGAAAAAATAATCGTGCCATGAAATTGTAAAAGCAAGGATGATGAAGGCACCTGGGTCTTGTTTCCAAGAGACATAATATCTTAGCAGATAATAATATAGCACTTATTATTAAAGCACAACGCGAGTAAGTACGGTATCAGCCATCAGGTTGTCAGGTTGACCTAAGCTCAATAAGGTCTTTAGTAAGTTCCTATCCTTACGTTACGTACCTAGACGCCTGGTCAGCATCTGTGTTTTTATATAAATAAGAAGCAAATAAATTATATATGCGTTGTTTCTCGCACTACTGCCATATATCTCTCGCGATTTCATTGAGATGATGAAATTGAATACTTCACATTATAATAATATTAATATAAGATAATATAATTATGGCAGTAGTATTATTTATTCTTAGTAAGACATTTAAAATATTATCACAACGATGAAATGAAAAATGATTTCAATCCCTAGGCAGCCAACAATTCGAGATAATTGATATGATGGCGAGCTTCATCCGCAGACCAATGGCATCTAGTTACTACTCCGTCGCACGCGGCGCCCCAGCCGGTGAGTGACGAGTCTGTGAAGATCTCCAGCTCGTATAAACTTGTGTTTATTCTATTAAAAAACTTACTTTATTCTATTAAAAATAATATTGCACCACCAACTGGTGGTACACATAAGGTTTTACAGGCATGATGGAATCAAAATTATTATTACATTTTTGTGAAGCTAAAAACTTATCTCGTTCAAAGTATTTAGTACGCGGCCAGTTGTATCAAAGAATATACAACTACACGGCTGTATGCTATTGCTGGTCATGCTGAAATTAAAGTGCCAATGAACTTCGCGAAAACGCGCTTTGTTATGGATTTCGTTGGCTAGTTAGAAAATTTCTGGAGTAACTGCATGACTTGAGTATTTAATATTATGTCAAAGCTAATATAATATCATTGGTCAAAGCCAATAAATCTACAAAGTTGTGAAGGCGTCATACTAGTTTTCTCAAAGTTGATAATAAAACCTAATTGTTTCAATTTTGACCTTAATATATTATATAGTAGCATAATCTTTAGATTTCGATTCGAATTTCGACCACTAGATGGCCCTGCTTTCTTGACCACATAAAAAGAGGCTTTTGAAGCTTTACAAATATAAATGGCACAGAACTTAAGCCGTACAGGAAGGCAGTTAAATTCACAAAGATTATCATGAAATCGAAATCTCAAAAAAAAATAAAAAAATAATAATAACAATAATAATAAATTTATGTAATGTATGAATCGGCACACCGCACAAGCAATTCCTTGAGATCGATTGAGATTTGAGATTGAGATATGAGGAATATAGTCATTTGGAAAGACCAATTTTATAGCAGTGCGAATATCTTCCATTTTAAAAGTTGATTACGTGCAAATTAAAAATGTATTTAAGTAATTTTGAGTTGAATATAAATCTTAACCCACCGATACTTTTCGGTGTAAGAAAAATGTATGAAATAAATTGGTCTGGCAAATTTTCATTACATAGGTACTGAAATAGCACCTAATTGTTTGAGTTCACTTATTGCTTTGCTCATCTGACTCTTTGTAAAGGGTGGATTACTTGGTTCCACACGTTGGTAAGGTGGCTTACAGAAGGGACTTATAACTCAATGCAGAAGGGTATTTTATAATATCCTTTAGCATAAGACAGCACTGCACCGTGCTGTCGGAGGTTATTAGAAGCCAATTGCGTAAAAAGAATTGGATGCGGCCAGCGTGAGGTACCTCTAGTAGCGGCGTCTCCTGTCGTTGCTCGGTCTGGCGCTCGCGTAGGGGCGGCCGCGGCGCGGGGGCTGCTGGGCCCTCCTCGCCGATGTGTCGACGGCTGCGGCTCGTGCGGGCGGGCCGGCGCTGCTGGCGCTGGCCTCGCGTACTGCTGACGAGGAGGAGCACGGGAGTTGCCCGGCAGTGCTTGTTGCTAGCGCTTTTCACCGAAAAGGTAGACGTCGCTTTTTACGCCTTGGATTGTATTATAAAAAAAAAAATTATCGGTTTTTGCAGCCTGCTGTAGAACTGCGGCTACCTCTTGATTGAGTTTAGGCGCTTGTGCCAGCGAAAAGTTAGTCGGTATAAGAATCTTCGCCACAAGCGACTCCTTGTATTCCTTAGCCAAACCATCGACCAAGATTTTACCCCAACGTTCAGAGAGTTCGGTGGGAATGCGTTCGCCTAGGGCTTTCTCTGTTTTATTGGCCTTGCCAAGAATATTTAGTATTTCAAGTGGTAACCTGGGAGTAGATTCTTGGTTAGGATCTACTGGCACGGTGGCTTCTGGTTGGCTCAGCGGCGCTGATATCGGCGGTGCGGCCTGCGGCGACGCCGGTGCAGGCGCGGCCGACTCCATATAATCCACGTCTTCGACGTCGGCTAAAGATTGTGGAGTTCCACAGCAAGATTGAGCCTCCCGCGCGTCGATGTCTTCATCGCGCCTTTTGTCGTCGGATGAGTGCTCGTTATCGCAGCGGCCTTCCCGGGAGGAAGACGCTGATGACTCGGATCTTGTCCGGTGTGAATAAGCAAAAGCATAAAGTTGCTTTCAGGATGATATCACGTATCATCACGACTCAGTTTGTAACCTGGATAATATCGCGTATTACCCCATTAAGGTACAAAAGGTTGACTATCTGGTTAATATCACGTATTAACCCTTAAGATAGTCCTTTTTTAACGTATCGTTACCATGCCATAGCTGAGAACAAAGAAAAAATTCATAATATTTTTAAAAATTAATGCGGGTAGTTTGGTACCTTTTCCTTTGTTGCAGCGTAATTTACTTTCCAATCGCCGTATTTTGCGGCGAATATGTTCGTAATCATCCTTATTCTTCCTTTTTCCAATATTATTCGGCGATTTACACTAATTATAACACTTTAACACTGTAGAAATTAATTTAAAAAGGATAGCGTGTTGACGATGCCGCACACGAAAAACGAATGACGGACGAACTAACACCGCCATCTAGGAAAGCAAGGCGGAAGTACTATAAAACCAATTGATTGTCTTTTTTCAGTTTTAAATTAAATAAATAATATCTAAATGGCGTGTGATGATGCAGTACCACAAAATTCGGACTACAGGTTTATTAAATCTCATAGGATGCAGCAACGAAGTATAATTTGACTATAATGCGTCACTAACTATCATAGATCTATTGTGATACCTTTCGCATTTTCAATCCTTACTTAGCTGTCAGGATCATCGACTGCCATTTGACTAAGGACCCAATTTAACCAAAGCTAATGTGCTGCTAAAGGCGAATTTAAAGTTGCACTCTGTACATTCTATTCCTCAAAATACCAACCAAAACTGTCGGTAAAAGCTAGCGAAGTAGCGCGAAATAATCCACTCCAACTTTCACAAAGGGTATAGAAAATGATATCAAAACAAACAAGCGGCGAGTTAAAAGAATTTCTCGGCGGGGAGTTTGTGAAAAACATTAAAAAACAATCCCCACCCGGCGACAACAAACGGCAAAGTTTCATCGCAACTTATGAATTCCGCCGAGACGCGCCAAATTCCGAACTTGTCTAATGACATTGCATTGCACTTAGCGATGACTTGTCTTTGTGTTGTAATGTGTGTAATAAGCCGCAAAGCAAATGATTACATCAAATTGGGCGTAGTTTTAGAGTTTTGTCGTATATGGGGAAACGAGATAAGAGGCCGGCGACGCACTTGCAACTCTTCTAAGATTGTAAGTGTTCATGGGCTGGGCTGGCTGTTTTCCATCAGGTGACTCGTTTTCTAGTTTGGCTCCTAATTTTATACAGAAAAAAGTTTATTGTTTAGTTTTAAACTACCTACGATGTAACTTAATTATAGCATTTACGAATAAAATGATATAATATTATTATGCTTTGTTTGTAGGTAAATGTTATAGTTAAACAATGTCTAGTACGTTTGGAAGTCATCATAGCAGACAAGAGCATAATCACATAGGTAGGAGAATGGCTTTACTTCTCTACCAATAACATCGTAACAAAAAAATTACTATCGATACGAAAAATCTACGAAACTTTTATCTGTAGTACCGTATTAGTTTTAGTTAACTCAGGAGTCGCGGGCATAAAGCTAGTACATAAATTCCATAACTTATTTTTTATCAACAAACACAACAACAACACACTTTTCAAAAAAAAACACGCCATTAAGTATAAAATGGCATCTTAAATCACATTATTTTTAATGCGAAAACTTTGAACAAACATTCGTCTCAGGAGGCAGCTGTATGGAAATGTTAAGAACAAAATATAAATTACTAACAATGATTACGCTAACTTCGCCCCTGAGAGGCGACTTCGTTAACTGTCTCCCAAGTGTCATCTTTTTAACCGACAGATAAACGTAATTATTGTGTATTTATTTTCGTAAAATGAAACTTTTTCTTTTTATTTTCACGGCAGTATAAAAATATATTATATTAATAATACACAGTAGACCATTTTAAAGTTGAACCGCCTAAAGCTAGAAACAAATTATGGGACGTTTTCTTAAGTCGCGGCTGATGGATGCGGCTTAACAATGTGCACAGTTTAGTGTATTTTATAATTAGAAACAAGCAGCATCCGAGGAAAATGTCCGATAATTTGTTTCCAGCTTATATTAGCGTATGTACTCAAGACAGCAAAACAAAGCAGTATCACATTGCACTCGTCAAACTTGTCACTGCGCGTGCAATGCCTCATCTCATTCATCAAGCCCCAAACGGTCGCATGCAACCGCGATAACAACAGATAAGTTGTTTTTTCACGATCGACGGGATTGGTAGCACTGCCGCAGTCTGAGCTTTGTAGTTTTTACATTTAGATGAAAATTAATTGTACCGGTATATAAAACAAATAACTCACTACAGTAACAGTGAAATCTATATTTTATGGAACACATCAAACCCTTAAACATTTTCCCTATTTTTTTCACCCTTTCTTCCCCAGACGTCCTATTAAATACTAATATAATATTTTCAAGACTAAATTTAGCCAAATTGGTTTAGCCGTTCGCGAGTTTTAGCGAGACCAACAAAACTCAAAAGTAGTTTTACTTAGAGGTATACAGATAAAAATTACATTTTGTATTTTTTAAGAACAGACTCGTCGTATTTAGCTATTTCGAGAGCAAATAAAATTGAAAATGAAAATTTAACCAGTTTTTTAAGCTGCGAGCCAAGTTTTTGCAGAAACTTCAAAGCAATATCTCAACTTCTTGGCCGCAGAGCCAAGAAGTGTAAAGTTTTTGAAGCTTTAAAAATCTCTTAAAAGAAATAAAAGCAATGTTTTAGTATTAAATGTGTTTGTAAACTGTTTACAAGTTTGATTAGCCTCTTAGTATACGAAAACGAAGAATACAGTACTTGGTAGGTACTAGGTAGTACGAGGCAAAAATGCGTATGATCTAAAGTCTAAACAAAACTTCATCAGAAATTATTTTTAAAATATGAATTGTGCGCGAAAGAGTTCAACCACCAAAAAATTGTTTACAGTTTTAGAATTTATGGTATACGTAGTATTTAACGGCAGTTGCAAAGTTATACTTCGTTGCTGCATCCTATGAGATTTAATAAACCTGTAGTCCGAATTTTGTGGTACTGCATCATCACACGCCATTTAGATATTATTTATTTAATTTAAAACTGAAAAAAGACAATCAATTGGTTTTATAGT
This sequence comes from Plebejus argus, assembly GCA_905404155.3. Taxonomy (NCBI): domain Eukaryota; kingdom Metazoa; phylum Arthropoda; class Insecta; order Lepidoptera; family Lycaenidae; genus Plebejus; species Plebejus argus. The sequence goes on along the minus strand of FR989945.1, from coordinate 12,967,915 downwards.
ACTTCCGCCTTGCTTTCCTAGATGGCGGTGTTAGTTCGTCCGTCATTCGTTTTTCGTGTGCGGCATCGTCAACACGTTATCCTTTTTAAACTAATTTCTACAGTGTTAAAGTGTTATAATTAGTGTAAATCGCCGAATAATATTGGAAAAAGGAAGAATAAGGATGATTACGAACATATTCGCCGCAAAATACGGCGATTGGAAACTATGGCATGGTAACGATACGTTAAAAAAGGACTATCTTAACGGGTTAATACGTGATATTAACCAGATAGTCAACCTTTTGTACCTTAAGGGGTAATACGCGATATTATCCAGGTTACAAACTGAGTCGTGATGATACGTGATATCATCCTGAAAGCAACTTTATGCTTTTGCTTATTCACACCGGACAAGATCCGAGTCATCAGCGTCTTCCTCCCGGGAAGGCCGCTGCGATAACGAGCACTCATCCGACGACAAAAGGCGCGATGAAGACATCGACGCGCGGGAGGCTCAATCTTGCTGTGGAACTCCACAATCTTTAGCCGACGTCGAAGACGTGGATTATATGGAGTCGGCCGCGCCTGCACCGGCGTCGCCGCAGGCCGCACCGCCGACATCAGCGCCGCTGAGCCAACCAGAAGTCACCGTGCCAGTAGATCCTAACCAAGAATCTACTCCCAGGTTACCACTTGAAATACTAAATATTCTTGGCAAGGCCAATAAAACAGAGAAAGCCCTAGGCGAACGCATTCCCACCGAACTCTCTGAACGTTGGGGTAAAATCTTGGTCGATGGTTTGGCTAAGGAATACAAGGAGTCGCTTGTGGCGAACATTCTTATACCGACTAACCTTTCGCTGGCACAAGCGCCTAAACTCAATCAAGAGGTAGCCGCAGTTCTACAGCAGGCTGCAAAAACCGGTAATTTTTTTTTTTTTTTTTTATAATACAATCCAAGGCGTAAATTGTAGCCAGCGCCAGCAGCGCCGGCCCGCCCGCACGAGCCGCAGCCGTCGACACGTCGGCGAGGAGGGCCCAGCAGCCCCCGCGCCGCGGCCGCCCCTACGCGAGCGCCAGACCGAGCAACGACAGGAGACGCTGCTACTAGAGGTACCTCACGCTGGCCGCATCCAATTCTTTTTACGCAATTGGCTTCTAATAACCTCCGACAGCACGGTGCAGGGCTGTCTTATGCTAAAGGATATTATAAAATACCCTTCTGCATTGAGTTATAAGTCCCTTCTGTAAGCCACCTTACCAACGTGTGGAACCAAGTAATCCACCTTTTACAAAGAGTCAGATGAGCAAAGCAATAAGTGAACTCAAACAATTAGGTGCTATTTCAGTATGTAATGAAAATTTGCCAGACCAATTTATTTCATACATTTTTCTTACACCGAAAAGTATCGGTGGGTTAAGATTTATATTCAACTCAAAATTACTTAAATACATTTTTAATTTGCACGTAATCAACTTTTAAAATGGAAGATATTCGCACTGCTATAAAATTGGTCTTTCCAAATGCCTATATTCCTCATATCTCAATCTCAAATCTCAATCGATCTCAAGGAATTGCTTGTGCGGTGTGCCGATTCATACATTACATAAATTTATTATTTTATTTCTTTTTGAGATTTCGATTTCATGATAATCTTTGTGAATTTAACTGCCTTCCTGTACGGCTTAAGTTCTGTGCCATTTATATTTGTAAAGCTTCAAAAGCCTCTTTTTATGTGGTCAAGAAAGCAGGGCCATCTAGTGGTCGAAATTCGAATCGAAATCTAAAGATTATGCTACTATAATATTATAATATTATATTAAGGTCAAAATTGAAACAATTAGGTTTTATTATCAACTTTGAGAAAACTAGTATGACGCCTTCACAACTTTGTAGATTTATTGGCTTTGACCAATGATATTATATTAGCTTTGACATAATATTAAATACTCAAGTCATGCAGTTACTCCAGAAACTAACTAGCCAACGAAATCCATAACAAAGCGCGATTTCGCGAAGTTCATTGGCACTTTAATTTCAGCATGACCAGCAATAGCATACAGCCGTGTAGTTGTATATTCTTTGATACAACTGGCCGCGTACTAAATACTTTGAACGAGTTTTTAGCTTCACAAAAATGTAATAATAATTTTGATTCCATCATGCCTGTAAAACCTTATTTGTACCACCAGTTGGTGGTGCAATATTATTTTTAATAGAATAAAGTAAGCTTTTTAATAGAATAAACACAAGTTTATACGAGCTGGAGATCTTCACAGACTCGTCACTCACTGGCTGGGGCGTCGCGTGCGACGGAGTAGTAACTAGATGCCATTGGTCTGCGGATGAAGCTCGCCATCATATCAATTATCTCGAATTATTGGCTGCCTAGGGATTGAAATCATTTTTCATTTCATCGTTGTGATAATATTTTAAATGTCTTACTAAGAATAAATAATACTACTGCCATAATTATATTATCTTATATTAATATTATAATGTGAAGTATTCAATTTCATCATCTCAATGAAATCGCGAGAGATATATGGCAGTAGTGCGAGAAACAACGCATATATAATTTATTTGCTTCTTATAATTTGTCACACAACAAGACAGATCGAGGCCATGAGGGGTTCAAACCGTTCAACATCGATTATATAAAAACACAGATGCTGACCAGGCGTCTAGGTACGTAACGTAACGATAGGAACTTACTAAAGATCTTATTGAACTTCGGTCAACCTGACAACCTGATGGCTGATACCGTACTTACTCGCGTTGTGCTTTAGTAATAAGTGCTATATTATTATCTGCTAAGATATTATGTCTCTTGGAAACAAGACCCAGGTGCCTTCATCATCCTTGCTTTTACAATTTCATGGCACGATTATTTTTTCTATGCCTTTCCGCACTTCGCGCTCATACTGTCTTAGGAAAATTATAGAAGAGGAAGCGACTGGTAAATTAGTCGTTCCGTACTGGCCGTCATGTCTCGGCCGTGTTTTCCACTGTTTTGATCGCTTCTCAAATCTGACGAGATTTATTTTAGGCCAGATAAAACCTTCTGGCGTGCGCAGTATTGTGCGGAAAGTCTACCTAAGACGCCGAATACCGGAGATGTCTATTGACAATATCATACTAAAACCGTTATCGGGAGGTACAATTAATCAGTATGATACAGGATTAAAACATTGGTTTAATTTTTGTCAAATTAATAATAATAATATAATATTACGAATTCTTAAATTTTAACAGAAAAACTTAATGAAAAAGCAAGTTGCGGAATGTTAAATTGTTATAGGTCTAGACTCTAGTTTGTCTCTAATCATTGGTAAATCCCGTTGCAATAACGATCCTAAGATTTTTTAAAGGAGTCTTTAGGAGTAAGCCCAGCTTCCTAAAGTATTCATTTTTAAGGGAACCTTATAAACTTTTGGAGTACGTATCTAAATTTTATCCGTAAGATTCTATACTTATTATCATTAGAAATTTTATATAAAAAAAAAAAAAAAAAAAAAAAAAAAAAAAAAAAAAAAAACTCATTCTAATATTATAATAATTATATATAATAATTCAACTCGTTGTCGACGGGACAACGGGTGCAGACGTTATCACTCATAAGAAAAGAAGACGTTCATTCCGAAAATTCACGTATCGTAATCACTATTAATAATTATTCATCAAGCCCCAGCTAAAGCTTTATTTACCTAGATAAGACAAAAGAGCTGAGAAATGGCCCAGCTACTGATAAGCTCATTTTAACAACTAGAAAGCCTTTTCATAATGCCAGTTCCCAATCTATAAGTCGCTGGATAAAGAGTGTCCTCAAGGACAGTGGCATAGAGATTGGCGTTTATTCAGCGCACAGCACGCGACACGCCTCCACGTCGGCGGCGCGCTGCGCGGGAGTCTCCGTCGACATTATCAAGCGATGCGCTGGCTGGGCCGGCTCATCACTTTGTTTTGCTAAGTTTTATAACTTACCTTTACCAGATTTAGCACAAGACAGAGCTTTCGCAGAAGCTATTTTTAATGTAAATTCAGATTCATAGCATATCCAAACTAATTAAGTAGTATTATTATTTAGAAGTACAATACTTTATTAACTAAAAATTGTTATGATCTATAATGTTATATCATTTTAAATTCCGTAATTAATTAACTTAATATAATTAATCTGGTATTTTATCATTCCGCAATTACGCGCTGAACATCTACAGGTTTATTAAATCTCATAGGATGCAGCAACGAAGTATAATTTATGGTTAATTGAACTTACCTTAAGTGAACTTCAACCAAAATTATACGAGTTGCTGCATCCGTAGAGATTTAAGATCCCACCCCACCCACTTCTCTTAGTTTGTTGCCCCTATTCTTTACTTGCGGAATGATAAAATGTTATGAATTATCCTCTCTAAAAAGAATGACGGACGAACTAACACCGCCATCTAGGAAAGCAAGGCGGAAGTACTATAAAACCAATTGATTGTCTTTTTTCAGTTTTAAATTAAATAAATAATATCTAAATGGCGTGTGATGATGCAGTACCACAAAATTCGGACTACAGGTTTATTAAATCTCTACGGATGCAGCAACTCGTATAATTTTGGTTGAAGTTCACTTAAGGTAAGTTCAATTAACCATAAATTATTTAATAAAATTTAAAAATCAAATAATATATTCCTGCGTAATACGCCAAAAGCGTGCTGACAATCACAGGCGACCAATCATGGAATTAAAAAGTAAATCCTTGGTTTTGCGATGGATTAGTGAAAATAACTGTGAAAAAAGTTCGCCCGTTTCCATTGATAAGCGGATATACCCCATGGGGTAAAAACGACCGTGGCGCTCGATAAATCACTAATCATTTTCAGCTCTTAACCCTATGAATCATAATACAGGATGAGCGCATAACTCACCATTTTTAACCCTTCATAGATCCCGATGCACACGAATAAGTAGATGTTTCGTTAATGACGTAGATTACCTTGTAGAGGGGACATGTATTTTGCCTACGTTTATGTTTGATATAGTTCTACTAATGTAATAATATTATCTTGTGTTCGTCTTATTCTCAGTTTCTGAGATTTTTAGACAGAAGTTTATGATCATTAATAAGGATTCAAGAGCGCTTTTGATCAGATAGCGTCAAAATGTTAACTAGTCAACAATGATATTCACCACATAAATCCCTGTTAATAACCTCAGAACCTAAAAAAGGGGATTAGTGTTAAAGCTTCTTAAATTGTCCTAAAATCAATTTTTTTTGTATAACTAGCTGTCCCAGTGAACTTCTCGTCACTTTAAAAGCTTCCCTGGACTTCTACGAATATTTTAAGACTAAAACCAGCCCAATCCTTTCAGCCGTTTTCGAGTTTTAGCGCGACTAGCACATTTGAAAATCCATTTTTATATATAAGATTATTTGCCCTTTCTATTCTAAATTTTCTCATAATTCTGTGAAATTGGTCCCACAAAAAACTCTAAAATTGCTCCGCTTTTATATTATCAACAATGTTTTAAGAACATTTACCTGTTATGTACTTAACGAGCATGTAAACCCAGCATTAACTAGGCACGGTTTTATTCTATGACATTACCCTTCCGATCCCTGCCCTAATTTATGCGCTCGTAGTCTGGCCATCAGACACCCTGCGGGGCCCAGGGCGCCGTGCGTAAGTACGCCTCGTAAATTCGCTGGCCGCCGTACAAATTGAAAGCCCCTATACAATGGGCCGAGGTTTTTAAAGTCGTGACGTTCGGTAATTTTATTTATGTGCGGGACGCGTGACTATAGTGTTGACTATCTCTTTTATTCTTTGATGATTTGTTGATGTTTTTATTGTGGTGTAGACGTTTTTGATTTGTGCATGGTGATGGAGGTTTTTCATTCGTAAAAGATTTATAGTGAATTTTATTTCTTTATCATCTGACCGTGTATGGATTTCCATAAGGTTATGTTATTTTGTATGATACTATTGTGTATCATTCGTAGAGACAATTTGTGTTTTTTCTTATACGTACACCTTTTTGTGTAAAATGGGATTTCAGTTTATTAAAATTTACATCGAAGGCCGAAATACAAATATTCAATTAAAATCCATCCCAGCAACGGGACAATTAAAACACTTTTCATTTCCAATAAAATATTGATACAAAAAGAATGAAACGCGAGCAAGTGTCGCGTAACGGAGGGTGCCGTATGAAAATTTCATTAGTCGGTGCCCCCTCCCGGGGCCCCGCGCCGCGGCGTCTGTATCCGGCGCTGCGTGCGTCCTGCGTGCTGGCCGCAAGCTCACACGCTCGTATGTGTACGCTCGCGGTACGTCTTATGCTTTAAATAGTATCTATAAAAATAAATTTAAATATTCTAAAAATAACTTTCTTACATAGAAATAAATTATCAAAAATTGACAAGAAATATGTAAACTAAATTTTACAATAAATAGAGAATGAATAATGTGTCTCCTACGTTTTGTACACCTCTTACATAGTTTACACTGTACAGTGTACATAATATATACGAAATACGAACGCACCTAATTTCCGAGTTCTCACATAAATCTTCATCCCCGATACATATCCTTTCACTGGGAAGGACGTATGCAAATTTTTCCGCTAAAATGGGAAATTCCTTACTTTTTAAAAATTTTATATCGGTAAGTATCTAACGCATTTGTCATCACTGCGACTGCGGGAAATTTACGCGCGGATAAATGAGGCCTCGCATACATTGTGCAACGTCCCCGTCCGGTAATGTGGCCCCACCGGCGCGTGGCTCCACCGGCAGCAGCGGGGCTCCGCTATTTTACGAGCCAATTAAATTAGAACCCACAATAGACGCGTATATCAGTGACGCGTATTGGGCTTAGCTAATACATGGTTAAAATTGGTTGAGAGATTTATTTTAAAATAGACTAGATATTTCCCGTTTCGCATCGATTTCAAGGGTGGAAATTTCCAGGATAAAAACAATCTTATGCCCTTTCATGGGACTCATTGTTTGCATTGTTAGCAAAGAGATTAAATTGCATGTAGACATTATTTAAATCACGCAAATCGTTATTACTTTACACTTATTGTAGTAATAAGTGACATAATTACCTTTTCCCTAAAACTGCTTCTAGATTCCTGAACGAATTAGTCGGTATCGCATAGTTTGTTTTGACACCGGCTGCCATCAAAAATCCAATTTGTTAGCGGTACAATCCAAGCGCATAATCTCCATAGATAAATTAATTAAGACGTCCAATGCACCACCCCCATTAGCATAGGAGATAGGAGTAGGGGGGAGCCGGAATAGGGAAAAAGCCGGACCGGGGGGAAGCCGGACCGGATTAGAACGAAACAATTATTATCTTACGTGTTTTGTTTCGGAATTTACATATTTTAACTATTACGAGGGTCCATGCGAAAAGATTTATAACGGGGGTTAAGATTGAGTCCGTGAGAGGAATGACGATGCTAATTGCTGATTCTAATTAGTTTGTCCCTCTGTATCTATTATATATTATAGTTTATTATGGACGTAAGAAAAATAAATAAAATATCCACCATATCTTTCTCTTAGTTGGTATCTACATATTTTACTGAAAAAAGTAATTTTTACACACACATCAATTATGTCTAGGGATAATTATTATAATGAATTACCCATAGGATAACACGATTGGTCAACTTTTATAACACAGAATAATCAATCAAAAAGACCTCTGTAAAAAAAGGGATTCCAATTTTGCCAACAGAGGAGAGTGATATAAGCTTCCAAAATTTGTACATAAATTGGTTCTAGTATATACACTTTAATTTGTCCATAGCTTATATGAAATTTATTTATGGTTTTTAAATTACGCGACAAAAACCATTTTGTCGCTACGCCCTTTCCATTTTTTGCTGTTCCATTGCTTGTTTTCTATGAGAGACCGGGCCAGCCTCGCATAGAAAACAAGCAATCTAAAACACATCCAACACGGTTTTTTACTTTAATATGGCGTCACCTTAAAGCAGATTATTTGATTGAAAGTTAAAAAATATAAGTTTGATTTAATATTTGCACCTTGATTCTTAAACCTATTTAACGTATTTCCTTGACTGTATCATAGTAGAAAACGCGGAATTTCCGTAACGACAAAACTAAACGAATCATAAGTGATATGACAAAACTTTTAATTTCCGATCAAACTCCGGTTATGTCCCGGATATCCGGATTAGAGGTAACTAGTTCCGAGACAAATCACCCGGATAACGAGGCGAAACTTTCATATTGGCGAAACTTGCGTTATAGGTGGCGGCGCGGACGGGCGACAGATTTATCGATAGACACAATTAGGTAGGTCGCTGGTTTGCTTCAACATCCGCTTGGTGTAGTTTTAAGTACATCAAATTGTTACTAAATGTAATTAAATTAAACAAAATACAAATCAAATTTAAAAGTCCATGTGTTTCTTTATGACATGCGAATAATATACAAAGATTATGTGCTTAGTTTGCATAGCATTTTACAGCGCTACTTTAAGTAAGTTACTTCTAAATTAATTACAATTAAGAATCAAACGAACTTACCTTCTGAAGTTTGATTCCAACTATGCGAGGGTCTCAACCGAAGACGATTATACGACATAAGTCGCCAATATAATATCAATTTCTCTAAAAGAAAATGAGATGACGTGACTTAAAACGTATCATCGGTCGCTCGTTTGCAACACCCAAGTTGTATAGCTAAGTAATACTCAACTAAGTTGTACTTAGTTAACTTTTTATCGCAGGGCAGAGAATGGATGGGAAGCTATGAGACAGTGGAGTTACTGTAATGACACTTTTTTGTTTAACCGACATTGACGGGAGCTGTTAGCTTTTATGTAGTTTTTTTTTTGCCCTTTTTAATAGCGTATATTTGAAAAGTTTCCGCTAATTTATTTATAATATGATGGGCTGGTTTATATTGTCCAGGTGAAACAGAACAGTTTTAGCTTAGAATCAGTGCCGTATATAGGGCGGTGCCACCGGTGTCCAGGCACAGGGCGTAGACTCTGAGGGGCGCAAGAATGACCAGATCAGGCTATAATATCTAAAAAAACCCAAGGGCCAAGGGTGTTAGTATAGAAGCTCGCACAGGGCGCAATTATAGAAGATCTCACAGGGCGTAAAAAAGGATATTTACGGCACTGCTTAGAATGTCTCTTAAACCTCTCTTGTACGTATATTTATCCCCATTACTTATAAAATAACTATACAATATACAAGCTGTACAATATATTCTTATCCTTATCTGTTACATTCGAAAAAGAGCTTGATAAAATATCCTTCAGGTCTTTATCAGTTAGGACCATAGGATCAGACGAGCATGGTTTCAAGCATCTATAGGTATCACATTTAATATTATGACTCTTTGACACTTTGATTTCTAAATCAAAGTAGTAGTAGTCTACTACTACCCTATCTTTCTACTACTAATACCACAAAAATAAATCAAGATAGAACGGCTAAGCGGGTGAAGTACACATGTTTCAATCTTGCCCAAGTGTGCAAGATTCGATGAACGTACATTCAGTCAGCGCGCACGTCTCGACTTGATTACACCGGAGCGGTTGTGTAAAAATGCCTCATTGTGCAGTGTCTAATTGTAAAAACAGAAGTACGAAAGTGAATCGGTCAAAAGGTTTCTTTCCACGGGTAAGTTATTTGTTGTAACTAAAAGCAAAGCAAAAATTGACACGAGCGATTCCTTGGCAATGCACGCGCGTCGCCGTTCTATCTTGATTTATTTCTGTGACTAATGCTCTATCTTCCTTGGTCTCTTGGTCTAAAACCTGGTTCGAATGCATCCATTTCCTAAAGCTTCCTCGTTGACCGTATACATTGGAAGATTTTAAAAGCTCACATTAAGTCAAAGCTCTGAAAGCTTTCGTTTACGACGCGATTCCCTTTATCTCAGACTTGAGCTTTATAAACTTTATTTTAATGCTTACGTCAAAAGTTATGGGTATGTCCGTGTTGAATGTTACGATCCGAAATAAAACAGAATTGGAAACATATACATTAAGGGCTGAAACGAGATGAGACTCGGCGAGGCGATGCATAATACTGACAAATATTGGCATCACGCTATTTGCGCTATACAATTTACATTCAGATATTGCTATTTCGTATCGCCAAGCAGCGTCTTGTTTCCTCTCATTTTAGTGTGAATCCAAATTGATTTAGTCGTGAAGGAGTCAGGAGGTACCAGACAGAATGAAGGAAACAAACATTCCAATTTATTAATACTAGAGATCGCCCAATATGGTCGAATTTCGACCTTAGCTTCAATGACATTAGGACTACTACTCTATATTTTGTAATAAAAATTGACTTTATCATATTTTTTTCAACTCTAATTGCGGCTTGCCTTTGGGACTCAGCTAATCTCAGACTGGCCGTGTAAGCATTGTCTAATAGTATGTAATATTCAATAGCTTTGTCCACATTATGTTTTTTTCTGTTCATCAAGGGCATGCCTTATAGCACTGTCAACAGCGAACGTGAGGCATGCCCGTAACGCGCGTTGAAATCGTAGCGCGCGCTATGACACTTTTCTTTCAACGCTGGTGGATTTTGACGCGCGTCACGGGCATGCCACACCTTCGCTGTTGACTGCGCTATAACGCATGCCCTTGTTGAACAAAAAAAGGCACAATGTGGACAAAGCTAATAAAAAACTACAATCCATTTTCAATTCACTCAAAAATCTGTCATCTTTCCTAGTGTGTGTGTTGTAGTGTGTCTGTGTGTGTAATGTTTTATTTGTTAAAAAAATGTATGATAAAAGTGTTATTTGAAAATAATATAATATTAGCTTGATGCACTCTCTCACCATAATTATTATAAACCATAACTGTGCAGAATTTTATTCATCTACGATTCCCCATTTTTCGTCATAAGAAATACAAAATTTTTCGCTTATATAGATTATAATAATATTAGTATGGGGGAGTGTGGATTTGGAATGAAGATACTATGTGCTGGAAATTACAGATTCATTGCATTTTTTCCGAAATATAAATTTCTGCCAGAACCAAGTCGTGGGCAATTTCTTGTTCTGTTTAACGACGAAAACTGTCACAAAGTGATGGGGCGGGACGCATTTGCTACACACGTTGTCTCACGCACTCGATCATAAAACTTGTATGCAAATGCGGCCCACTCCGTTGCAATTCGTCACAAAGTGTGCACAGCTTAATATTGCGATAGTCGGTACACGGGCTGATGATTATGTTAATGAAAACGTATTGAAATGTAAAAAGAATAAAACCATTCACTATATAAACCGCACGCCGCCATTGCAAGCCAATGAAAGCCAAACTTTTTTCAAAACGTTTAAAAAACGAAGGGGAACCCTATTGTAGGGTTCAGTATGTCTTGTGTGCAATATTATGTTCGGTGCACCGTACTCGCTGATTGAGAAGTTATTGGCTGCGTTGGAATAATAGCGGTAATGTTCAACAAAAGTTTACATTAATAAGGCCGATTGTTAAAAATGAAAGGATAAAGGGTTTTTGTTTTACGACGATGGTGTAATATGAAAACTGTGTTGATTTCGGTGTGCAAATTCAAGCAATTATGATTTATGGAATTAAAGTAGCGTTATGCACTTTTGAATACTTAAGTTGAAAGACCTGTAGGCCTAGCACGGCGACCAGTAGAAATGCGAAAGTATAGACAAACTGCGGAGATAAACTTAAGGTGCCGTTCCGAAAAATTCAATTAAAATGCCACTTTATGACAGACTATAGTCCTAAAAATTCAAATAATATCCTACTTTATGACATAATATTATACTATAATAGTGATATAGTCTGTTATAAAGTGGCATTTTAATTGAAATTTTGTCGGTCGCAATAATTAGCCGCGGTAAAGATCGGAACGGCACCTTAGGTTTATGAATTATGTTATTATTATTCCTCATATACTTATACGTAGAGTTCATTGTCAATTGCGAAAATTGCGTCAATTGCAAAAGCGCTGCTGTCATAAAATAATCAGCTAAGTGCGAGTCGGACTCGCGCACGAAGGGTTCCGTACCACAATAGAGCAAAAATAGACAGAAATTTGTGTTTTTTGTATTGTTGTTGTAGCGGCAACAGATATACATAATCTGTGAAAGTTTCAAAAGTCTAGCTATTGGTAGACTTTTCAAACTTATTTTTTACACTTTGTACTGATAGATATAACTTCAATATTATAATCCCCATTGTCTTTAAAACGCCGTTTTGTATGTTATAAGGGTAAACTACTCGTTGTTGCACCTCTGTATTGCGGCGATCGGATTGAAATATTAAATTTGTTTGCCTGGGGCGGGCGGGGCGCGGCGAGGGCGGGCATTCGCAAACATCATTATACGAGTTATATTTGTTCTGGTTTTATCGCTGGACTATCGCCAAATTCAATTATCAATCATTATTATTGCCATCATTATCAACTGGATAAAAATAAATGCGGTTAAAAATCAAACAGTGCATAAGCCTGTAGGTCTACCACGAAATGGTTTTGAGACTCAAACATTCGGACGAGAATGCCGCGTCTTGCTCTAATAACGTCATTTCACGTTTGTTAGAGTAGGATGCGGCATTCTCGTTCTAATGTTTGAGTCTCAAAACGGTTTTGTGGTACAAGCCCAGAATCGCGCTATCGTTTCTAAAATCGGCGTAACACGTACAAGTGCAACCTTTAAAATGGTGACAGTGGGCTCCGGTCCGACAGAGTATCCAACTTCGCTAAAGTGCCCCAAGTCTTTAAATGAATGTGGACAGGGCGCTGCTGGTAAAGGAAAACTGTCAAAAATTACGTTTTTGTATGATGGCAGCGTTAGCTCCTTTTCTCGCAACGTTCATTTATAGCCTTGTCGAGCTGTACGTCGAATTTCGTTCATACCGCATGAACCGTACATCACTTCGCGGCAAAATATTTTAACCGATTTAAAAATTGGATGAGTTTTCTCAATTCGATATTGTAATAATATTATAATAATATGTATTTGTTATGTTTGTTTCCGGATAACTTAATTGTGTATGAAACGATTTTCATAATTCTTTTTTGTTGGAAATAAAATACTTTACAGGTCGTATCATAATAAGGAAATGCTGTTTGAAGTATTACAGTTTTTTTCTTTCGTTACAATTACTTTGGATTATAGTAATAGTATTTTGGTAGGTCTCCTACCCTATCTAAGTACAGCAGATGGTATCACGCCAGCCATACACAATTTGGAAGTTCATTATCTATTTATCCACTAAACTAATCATGTTCAGCGTTATAAAACGTCGTTCAGCGCTTTACGCTAATTGGGCTCATGCATATGGAATATTGCAGCCGCTGTATGCTGTGGCTCTACAGCTACCGCAATTTGAACCTTACTTTTATCACCTTAAGGTCTAAATAGGAAAGGAATATTGTATTTATATTCTCGCAGTAAAAACGCCATAAAATCGGTTAACTGGCTCGCGCTCTTACAGAGTAATGACTTTTCATTTCGTAATGGAGTTTGTTGATATTTTTGACGTTTGTATTTGATGGACTCTACTATTGAAGGCTTCTCTCACTTTGGGGTACGATTGAATTAAATAGAATTTTACATTGACGCATCAAAATTATATTATTAGGTACATTAGGAGTTAGGACAATACGTATAATAACCAATAACCATACGTGTAAATTAATGCTAATCAACATTTCGCACAGTGAATGGAAAAATAGCTCACAACGCGTTGTGGTCACAGTAAATCATCCACAACGCGAAAATCGTGTTATGGCTGATATGCTTTTCGGAATCACAGAAATTCTTGCCGTGGCAGCTGACATATGCGATTTGATCTCAATACGTTGTGGCAACGAAGAAAAGCCATGACCCATATGGAATAATAATATTTGATTACGACGCACACTATACTTTCCGATATGAATCGTACTAGGCCCAGGCTGGAAACGTTTTGGTAGCTGTTCTTTGGAAATATTTTTTATTTTATAAAATCACTGCATAACGTATTTATCATTATTTTAATTCATATAATCTATATCTATGTATATAAAACTCAAAGGTGACTGACTGACATGGTGATCTATCAACGCACAGCCCAAACCACTGGACGGATTGGGATGAAATTTGGCATGCAGGTAGATGTTATGACTTAGGCATCCGCTAAGAAAGGATTTTGATAAATTCCCACCCCAAGGGGTTCAAATAGGGGATGAAAATTTGTATATAATAATTAATAATACTTCTTAGCGTGAGCGAAGCCGCGGGCAATAGCTCGTGTTATATAAAAAATTGAATCGTCAATAGTTTTATTAAGAAGAAGGTTTGATTGTCTGTAATAAAAATAAGACTGAAACCTTTTTGGACCAATTTTGACCCACGTTAAGCAGTGGATAATGCCACAGAATAGTGCAATTAGTAATGATGCTATTTTTTAAAGTATTTTTTTCATGTGATTTGTCTATCCTCTCATTAACCTGTGACAGCCGACCGAGCGACTATAAACTTTGGGAGCCCCTAGACCATCCGTCTTCATTACTTTAATCTATTATGTTGTATGTAATAATATATCCTTCAATTCCTTTTAGTAGAGTACTTAATTGAGCGTTTCGCAGCGTCGGTGTACAAGAGGCTTGTAGGTCCTAATTATTCAACAACACAGATATTTTCCTATCATTATAGTAGAAAAGGTTCCCCGCAACGGCCTTTGGAGTTTTTTTTTTCGTGAATTAAAGAATTCAAAGTCCTTTCCGGGTCTCAAAATATTATCTCAATTATTTTCAAATGCAAGCAAAATCAGTTCAGCACTTTAAGCGTTTAGAAACATCTGATAGACGTACTTTTAAAGCATACATGGCGCTAACATATCGATGTAAAACCTAATTCAAAATACTTCTAAAACATATTATCCAAGGTAAAAGTTGTGAGCAAACTCGCCCTACTAATCTGTATTCACTTTTCTGTATTTATTTCGTGTCTTCCAATTTATCTGATCGTGGACCGGAAAGCGACAATCGGTGAGAATGTAAGAATGTTTGTAACGTACTCGTAGGCATGTGGGTACGTGGGTACGTGGGTACGCGGGTACGTGCTCGCGGCCGGCGGCGGGGCACGTATCGCAAGTCTGCATACACATTTTACATGGTTAAGCAGTGAAAAAGAAAACGTTAACTGTAAGCTGAAGGAAATTAAACTGAATGTAGCTTTTGTATAACTCGGATGTAAAACGTCGTATTAGAATAGCGCTGGTTGTTAACTGGCTACTATTTTTTAAAATGTTTCGCAAAAAATGATAATTATTTTGCGCTTTAAACTACAAGATGTACTTTGATAGAGCGTTCTTGAGTAATTAGAACTCAATAGGCTTGATGACTATTTTTTTTTTCTTATTGGTAATTGAAAGACCCTTAAAAAATAGAAACATTGCTGAAAGAATGACTCTGATAGCTTAAAAAATCACCAAGATATGACAATTCAAACATCTCAAAAAATAGACCTGCCCGAAAACGCTCCATACAAAGTGCTACGAAAGACTGACCGACGTCACTCTTTCTTAGTTTGTACGCATCGGGAGAGAACTTTGTTCGATAGGTATATTAAATATTGCGTTTATGAAAGTGGTTTCATAACAAAAGTTGCTTTTAATTGCATAAGTTATCGAATGGTATACAAATATTAAGAAATTTAATTGAAATAAAAATCGACTTGAATATCCAACTTTGAAGGCTCATAACAAAAAAAATACAAATGCTATCGAGCTGAAATTTTGGGAACACTTATTTTTCACCGTTATTTTTTTATTTTATTAACAAAATTCGCTAATCTTTGACCTTGTCATCATCCCTATTACTATCTTCATAACACAGTGGGATGGACAGCCGTAACTGGATATTAGGCGCTGAAATTACTTAAAGATATTAGGCGCAGGAATTACTTTTTACATGCCCATCCGACGCATGAAACATCTTGTCAAACTACCTGGGGGGTCTGCCAAATTTTTTTCGTTTTTGCTTCGTTATAGAATCGTCGATGAAAATGCATGGAATTGACATAAGCGTTCGTTAATGTGACGTTTACGTTCGACTTGTCTTATGTCAATTCCATACATTTTGATCGGCGATTCTATAACGAAGCGAAAACGAAAAAGTTTCGGCTGAATGGCCGTCAGATCAGCCTACATTGATTTAATATAACTTAGAAACAACAATTTTCCCACGCGGAACTGACCTCACGACCTCCGAGCTACGAGCCATGCCCTAAGCCACTAGATAGAGGCGTTTACAAGATAATAAACTATGCAATAGCAGCTATAATATCCATACTAATATTATAAATGCGAAAGTGTGTCTGTCTGCTGTCCATCTGTTACCTTCTCGCTCCCCAACCGTTTTCCTGAAATTTGGTATGAAAACACTTTAACCGCCCCAAACCGCTTTCCTGAAATTTGGTATGACGTAAACACTTTGAGTCTCGGGAAAGGACATACTGTTACTTTTTATCCCGTAAAAATGTGAGGTTCTCCCGCGCGTGCAATTTTGGCACATCGTAGTTTCGGGCATTATTTAGATTATCTGTATTAAACAGCTAACCACAAATCTTAAGTCTCGATCAATGATCCGATAGCTAATTACATGCGGTGATAAAGTACTTCATTAGTGTAGTGCAGGATTACGGCGGTAGGGCTGCCAGTCCGGATATAGATATAAAACGGTATCTGTTAGATAGCAAGCCAGGCCAAAATAAACGGGCTCAATCTTTTCTGAATCTTACATTTTTTAAATTTTACAAACGAGAAGTCGTACGTACGACCAAATTTTGGTTTAAGCACTTTTTTTTATAACGAGTGATACAGAAGTTACCAACTACGTTTGTCTATAAAATGGCAATGCGACATACCAAAGACGACGACAACATGAAATGTCTTATTCTATACATTTTATTATCACGTCAACACTAATTGTAAAGATTTTCCAGTTTAAAAAATGCTATAAAGTTTTATGTCAACCATTTAGATTAATACAGTTTTGAATGTTATGATATCATCTGGTTTTTATTAAGCCAAGACCAATTAATGTCTTGCCAAAAGTATTTGTTTGCGATCCGGCTTTTTACCCAAATGTCCGGCTTGACTGGTCAGTCCGGTTTTATCGTTGACAACCCTAGTTGCTCACGGTGACCGCAACTGATTACCGCATACCAAACATTACACAGAATTAACGCCCGATTCAAAGGAGGTTCGCAGTTGTAATTATTATTATAGATTTGTGTTTGAGTCAACATCATTATTGGTTCATTATCGAGGTATACTTATTAGAGTGGGCACTAGTAGACAACTGCACATACTTACAAGTCGTATTTAACCTTTGTTGCGGGAACATAAATAATATTTAAAAATCGATTGATATCTTATTAGGTTTTTGCTCAATAACAACCAGTACCTAGTATTAGCTGGCACTACTGTTAAAAATACCAAAATGTCCCTGAATGAATCAACCCTTTGTCATTGTAACTTTCTCTTACCTCATCTTGGAATAGAAATGTTTGTTGTCGTAATAATAAATCCTGCCATCACAATTTGAATACAAAATATAATCTACCAACAAATAACATAATTTTCATCGCAAGTTCACAAACAACCTCTAAAGTGCAAAATGGCTCAAAACGTTTCTCGCACATTCCCGTAACTTCCCGAGTATTACCGTAAACAAAGCTCAATTAGATCCGTGGTCCGCCATGATGGATACACCGACGTCCAAAATCAACAAAATGAAAATAGTTGTGAAGTGAACTCCGCTAGCGGGCGGTGCTACCACAATAGACAGAACTAACCAGTAGGCTGACTCAGAATTAGTGTTCTCGACATAAATGTCGACGACCTTACGACCTTACGATACGTTTGACGACCTCACCAGCTAAACTCGCAGTGATTGTACGCGTCACACATAGGTATTTCCTTGTAGCATTTGCGAAAACAATAATATTTGACCTTGCTCGATGCTCAGTCGTTGATAGCATGCTTACAGCGGTACCCGCGCCGATTTGTCGGTTTGTTTGAAGTTGGCCTACTGGTTCGTTCTCTCTATGGTGGTGCTACCCTATCCCTGCGGTTTCAACAATTAATATAGTGGGGTAGATCAGCCCAGTAATTGACAAGTATTTTCAATTTGCGAATCAGATATTTGCTTACAAATTATTTGAATACTAGCTTAGTGTTTTAAAACGTTTTAACAATTAATATTGTTTGAGTTAGTTTTTAAGACTCTTTCTTTTTAATGCAAGACGTAATAATTACATTTAGTCTGTACTCTGACCTAAGAGGTCATTTACCAAGCGTATACCCTACAACACAACAGAGGAAAGCGGTTTTATTCCGAGTTAAGTTTCCGCGCGGATTATACATTTGGCAATGTTTCAGTGAGGGTTTCAACGATTTAAATATGCAGGTTTTAGCTGGGAATAGTTTAACTATATAGTTTTTTAACTGTAAGATTAGTTTTTTTATTCTTGATATATTTTACCCTACAGTGTCATCCACCTTAGCTTGAAGCTTACTTAATATTGTGATTAATTATAAAATAGTATACATATTACATGTTCTAACATTTGCCTTGATTCTATTAGTAGCTGTTGGCTATGCAATTTTCGTATTCAGATTATCTTTTGGCTTTTCATATTGTCCCTGAAGTAAGCAACAATAAAAGACAATTTTCAACTTATCTAGGAAACGAATAAAAGTTTTTTTCCAATGAAAAAATTAAAAAAAGATAAGGAAACACGATGCAGTAATGCGCCGTACTGTAATTCAGTTTATATCACGTTGTAAAAGCGTCGTAAGTATTTGATGGCCCGCGGCCACATTATACGTGAAGTCACCACACGGTAGAAAAATGGAGGAATTTTAAAAACTGAAATTGAAGGTCAATTCATGCAAATATGTGCGTCTGTAACCTCACATAATTTGCGCACTGGGAGAAGATAAATAAATATCGGCGCAATAATGTTGGATATAATATATATTAAGGGCCTGTTTCACCACTTCTTGATAAGTGCCGGATAGGCTATTCACAACTTTTTTTGAGAGATGGAGTATGGAGTATCGGTTAGAAAAATTGTAGATAGCCTATCCGGCACTTATCAAGAAGTGGTGAAACAGGCCTGCAAGGACAGCAAAAATTGTATCAACAAAATGCAAAATTCACTGTTACCCTACAACGGTATCGGGTGCACATATTGAAAATATTTTGCGGATAATCCTGCGGATGTTTTGTGGGCGGTGTCAAGGAATTTAAAGTTACAGATATGTGAGGATTTGAGGCTTAGAGGAGGATCCTCGACGATGCTCCAACGAATTTTTCATTTGAATATACTCGAGTTAACTTGTGATGTATTGCGGTAACTTTTGCTCACATCTGGAAATAATTTGTGAATTTCGTTCGCGTGTACAATACAAAATCCGTTGTGTTTTAACTTGAAAAGGATGTTTTGGGGAGAACATCTTTAAGGTCTAACTGCGGTTAGACCAATTTGTCTTCTATTTAAAAATTGTTTTCTTCCAAGTGTATAACAATAATTTATTAAGATCATACTATACAGATGATTTTATAAATTTTAGCCTGCAAATTATGTATAATAAAGCAATTAGATTATCTCACGCTAACTATACATTTTTCTGTCTTAAACTATACCTTTCCTTGTATTTTTTATAATTATTTCCTGTATTCAAAGTATCTCTATAGCAATTTGTGATATTAGTATATGGATATTATAGACTATTTAGTTCTGTAGGTACTCAATTATATTTTAGTGGCATATCTATGAACCTATAATCTCTGTCACTAATGTCAGTGCCAATAATGGATGCGCGACATCTGGCGGCGGGGCGGGAGACTAATTATCGCGAGATATGTCTGGAGTGTGATTTAGCGGGGGCTAGGCTAGGCGGTAGTAGATGCGTATATGTATGTGGTATAGATAACTAAATTATCAGAAAAACATCGGCAAAATTATTACAGTGATATAAAATTGTAAAAAAATGGGTTTGGCATGAGCCTCTGGGTCAATTCAGACCACAAGGCGACGCGTAGATGCATTTCTAAATTTGTATTGAATTGACAAACTTGCAGTAGGTACGTCTCAGGTCTGTTAATTCAATACAAATTTAGGAATGCATCTACGCATCGCGTTGTGGTCTGATTTGACCCTTAGTTTAGATTTAATTTTTTATTATATTAATAAATTTCTTTTATTAGCATGATTTATTTTGTGTCATTTTGGCATTCAAGTTATGTTTTACAACTCAAGAAAGTATACATGACTATCGGGCTGTTATAACAAAAATCTATTAATACCGCATTCATTACCATCAGCTGGTCAAAATATAACAATCTATAATATGTATAAAAATGGCTCTTCAATTGTGTTAGTAACGCTATAACTCGATAACGTCTGAACCGATTTGACTAATTTTGGTCTTAAAATAATCCTGGAAGTCCAGGAAAGGCTTTAAAGATGAGAAATAATGGAAAAATTGCGAGTAACATTTCCGAAGTGATACGAAGTTCACCGCGACCTATGCAAAGAACAAAGTCACATTTGCAAAATCTCTACTTTACAGGAGAGCGATATAAAGTTTGTCCTATATAAATTTGGCTATAACTTTTTTTTCAGTACTTCTTTATACTTGATTCTTATAATAAACAAATGAAACATTATTTTGCATTGATTTTTATCACAATAATAAATTAATACCCTTTATTTAAAAAAATTGCGGTTTATATATGCACATATGACCATTTACTACGGAAATCTCTGTACAAATGTGTGTCATATATGCAAATGAAACCTTGTTCTTGGAAAGAGTGCTGGTACCAAGTGTAATTAAAACTTTATTCTATGTAAAGTCTGATCGCTACAACGGTTTTATTTGTTAAAGGGTATAGAAATACACAATAAAATGAGCGATTAAAAAAATAAAAAATATTTATATTGTAACCACTAATTACTAATCACAGTCATGCGACATATTATTCTTAGGTAATTAATTTTTTTATCGTTTTTATAACACCATGTTTCATAAAAATATATAATATTATAATCGAAAAAATAGCACCGAATCGTGCGTGTAAAATTATTTTTTATATTAAAAAAATCTTAAGTTAGGTAAGTACGTAATCTCAAAGGACCAAAAAAACATAGAGCTTTTACTAGGTACCTACCTAGTAAAAGCTCTATGATTTTTTTGATCTAGGTAGGTAAGTATAATATAATTATATAAAATGAATGTTTCCCTGGGTCACATTTTTAAGGGCACGAGTTTTAAGGGTAGGGGTACGGTAGATATAAAAATTGCTCCAGTAGGTTGTGAGATAAGCTGAGCACACCGTGACGGCCTGTCCCTCCTGGATTGGACAACGCGTGGCCCTCACGGCCGCAATCGGACCTGACATAACGCTGCCAGCATTGGTATGAGCTTTGCTGCGCGGCGACCCGGACTGGAAAGCGGTGGAAGACTTTGCCGAAGAAGTCATCTCCGCCAAAAAGGAGGCCGAGCGCATAAGAGAAAGGGAGGCGCTCGATCCCAGAAGACGGCCAAGGCGAAGACGTCGTGCCAACAATGGCGACAACAACGTCCCGCCATAACCGGGGTACTCAGGGTGGCGGTATGGGGATGCCGTCGCCCATTGCACTGAGTCCCCGAGAGGGTCGCGATGTGCAGTGTGCTCCTGCACATCGCGACAAAACGCAGTGGAATGGCCTAAGCAAGCCCCCACTGGGGCCTATGCTGCCTGGGGAGCAAGTAAAACGCTCCCATCGAGAGGAGTCTGCAATCCACTAAGCAGACGTCCGCTGATGAAGTTGTGGTGTCGTACAGTTCCCGCGACTTCGTCATGAAGCGGTGGCTACGAGCACCGTAGAGTTTTAGTGGGTAGGGCCGCGGCACACACCATCTTCGCCACGCGGCGAGTCCCACATATCCGCAGTGGGAGTCCCCATCCCCTGCGGAATGCATCACAGCATTTCTCTACGTTAACAAAAAAAAAAAGGTTGTGAGATAAGCACTTCCAAATATTTTTCCACATTTTTTTCATATTTTCTTCTGTATCTTCACTGTTATCTTCTGTATATTCCCGAATCAAGTAAACTCATCAGACCCTAATGTTTATCTTTAGATAAATTTAATGGCTTTTTGTAAGCTTGCTCTAAGATTAGTACAGAAGAAACGGCATTACGGCGGGTATTAGAACATATTAAAATAGTTTGTAGTCTACGGTATTTCGTTAATATCATATATTTTATACAACAGCTTGTAAGGTTGTGAATTATCCACGAGTACTTCTCTAAAACTATTCCACAATACTTTTCAGAAATTTTTATTCCAAATTTTATTATCGACATGCATTTTTAGTTCGACATATGACACAAAGTTATTTTGTGTCATATTTCAGACCTCATCAGGGTAGGTATAACTCGGGTCTGTATACATTTCGCCCGGCGAACCAGCAAACGCTATTCGTCAGGAGTGTAAACGTCATCCAATACCTCAGGTATCTCTTGATCAATATTTTCAACCCCCTGTGGAAGCGGTGATACAGAAAATGACCGTACTTTGTGAGAAAAGCTGAAAGTTTACCTGTTTTTGACCTTTACAGAGGTAAGAACGACCAGCAACTATAGAGTTTCGGTCGCGGATACTTTATGTGGTATCCAGTTCTGAAGGGCTGGCTACCTGATCTTCGAGAAAGAGTAATTAGTAAGTAGTAAGCTCATTTTCATAGCTTACGTTCTTCGCGGTAAGTGGAGGAATCTCGTCTTCCAGTGCCGGACATTTTTGACAACTTTACTTCCCACTGCCAGACACTCTTAAACTTTGTGAAAGAACATAATATGACTTTGT
This sequence comes from Plebejus argus, assembly GCA_905404155.3. Lineage (NCBI taxonomy): Eukaryota > Metazoa > Arthropoda > Insecta > Lepidoptera > Lycaenidae > Plebejus > Plebejus argus. The sequence continues at coordinate 12,945,029 of FR989945.1, read as the reverse complement.
GGGTAAATGGCAGTCGGAAGCAACTTTAAAAAAATATGTCCGGCACTGGAAAACAAGATTCCTCCACTTACCGTGAATAATCTAAGCTATGAAATTGAGCTTTAGTCTTTCTTGAAGGTCAGATAGCCCTTCAGAACTGGATACCTCCTAAACTCTAAAAGTAACCGCGACCGAAACTTCATAGTTGCTCGTCGTTCTTACCCATGTAAGGTCATAAACAGGTAAGCTTTCAGCTTTTGTAAAAATATGAGGAAAATCTGGCCGTCCCGAGGTCTTACTATACAACATTTTCTGAAAACAAAAATGAATGAAAATAAAATATCGTTACAATTAACAAAACAAAAAAAGGTGGAAATAGATATAATTTTTATTGTACTAATATTTAATGTATTAAAAATTCATTTTTATTGAGATTTAAAAAGTTTTTATGTAGAACAAAGGCTTGTCTTAATGTAATAAACCTAGAACAAGATTTCATTTATAAATAGACCTCACGATTTCAAAACGAGTTCCCTCAAACAAAGTAACATTTGCATATAGACCCTATATTTTTTACATTACTTCCGACTAATAAAGTAACAAGTATAAAAAAATACACAAAATTCATTGATTATCATGATATTTGATACATTTTTTTTAAAACTGAATGAATTGAAAATCCATTTTTTACACTTTTAAATAAAATCTAATAATTTCCATAGAACAAAGTTCTATTTGAATATGGAACCGTTTATCTGACTATTTTGGCTTTACAAAAATATTTATTCAAGAAATATAACAAAAAACCATTTGAGAGTAATCTTTACATATGTATGTAATTCAATTATTAACCTAAATAACTAAAGTTTAACTCACTTACCAGGAATATCAATTTCTCTATTATTTATCCCAGCAGAGTCTATCGCAGCACAATCATTATTTTCATTATGCGACTTAAATAGCATATTTAGGATGCGTTTCAAGCGTGTTGGTTTCATTTTAAACAGAAAAATATAGTAACATTTATGGTAAAATACGTATGCTCAGCTAATTTTCGCAGAAGCGTGCGCGCGGCCTAGTCTTCGTAGAACATGATCACATCTGTCGATGTCACCCACACCATGCGCTGCGCTCGCACTGCACCGGACAGTGGTTAACGACACATATGGAGCTGGGACATTGTTCTTTGGAGAGCCAAACTAAATAAGCCTTTGTTCGACTGATATCTTCGGAACTACGTAACATTTTTAAATTTTTATTTTTTTGGTGAAATATAGAGGTCCGATAACAGTAAAAAATACAATAAAAGTAGTTTGGTGATATATTCAAATAGAACTTTGTTCTTTGCATAGGTCGACCGGCTCAACTAGTCACACATACAATTGTAAAGTCTTGCCAATACAATATAATATTTTACTTTTCTGGCTTCGTCGTTGTTGGATAAAGCAGAGGGAAATGCAATAAGACAGTGAAATATCAGTATAAACAGCTTGAGGTTTCATTTTTGGTTGAGTAATTGAGTTATATTGGAGGCTGCCACAGTGCACATGTGTCAGTAGTTTAACGCAATATTCGGTGACACGTGGTGGGGTGCCATGGGGTGCTGTGGGGCTGGGGTGCCATGGGGTGTGGGGGGACGGGGTGCGTTTGATGTGCATCGGAATTAGATTATTTATGAAACACTCGGAGGCAGGATCCTTGATGTAAAAATGTTATATTATTTATTCTGTATTTTATGATCGAGATTATATTATCGTTTCATTATAATTTGGTATAATAAAGTATTTTGAATACAAAAGTAAAACTGAATTAGTAAGTAATTCAGTTGGGTCCTTACAAAGCCCAAACAAAACTAAAGACCGCTCAAGTTTTGTTTCGACTGATAGGCCTTTCATTTGTTTCTTTTTTGCCTATAGACGGACGTGGTTTTTCTTAATGGGTAACTTCCAAAGTTATAATAAATATATAATAATAAATAATTTAATTAAACTTAAAAGATTTTATTAAGTTGGGAGCTTAACTTCTAACTTATAAAAGCTTTCTGGAATTTCTACTGCCAATAAAATAATTTAGCACCATATAAGAGCTTTATTGTAGCTCCAGTGATTTCACGGTTCAATCGCGGCTAGATCGAGTCTGATAATGCTTTAACAAGCAATAAAGTATAATCGACCAACGCGCGACCGGTTGTAAACAATATTGCACCGCTTTCAGGAACCTCTACATCGAAGTAGTCCTGTGGGCGTTAGGAGGCGTCCACAAATTACGCAAGATATTAGGAGGGAGAGGGGGGTCCAGTCAAATTGCAGTGATGCTCATGTCACAACTCACAAGTGAAGGATAGAAAAAGTTACATAACATGGGTTAGTCCTTTGATACATGAGTTAATTACACTTTTTATAAAAAATTTACACAAAACTGCAAACCCAACGTAAACAGTTATAGTGTCTTAGTTTTTTTAGATGACAATTTGAATTGTTGTATTTTTTTAAATAAACAGAAAAAGGAGAAGTAGAGGGAAATTTCGCAAAAAAAATCACCAAAAAATCTCACGCACTTCAAGAACGTCCCCTAAAATTAAGCTTTTATAGAACTCTGAAGTCTGAAATACTGTAATGGTGGCAATGAGGTGGCATATCATATATTAAATAATGCACAGACAGACGCGGTAATTGGATCATAAACACACGCAATTATGCTCAGAGCTCGCTTGTGGGTGCAGCTATTAGAACGTTTAATAAATGTCCCACATTACACATACTGGAAACACGATACTACAAAACATATAATTTAGCTCTTACTCCGGTTTCGTTGACTGAATTAGTGACCAGGGGTGTGCGCAATAAAATACGTTATATTATACACTACACATTCCTTTCTTAGTCTGCGTTTCCACCAATCTGCGTTGCGAGGAATGTGTTTTACAAGAACCAATACAATCGTTGCGCTGAACGTGGTCAGGCAAATAAAGCGTTTCTATTGGTTCTTGTAAAACATATTCCTCGCAATGCAGCTTAGCTCAACTCCGGTGGAAACGCAGCCTTAGTGGGACGTATGACACGACTAGCGATAGATAATGGCACAGGACTGACTTTTAACATGCCCATACGACGCTTCTCTCTTGTCAGATAATTAGGTAATTAGCCATGTCCAGAATCAATAGCAAACACACCTTTTCTAGCACGGGAATCGAACTCACGACCTCTAAGCTAGGAACCACTGGAGCACGGATATATTATTTCATTATTGTTATAGTCTCATGAAGTAAGTAAGCAATACAGTTGATTTACAAGCTACGTTTGGCGCCAGCGGTCTGGGTTGACTCACTCTCTGACATCATCTCACATTTAGAGAATAAAGTGCTCAAATGTTCCAACATGAAAATCACATAGGGTGCTTTATATGTATAAGTGGTTTTTATTTTGTAAGAATAGTTTCATTTCGTATATAAGATTCAGTTGAATACATAATATTGAGGGCTACTTACATTTTGTTCCTCTTTTATTTTATTGTGTAGTATTGCCTATCCACGATAACCCATGATAGGAAAAATATGAGATCGACGGCGAACTTAAACGTGGATGTTCGTCTTTGATTGTCAATGATTGGCATTGATTGTGAATACTTGAGAATGCTAGCATATTGGCCATAAAATTGTAGCTATCCAACATGCAAGGAAAAAGACATTCCTGATTTGTAAGAGCCACACCAAAACTTCGACATTCGTTGCAGCAAAACGGATGCACAATAATGGTCTGTCATTTGAGCCAATAACCTGAGTCAACGTAATCAATTCCTGGCCTAAACACACGCCGTAAATATCCCGCATCCCGCCCGCCCTAGCGCGCCCTAGCCGCCCTAGCCCGCACGCATACGCAGTGCGACGTCATGCCGACTGCAGATATCATGCACCCAACTAGTAATAGCGGAATTCCCACGCTAAAATACCTCCCGACTCCGTTAAACAAAAAACAACCTTGTAAACTTATTTTAGATCCTACCGACTGCGCCCAAACGCGTACCGTACACGCTCCGCCTTTAGGGTTCAAAATTGAACACCCCAAATCGCGATTGTTAGGGAAATGCAGTGATTTATTTGCAGTGTTTTAAAATTCCTTTCCAGGATTTTACAATGCTTGAGCATTTTGTTTAGAGGCAAGTTCGAATGATTTGAATAGTTCTTTTAAATTCATTGCAGCTAAATGTGCCTAAATATTTACGGAGTTTACGTGTTTTTCGCACGAAACGCCGAACTATGGCTGTTTATAGCGCGGTATTTCACACGTCGCGTACTGAACTGCTTAAAAGAGAACTCTATGCTTAAGAGTGTAAACGGGTCACCTGATGGAAAGCAACTTCCGTCGCCCGTGGACACTCGCAGCATCAGAAGAGCTGCAGGTGCGTTGTCGGCCTTTTAAGAGGAAATAGGGTAGGGGAGGGTAGGGAAGGAAATAGGGGATGGTAGGGAAGGGAAAAGGGTAGGAGATTGGGCCTCCGGTAAACTCACTCACTCGGCGAAACACAGCGCAAGATCTGTTTCACGCCGGTTTTCTGTGAGCCCATGGTATTTCTCCGGTCAATCCGGCCCATTCGTGCCGAAGCATGGCTCTCCCATGGTTTTTCCAGATTAAAATATATCTGAATATCAAGACAATAAATGACATAACTTTATCTAAACTGTTGATGAATTGTAGCTACTCAGTAAGGTGTAGATTGGGAGTGGGTTCTAAATTGGTGATATAATAGAGTTACAAAAGTCCATCTCATTAATGACCAGAGTTGAGTGCTTTTGATTGTCCAACGTAAGATCAATTTCTATTCAACATGATTGTTGCATAAAGTGCTCCAAGGCTTTAAATGAACGTGGACGAGGCGCTGCTGGTAAAGGAGAACTGTCAAAAATGACGTTTTTGTATGATAGAAGCGTTAGTTCCTTTTCTCGCCACGTTCATTTAAAGCCTTGTCGATGTTTAGTTAAACTGCTGTCAAAAAACCTTAGAAATGGACATCGAACATTAACTTTTTAGGAAGATAAGTAGACTAAAGACCTCTTAGACAGGATTGGTTCAGACATAAAGACGGAGTGAGAGCACGGGCTTAGGGCAGTTAATTCCAGACCTCTATAGAAGCGATCCATAGCGATCCGGCAGTTAAATATCACCGACGCGAGACAAGAATTAAATTGCGCTCCATTCATCTACTACACCCTATACAGCAGGGGTCACCAATTAGTTACGCTCAGAGTCCGTTTTGTGGATATATATATATATATATATATATTCCAATAAAATGACCTTTGCGGTACACACATTTAAAAAAATTAAACAAAATATGTAATTACGGAAATTACGAATGTATTTGTTTGTATCAATGATAAATGTGACAATTTTTGTTGCTACATGTTCATCAGTATGTCGAGACCGAAATTAATTTCTAACGAAGTTCATTTTCGAACATGCTTGGTCCGTACAATAAGTCGGCGGTCCGGATGCGAACCGCGGTCCGCCATTTGGTAACCCCTTCTATATAGTATAGTACAGTAGGGTGAGCATGAGTTTCTGACTTCCGGTAGACAGTATAACGCAATGAAGGATGGTAGTTGGTGACACATGACAGCTGTTGGACACGAATACTTCTACATAGCTCCACCTGGCAGGTAGGTAGGTAAGTGTCGGAAAATCCTAATTACCTACTTAACAGTTATTTTTAAATGGTTTACCAGGTGGTGCGTTACGTGTATCGGATCTGCCTCCTAAAGAAAAAAAAAGGAAAATTCTTCGCTCAGTCGGTAGACTTTTCATTGCGGCAGTCAAGATTCTCAAAACATATAATACGGCAAAACAACTTCGCCGGATCAGATCGACTTAATGATAATTACAAACAAATACTCAGTGCTAACTTTATTCCTATTAAAAAAAAACAGTCTAAAATATGAATGAATAATGCGAACAATTTGCAAGCCAAATCACGCGGTAATTTATCCCGATTTGGCCCAAAACGCTATCTGATTATGGCGGAGCCAAACAATCAGTGACGTTTATTGATAGCACAGCGATGGCGGATCATAACGACCTCATTATACAACATCAACTGAACTATCAGCTACTGGTTTAGAATTTTCGACAGGTAATTTTGTTGATTGGATAATGGTTTGAGGTGAGAAGAGTACTAGTGAGTAAATCCTACTCTCTATCTCTCTTAAGTAATAATAATAATAATAATAATAAACGTTTATTCGGTACATACACATTACACCCCATTACAACAAACATTTCACAGACAAAAACAAAAAAAGAAAAACAATAAACGTGAAGAAATAACACGGAAACAAAAATAACTTAAAAAAGAATATAAAATAATTAATAATCAAACGAACATAGTGTGTTATTAATATCTATTTGGGTAAGTAAATAATTACAAAATGCAATGCAGTGTAATGCGAATTCCACCAAAAAGGTCCCCACTCAGGTGATGATCACGGTATAATACCTATACCGCGATCCCTGGTGTTCTGTGAGGCCTTATCAATGTCAATTCGCTCGACAGATGCACACTGGCTTCAGCACAAACGGAACAGTAAGAATATAATAATTATAAAAACTTTATAAATAAGTAAGTACATTAATTTAAAAAAAATAGATAAGTAAGTCTAAAAAATTATGTGATAATATTATAATATGTATGGTATGTATATTATTTTATAAATAGGCATATTATATATAGGCAAACTATGTTGTAAGAATGATTTTATAGTGTGAAAATAAAATATTATAATTTTTTCTCTTGACTCATCCCAACTGCAATATGACGTCACGTCATAGATCATAACAGGTGGCGCCCGGCTGGCGACTGACCTACTTAGCTTGACGAGATAAGGGCGTTAAGGGCGACGCGCGCGCAGCATACCGTGAACGAAGCCTGACCAAGGCAGTCCATACATCAGTTATTTTGTTATTAAATTATTAATAATTGTTTTTTAATGTACCGTGTACTTACGTACTGAACAAGTTAAGTAATGTTGCGGCTACGACGACTTGGTAAGTGTGGGATCAATATGACAATAATAATATGATAAATATAATAGATTTCACATATTTATGTATTAAAGTTTACTTTGTAGTACTGTATTTATTAAGCATGTATTATAAATAGATAAAAATTTTAGAGACTAAGATGACGAGTAAACACTGTACTGAGAGGATGCACGGCGCGATTACTGGACCTGGTGATAAACAATTATGGGGACACGATATCCAGTGAACCATAAAAATACCACCCCGCTTCGGCTTGCGAAACGAGAGGTAAGAAAACGGCTCGCATAAAAGGTCGTGGTAATTAATGCTATATATTAATTAAGTATATTATACTAATCTTAGATATCAATTCTCATAACAAATTAAATTGAAAGACATATTGTCATAATATATAATAATAGTAGATAAATTAAATGAAATAGACTTTGTAAAATAATGTTAAATAATAAATTTGAATGTAATATAATAACGAACGAGTTAAATGGATTAAAATATTATTAATTGTATATTGTCTCATAGGCACTAGGCAGTGTATTGTTTATGTTGTCGACAAGTATTAATTATGAATTGTCTATTTGTTTACTTAGTAGGTGTGACTTAAGTTCCGATTTAAAGGAATTTGTTGTTCGCAGAGCACGAAGAGGCGGCAAAAGATTGTTCCAGATTTTGCTGGCGAGATATCTGAAACTACCCCTGAAGCCGGATGTACGGTGAAGCGGCGTAACCAGCAGGAAGGATGAGCCTCTAGTGGTGACAGTTAGCTCATTTTCACTAGCCCACTGTAGTTTGTTGTAGAGGTAGGACGGAATTTTAAATTTGACCACCCCGAATAAGAGAGTAGCAAAATGTACCTGCCTGCGCCCGTCCATCTTAAGCCAGCGTAGACTATTTATGTACGGCGTGACGTGTGTCCGTGGCGGTATGTGGCAGCAAAATCTCGCACATGCGTTTTGCACTTTTTGTACAAGTTTTTTAGACCGCGAAAGTAGACAGGGACCCACAACCGCGTCCGCATAGTTTAGATTTGATAGGACTAAGGACTCACAGAGTGTGCTACGCAGCTTTTCAGAGACTAAGTTTCTAATTTTGTATAAAACCTTTAAACGGTAGAAGCAGCGGCTCACTACATTAATTATATGTTTTTCGAACTTGAGCTGCTCGTCCATTAGGACTCCCAAATTACGCACCTCGCTTACTCGCTCAATAGCCTTATCCTGTATGCGTATTGGAAGCGGAATTTCTGAGATTTTTTTTAGTTGTTGTTTGGTACCTAGCACTATGAACTTAGTTTTGTCAGGGTTGAGTATCAAACCATTGGCTTCAGACCAACCCTTAATTCGTTGCAAGTCTTCGTTTAGCTTCCGAATGGCTACATCTGTGTCACAGATCTTAAAAGTTATATAAACCTGTATATCGTCAGCAAACATGTGAAATCTACAGTGCTTGATGTAATAAGCAATGTCTGCACAGTAGGTGGAGAACGTTGACGGGCCAGCCACGGTGCCCTGAGGGACCCCTCTGTCTACGTCGCGTGCCTCAGAATATATTACTTCTCCGTTATTGTCCACTAGCTCAACCACTTGCGTGCGGTTAAGCAGAAAACTAGAGAACCACTTAATAGCACTTTCGTCAAATCCGTATTGTTCTAGCTTTGATAGGAGCAAAGGTATATGTATCGTGTCAAATGCGCGTGAAAGATCTAATAAGACCAGAACAGTAACCTCGCCAGAGTCCTGTCCGGTAAGAATATTGTCCACGACGTCTAGTAAGGCAGTAGTAGTACTGTGGTGTCTACGAAAGCCAGACTGTAAGTTAGGTAATATGTTGTTCTGTTCAAGATATAAACTCATTTGGCTGCACACTACCTTCTCAAGCAGCTTAGACATACACGGCAGGATACTAATCGGCCGAAGGTCTTTTAGCTCCCGTACTGAGTCTTTTTTTGGGAGCGGCTTGACTAAGGCTCGCTTCCATAATTCAGGGAACGTACTCGTTGTGATGGACGTGTTAACTATATGCGTAATTACGTTAAGGCACATAGGGAGACGACAGGCAAGTAGAAGCATATCTAAATTAATACCATCGGCACCCGTAGCGTTAGATTTTAATGCTTTCAGGATTTTAAGTACCTCACTATCGCTAACCGTCGACAATCTGAACGTGGATGGCACAAAATTCTGGGGATTCGAGATTGGTGGTAGTGACGTGGGTAGCAAGTTACCACCAGGAATATCCAAAAAGAAATCATTAATAAGATTAGGGTTGAAAAGATTGTCCGGTATTACTGTATCTGATTTAGGTTTGCGCAGATTAATATTTTCCTTAAGATGTTTCCACATAATGCGTGGCGAATTAATATTTGAGTTGATGTACTGGTCAAAGTAGGCTACCTTTTCGCGAGTCAGGGCACGTGACACTTCATGTTTCAACTCCTTATAATAATGGACGTGAGAATCTAATTTGGTTTTGCGCGCACGTCTTTGCGCAGCGTCCCGTTTCTTCATCATCATTTTGATGTTGTGAGTTATCCAAGGATAACGACGTTCCTTAATGCAACGTGTTTTTAGTGGTGCTAGGCAGTCGAAAACATATAATAGACTAGAGTTAAACTCTGCTACCATTATATTTATATTAGGTAACTGTTTAATGTAGTCCCAGTCGATTCTATTCATAAGGATATTGAATTCATTATCGTCGATATCTTTTAGGGCTCTGTACGTGATTTTCTTGCTTACTTTCCTTGATTTAGGACAATTAATTTCGAACGAAATAAAAGCGTGACTGCTAAGTGCAGGTATATGGTCAACCCAGACACGATCTATGACTGTGTTAGTGCATACAAGGTCGAGCAAAGTTTCGGTGTTAGCAGTAAAGTGAGTGGCTTCAGTTGTACGTTGACGCAGTCTATGTACAGACAAGAAATCTGATAGAATTTTGTATTGTGTACTGTCGGTATTCAAGCAATTTATATTGAAGTCTCCTAGTAGGTACAGGTCATCGTATCCCGTCAAATTGCCAATCGTATCACTGAGCTCATCTAAAAAGGTTGTAACTGATAGCCAGGGTGGTCGGTACGCTGTGCCTATATAAATAAGATTATCGCCGGATTTAAAAGATATCCACATCTGCTCGACGGAAAGTCCTTTCCCGTAACTCGAAGTTCAAGATCTGCATACCAAATTTCATCAAAATCGGTTCAGCGATTTAGCCATGAAAAAATAACAGACAGCAGACAGATCAGCACTTTCACATTTATCATAATATTAATATTGATAAATTGATAACAATGAAAGGATCATGTTGGACAACCGCGACTACGAATAATATAATAGCTCCCCACACCGGTTTCGGTGACGGTGGCAGGTTTCATTGAAACCAGGCCAGCTACGCAGGAGTAATTTTATAGTGCCCAAGTGTGTGCGCAGTACACAAGAGCACTCTCTATTCCTTTACTCTCATAACCCAGTGGGACGGCAGACCGACACGACCGGTGAGAGGTCAGGCGCAGGACCGACTTTTTACATGCCCATCCGACGCATGGATCATCTTACTTGTCAAACAATCAGGTGATCAGCCTGCATTGTTCTAACCAAACTTGGAAATAACATATTTCCAACGCGGGAATCGAACCCACGACCTCCGAGTCAAGAGCCGCGCTCTATACCACTGGACCACGGAGGCGTTGCGACTACGAATGCTGCATGCATGACAGTGCGTCTATCCGGGCCATTCATCGGGTTGATTCAGACCGCAACGAGACGCGTAGATGCATTTCTAAATTTATATGGATTTGACAGATTCACAAGACGTCTAAGGGTTGATTCAGACTGCAACGCGACGCGTAGATGCATTTCAAAATTAGTATGGATTTGACAGATTCTCAAGACTTCTCACGCTGACGACATCTGTCAAATCCATACAAATTTAGGTCACGTAGCGTCGCGCCTCGCCTCGTCGCGTTGCGGTCTGAATTGACCCTAACGTTGCGGTCTGATTTGACCGCGATGAGGCGAGGCGAGGCATAAATTTGTATGGATTTGACAGATTTCAATTGCATGAGACGTCTTGCGAATCTGTCAAATCCATATTATAAATTAAGAAATGCATCTACGCGTCGCGTTGCGGTCTGAATCAACCCCACAACTACTGAAATCAATAAGCTCGTAATTTAAAGCTATTTACCTTTAAAGAATCGTTAATATAGGTAAACAATACAAATAGCTGTTGGATTCGCTATTCAGATCGTAGATCGGAAGACAAAGGCTGCAATCTCCACTGACCGTTTGTCACGTCTGGAATACTCGGGAACTTTCTAAGCATTCACGGACTATTATTTTTCAATTGCGCATTCTATAGATCCGCTGAAGACGAGAAGAACCTTATTGTTAGGACACAAGAACTAGAATCATGGAAACTCAGGGGTAAAATGACTGTGAACTATTCGCAGTCAATTCCACGGCTATTGGATCGGCGAGTTAATGAAATGAATATTTTTTCTCAAAGACCGACACATTGCTTCGATGCTGCTAGCTTGTCGTAAGCTTTTTTTTCTTAGGACAATCTTGAATACTATAGAAAACGCCGATTTATGTTTCAAGATTATTTGATAGGATTTCTTAGTTAAATTATATTTAAACAATTTAAAATGTGCATCTTATTTATGTACATGAAAATTTCATGTCTCGTTCCAAACACTTTCAAAACGGCTAGACCATTGTATTTAAATTTATATTTTATATATAGAATAAGGTTTTAAGGTCATTGTATGACCTTAAAACCTTATTCTATATGATACGTATCAACTGAGCACCATCCTGAATCTGCTTGAAGAAGAATCAAAGATCGAATGTCAGGTCATGGAGACGATTTTTACGAACATGACAAAGTCTGAAGCTGTTGGCTGAAGCACAGTCTCCCAGACACATGGAAAATTAAATTTATTATGAGTCCAAAAACGCCACCAGCTATCTATAATAAACCAGTATTTCCTGTGCAATCTACGCGTATCTTCATGGAAGCTGCGATTAATTTTACCCTCGTCTAGATATGCAGACGCCAGATTTAATATACAGCTGAATTAAAACGGGCATTAGTGAAACTATTTCATCAGGGAATATGCTTGTCTCACGGGTTTAAGATGATCGTATTTCGCTCAAATTATATTTTGTATGACGATTATGAGTTTCTTAAACAGACGTGAGATTTTATATCTGAAAAAGGAATGGTTCCTGTGAGTTACACAAACTTTTGAGTTACCAAGACGCGAGCAAATTTACTATTAACAATGTACTAGATTTAAGAAGACATTGGTGAGTGGCAATCTTCCACCGTGCGCTTTTCCCGACACTTTCTGCCACGCACAGTAAAACTTCGGAACGAACTGTCACCATCAGTATTTCCGGACCAATACCACATGTAAACCTTCAAGAACATAACGTATTCCCATTTAAAGGGCCATTTTGTACGTTTTCCCCCTAATTTATAAAAAAAAACTAAATGTAACCTGTGAGTGTGTATAACTAAGATCACAATTATCTACCTTAACAGTTTTCCGTGAAACATATTTTTCCTGCTTTTTTATTAGAGTCGATCGCTCATAAAAGTAGATCTTCGAATAAACTTACGATTCTACCGCCATTCTTTACTTCAAGCGATTCTCAAAGTGTTTTCCGTGGAGGGCTACTCCAAAATAACCATATATCCGCCCCTGGACTGGATAGCAGTGGCTATGTCGCTTTGCAATGTGCAAGTTTGAGGAAGTGAATTAAAGATAATATTATTATTATTATTGTGTTGGTCGCGAATACCTTTTACTAACTTTACTAATCTACCACTAATAGGGACAGAAGGCATACGCTACAAGTTTACAAGAATTTACCCTGGACTAAATCAGTTAAGTAACTCCGGTGGAGTTTTTTAAAGACCCTATCAGGTCTCACTGCTGGGCAAAGACGTCTCCCAAGATTTTCCATTCTTCTTACTACCGTATGCGACAAAGGGTTACATGAAATAAAAGCCTCAAAAGTTTAGGAGCACCTGTATTGATACTTGTGTAAAAGCGGTCGTAAACGCTTCGTTTTAGTGTGTGCGTGCGCTGTGAATGTTAACTCGCGATCAAATATTTACAACAACAACAAAATATGTAAAAAGTACCAGAGACATGAAATGTGTGGGTGTCACGAGAGGAATACTTATGGTGTAATTACAAGGAAGCTAAAGACAGGGTAGTGATTTCGACAGTTTATGTGTGTATTTGTATTTGATCTACTATAATATTATAATGCCTCATATTTATAGTGCCTAAACTTCTAATCGAATGAGTCAAAAGATTTGTATTACCGGACTACTTGTACACCTAAGTTGTAAATATTATAACATAGTACATCTATATATTATATATACATATAAAACTCAAAGGTGACTGACTGACATGGTGATCTATCAACGCACAGCCCAAACCACTGGACGGATCCGGCTGAAATTTGGCATGCAGGTAGATGTTATGACGTAGGCATCCGCTAAGAAAGGATTTTGATAAATTCCCACCCCAAGGGGTTAAAATAGGGGATGAAAATTTGTATAATATAATAATACTTCTTAACGCGAGCGAAGCCGCGGGCAAAAGTTCGTATTTATAAGTTCTTCAAGTTTTAACTTAAATACAACCAAAGAAACTTCAAAAGCCTTCCATGTAATTATATTTTTGGGTCAGTTTCTAATTATTCATAATTTCCGAAGTCACAAAATCAGAACCCCACTTAAACGGTCATCAATAATGAGCTGGGCGTTCAAAACTATGGAAGTAACCTGTTATCATACGCTTTATTCTGTCACTTGGCTAAGTTTAAAATGTTTATTGGCTATTTGTTTTACCGGAGGTTTCTTTTCTCTTAATAATTATTTAATATTCATTTGAAAACTTCAACTAGGCGTGGTACAGTTAGATTGATTTCTTGAAAATATTTTATAATTTCTGTGTATTTGCCTTTCCCAGTCTTTCCACGTATCGAAATTATCAGGACATTGTTATAATATTATATTATTTCTCTGTACACACAATTCAAATCGCTCAATTTTTGCTAAACTAAAGTATTTACTATCGCCAAACACTTTGGAATAAACAAAACAAAAGAGCAGTTTTAAGTCGGCCGGGGAAGGACGCGTAATCACTTCCAATCCGATTTCCGACTTAGCCTCGACTTACAGACGGTTCACGGTTATCCTACCTCCCGTAGAGCCGTTACGCCATTGATATAAGGTTTATTTTCAAATAAACGAGGTAAAAAAACTGAAGTAGTCTTGACGAGGCGATGCACGCGCTCAGAATAAGCCCGCGCCATATGCCAGCTCTCACGGTACAATATATTATTGTAATTACACCTATAACAGCGCCTCTTCACGGATCATGATGGCTATCCATGATTGCCAACATGGTTGAGAAGTTGTCTAGATCCTTTTTCATGGTAGGCTACGATAGTAGCCACCAATATTGCGAGTCTATACGTATGCACACACGTATGCGCCTCTCTACAAACCAATATCTCGTACCTAATGGTCCATCTTAGATCAGGCTGAAGAGATCGCAATAGACAATACATGCGCAATCGACGTCGAGCATGGACAATCATTATAATACTATTTGTATTATGATGATTGTCCATTTTCGACGTCGTCGACCTCCCTCCAAAAACCATTACCGCTTGCGTCACTCAAAGTCAACGTAGAAAAGCTGCATACAGTATGTACAATATTATACATCGATCATGGTCAATTAAAGACGAATAATAATATGATCCTCTGCATATTTGTAATAATTTGTAATTGCCCATCATGGGCCAATGCAATGTGGAAAGGCGGCATAAGTCATACTAATGTCTAATAATAAAAGACAATAATTTCAAACAGTCGATATTTTGTCGTAGTCTTGAACCTTTGCCTACGAATTAAATATTTAGACGGCAAGTTTTACTAGACGTAATAAGTTGACTTTGGGTGTAATTTTCTGTAATTTGGAGTGAAAAGAATATTTGATGACTAAAACCGTATTAAATGTAATTTTTTCTATTATTTCTTTCGATGTTTTTGTATAGAATTTTATAGTAGGTATAGGCCAAAGCTTTTGATGTATTGAGAAAAAGATTTTGATGTTTTGATGTATTGTGTTCTGGAATTGGGTTATTTGCTATTTGAATTCTATACAAACCTTAAATTATAAAATGGCCCCAAACAATCCCAAAAGAACTTTTATATTGACCGCACTTATTTTTCGTGACACATCTATTTGCTTATACTCTGTTATCTATCTATATATATATAAAAAAACTCAAAGGTGACTGACATGGTGATCTATCAACGCACAGCCCAAAGTACTGAACGGATCGGGCTGAAATTTGGCATGCAGGTAGATGTTATGACGTAGGCATCCGCTAAGAAAGGATTTTGATAAATTCCCACCCCAAGGGGTTCAAATAGGGGATGAAAGTTTGTATATAATAATACTTCTTAGCGCGAGCGAAGCCGCGGGCAAAAGCTCGTATAATATAATATCAATGCCACTTCTTATTCATTTTCCATACCCAATGACCAATACAAAAAAGCTACATGCAGGATATTGGCTGTAGATCTGACCTATTTGATATAGACGATATTGGATATCAGTAATATCACGCGCCTCCAGTGATTTGTCTCTTATATTCATATTACAGCTGGATATGACGTGTGTTTGTGGTATTTTATTACTGAAATACATTTATTATTATTATTGGTCTAGAAATACGAACCAAAGTTACGAGGGTGCAAAAATACGACGAAACGTTTCGAGAAAAGGTAGGTAGTGCCCATGCGCGCTTCGCTTGGCTCATCTTGGCGGGGGCACTCGTGTGCCCCCAGATCAATGAGCTTCAGGAGTGCCGGCAGTGGTGAAAATATGCCACAAGAAGATCTATTAAGGCGACGCCTTGAGAATTTGGCTGTAGCGATATCGATTTTTCTCAGCAATGACTAAAGCTAAGAAATTAAAGTTCATTGTCAGTATTCATCATGTCCTTGTCTTTGAATTACCCATAGCATAACACGATTGGTCAACTTTCATAACAGAGAATAATCAATCAAAAAGACCTCTGTAAAAAAGGGATTCTAATTTTGCCAACAGAGGAGAGTGATTTAAGCTTCCAAAATTTGTACATAGATTGGTTCATGCATATACTTTGAAGTTTGATTTGTACATAGCTTTTAAGAAATATATTACGCCCTTTCCATTTCTTGCTGTTCCATTACAAATAAGCAATTTAAAACAATATTATATCCAACACGGTTTTTTTACTCACTGGTGCTTATATTTTATGGTAACTTAGTATTTATTTTATGGTACTGGTACGTATACTTTACATAATTTGGTCACCTTAACACGCTTATTACCTACGTAGTTTAGTCATTATATTTTATTAATTTACGAAAATTATATAATTTAAAACTAAATAAACTTATTATTTTTAAATCAATATCCTTGAAAAATACTTTTTCACACAAACAATAAACATTTTCAGTGCAATAAACAGCTGAAGATTTCTCGCGAACGCAATAGGAAGTAACAACTATATCATATTCCCTTGAAAATACGTGTGGAAATTATTTTTTACTCCTTATATTTCCCACTTCCTAGATGTAAATTAGAGCATGTACCAGGCTCGCAGCAACAGATAGGAGGTCGCATTGTCCCATACATTAGATCGCTATCTCATACCCTCGTAAACCTTTGTGTTTTGTGAACGAAAACAATGCTTTTTGTTTTGTTCCTTTTAATACATCTTATGATAAATAAAAACCGGGTAAACATTACCTTTTGTTTATTGTGCTGTAAATTAAAAATCTAATCAACTGAGCTCTTTTTTTTTTCAGGAAAATTCTGAGAAATAAAAACTAAACTAGATTTAACTGTGATTTCATAAGCTCAAACAAAATCCCGCAGAAACGGCACATTCCGCACTGTTTTATATTCTGTTAGTAGTAGTGGTTTATATTCTGACCCATCGTTAACCCTATATCCTGATCCTGGCTCATCAATATTGGTAAAACACTTACGCTGCCCTTTTGCTTTAAGTTAGCATAGAAGTAAACATAAAACCGTATTTTTTAATAAAATTTAATCAACTTTTTGTGTAACATCTTTACTTCCATTCGATATGTCAGTAATCCGATAATCGTCTTAAAAATACACCCGAAGTAATGAGACCCGGCTCCAGAGATATTTCGTCGCATAGTACATACAATTTTAAGATAAAACGCAACCTTTTTTATTTTTCAAACAAGGCGAAGTTCTTAAAATACTGTAAGCTGAAAGAGATGTAATTTTTTATGAACTGTAACAAAGAGTGTTAAACGATTTAAGTGTCATTTGTAGAAGTAACTGGCCCGCACAGAGCAATAATTATTTAAATAATTATTAATTAAAATTTTAACATAAGCCGAAGAAACGCTAAGATGTATATTATGTATTATCTGCTAAAGTACTCTGTACGGCCGTAAGCGGCTAAATATATATGTCGTAGATTATATTTTGTTTTATTTAGTCCATAGATTTAATTTATTAACCGGAAGGAATTTTTAATTAATTTTACCGGATGTTGATTCTTATTTGATTTGAGTTCCGGATGTTAATTTAATTAATTTTAATATTCACCAGAAGGAAGTAGTTTAAGCGAGCACCGTGACGTCACATCTTGTGGTGGTGGCGGCATGTGGACAGAGTCGGAGTGGGAGTGGTGAGGGTTAAGACTTCTCGTTTGGTTGAGCAGTATTGCCGCAACCGTCGAGGAGTGAACACTACTTTGCTCCGAAACTGTCGGTTCGCTTAGTTTCAATTAAATTAAAGTGATTTGTGCACCAAATGATAAATCAGTGTTAAACAAGTGTTGGAGTTTGTGATTTTCAACATGAAACCTGATTTTCCTGCTGCCGATCATGACGAGATTACGGATCTGCCATCTATGACTCCGTCATCAGAAGTGGGATCTGATTCCCAGTGGCGCGCCCTCTTCGAAATGCAGCAGAAAAACATGATGCAAAACGTTTGAAGATGGAACCCAGTACCCAATTCAAATGCCATAATTGCGGTAAGCTGGATCATAAAGCTGCAGTCAACTATCGTTCTGCAGTTCACAAGACTGCCTCGATCGGGTCAGCAGCACAGACACAGACGGCAATCAACAAAGACAAGCAAGTAATTTGCTACCGTTGTGGTGAAAATGGACACATTGTATCGAAATGTCGCCGTGGCGTCACCGGCAAGCCGAGTGAGCTTCCCATGTCAAGTGGCAGAGCAGGCGTAGCTCATCCGACGGCCCAGCAGCGCGTGGATAGCTGTGAAGTGTCGAGTGTAGTTGGACAATTAGAACAGTCAGGTCAGTCGTATGATTTTTATTTTGATTCTGGTGCCGAATGCTCTCTCGTTAAGCAATGTTGCTAAAAAAAATTAGTGGGCACGCATTCCTACGTGCCGGTGTGTATAAAAGGGATAGGTAATTCGTTTACAGAATGTAGAGAACAGATTTTATGCGACGTAATTATTAATGGTCACTATTTGCAAATTTTATTTCATGTTTTACCGGACTTTTCTTTAAAGTATGACATCATGATTGGCCGCGAAATATTAAAATTAGGTTTTCAACTGTGTTTGACTAGTTCTTCCCTTACTATTACGAAGCCAATCTCGGTTAATTTTTGTAAAGTAAGCAATACTTTTGCAAATTTGGGTGACATCGATTGCAATATTGAAAATAAAAGCAAGTTGATTTCTTTGTTATCTGAATTTTCTTACGCTTTTATTAATGGTTTACCGAAAACCAGAATTACTTCCGGTGAACTTAAGATTACACTTGTAGATCCAAATAAAACCGTTTATCGTCGACCCTATAGCCTTAGCCAGAGCTAGAAAGAAGTAGTACGTTCTAAAGTAAAGGAACTTCTTGAAGCCAATATTATTCGTCCAAGCCACTCTCCATTCGCGAGCCCTATTCTTGTTATGAAGAAACGAGACTGTACCAATCGTATGGTTATAGACTATCGTGAATTAAATTCAAACACAGTGCTTGATAGGTTTTCGCTTCCTCTTATAGGTCATCAAATTGCTAGGCTATCAGAGGCATCCTTCTACACCTGCCTAGATTGTGCCAGTGGCTTCAACCAAATTATAATAGAGTCGTGCTAATGGACAAGTAGAGCGGGTGATGAGTACTCTGAAAGGCTTGTTATCGTGCGTTGAATCTTCGAATAGATCGTGGCAATACTCAAGAGGCTTTAGAGGAAGTACAGTTGGCTTTAAATTGCACTGTACACCGTGTCGTAGGAGCGAGTGCCCTAGAGCTTCTAATAGGTCGCGTAGCTAGACCTCTAAATCTGTTAACAATTGACGAAACTGAAGTTAACATTGCCGAAGTGAGAGAGCATACGGTAGCAAACATTTCAAAATCAGCTAATTATGATAAAGCTAGGTTCGATAAAAATAAGGCAAAGCTAATAAAATTTAATGTAGGAGATTTAGTTTTACTTCAAAACGAAGAGAGAAATCAGAATAAGCTAGATCCAAAGTATAAAGGGCCGTTTAAAGTTGTTGAAGTGTTAGTTAATGATCGTTCTCTTAAAATCCTTAGCTGGAAATAGAACCTATAAGTATGCCCATGATCGTCTCAGAAAGATGCCTTTATGCAGTGTTCCTATTGATTCCGATGTAAGTGACAATGATGTGGCGGATACCGGAGATGTCGAGGCGAGTGTTTCGTTACAGAGTTAGACACATATTCTGGCTACATGGTGATACACTTACCTGTTTGTCTGTAGTCGTAACTGTGATTCACTAGTGAGTCATTCAGGGGGCGATGGGCAGCAAACGGTATAGTGGCAGATCTGGGTTTCTGTAGAAACTATCGTTGAAGAGTCGTGGACTCTATATTGATATTGATAGTTGGTATTATGGCATAAAGATGTCGGGCCTTAATATGTGATCTGTTAAGCACAAATTAGAATATTTTAAAAGTTGTAAGTTTGTGGTAAAATAAAGGCACCTTCCTTTGATGAATTCATGACATAATAATTTTTGTGAAACTCATCAGGCTGGCCGAGGTTTCATGTCCTTTTTTTTTCACGATGGGAAATGCATTACGCATTCCCGGCAGCCCGGGGGAAAGGCCGCCGGGATATGTGGGACTCCCCGGGTTCTGCGAAGGAATACCCGGGTTTACCCACTAAAACCTACCGGTGCCTCCTTCCTCCGCTACGCTGCTGGGCCACCGGACCCGCCTACGGGGGCGATATCTGCGGCAGCCCAGTTAGCGGTGTCTGCTTGTACAGACTCCTTCGCTGCGAGCTATTAGCTTCTGAACCTCCGGGGAGCAGCCCGAGGCACCGGGCGCTCTTCTACCGGGCAGGGCTCGTGCAATGGGCAGCGGATTCCCCAATCCACCGCCCAAGCCCCGTTTACGGCGGGAGCTGACGTTCGTGTATGGCGCGCCTGCGCCCTCCGCGCCGTCTTCGAATAGGATCTGCGGCCACGTCCGCTTCTCTTTCCCGTTCGGCAGCCTCTTTCTGCGAGATGACGGCCTCGCAGAAGTCGGCTATAGCGTCATATCCTTGGCTCGACCGAACCATAGCCGTCACTATGGCCGGGAGACTGAGGTCGTATCCGATGGTTGCGCAGAGCACCGCTCGTTGCTCCGCCCATACCGGGCAGTTCTCGAGTGTGTGCTGCGCTGTGTCGTCTTCGTGATCGCAGTGGTGGCACTGCGTTGTCGGTTCTCTTCTGGCCGTGCGATGCAGGTAATGGCCGAAACACCCGTGCCCAGTCAACATCTGCACCATACGGAAGATAATCACGAGGACGTGTGACTCGTCAGGCTGGCCGTGTCGTAGATTATATTTTGTTTTATTTAGTCCATAGATTTAATTTATTAACCGGAAGGAATTTTTAATTAATTTTACCGGATGTTGATTATTATTTGATTTGAGTTCCGGATGTTAATTTAATTAATTTTAATATTCACCGGAAGGAAGTAGTTTAAGCGAGCACCGTGACGTCACATCTTGTGGTGGTGGCGGCATGTGGACAGAGTCGGAGTGGGAGTGGTGAGGGTTAAGACTTCTCGTTTGGTTGAGCAGTATTGCCGCAACCGTCGAGGAGTGAACACTACTTTGCTCCGAAACTGTCGGTTCGCTTAGTTTCAATTAAATTAAAGTGATTTGTGCACCAAATGATAAATCAGTGTTAAACAAGTGTTGGAGTTTGTGATTTTCAACATGAAACCTGATTTTCCTGCTGCCGATCATGACGAGATTACGGATCTGCCATCTATGACTCCGTCATATACAATTTCATTTGCTCGTGTAATGTAGGAACTTTTTATGAAGCTACCGTACCAAACATACACTCGCATTTTACACAATCTCGTATATTATTCAAAACAAGCAGTTAGTTAAACAGTTTCAGCGAACTAAGTTACGTGCTTTGTTATCGAAAACAGATTATGAATGTTTCGACCACGCAAACGGTAAACATCAAAATACATGGATTTAAAGGATTTTTAAAAGCTATTCTGCGAATTTTTTATTTCCAGTTTTCACAATTGAATATAAATGTTTTGATACTTTTGATGGTATTTTATTGTCATTTTAAAATGTAGCAAAGATAAATATTGCATAAAACCTAAAGTATTATAACTAGATAATTTCTAGTCTACACTAGACGTATAGTAGACTGCACTGTAAACTAACTTTTGGACGACATAGTAATTACTGCCTGTATTATCTTAATGCTCGTCTATAGCTTGTATTTCAAATAATGCTATAACGATTATTACTGTTGTAAGCTTGGCTTCTGTTTATTATCTTTTGTAATTTGTGTAACGTTTAAATTTTATAAGCCTTTGTCCATTACTTTTTAATAGAAATAGATTCTTGATAATTATTAAGAGCTATTATTCAAAGTAAAAGCAACCAAATATTTTCTTATATTCTTCTACAATCTCAATGTTTTATCTCCTAATTTAGCTTGTACCTCGTCATAACGCGAGACGTGCCTTTTCGCTGTAATGGCGTAGATTTATACCCTCTCTCCGATCACATGTGCCGTCCGTAAAAAACATATTATGTTGATGACTGTGTCACAGTTATATTCTAAAATTACTAGGTGTTATGAATATATTACATACGGTAGGTATGTAGAGTAGAACAGCGACTTACCTGAAACAAAAATTACAGAATTTAAAATCATTTTATTTGACATCATAGTTTCTGTCGTCAAACAACTACCTATCGCTGGCTAAAAATCGATGTACTATTTATACATTTCTCAGCTGCAGGCTGCAGCATACATACACTTCAATATAAATTGAATGCAAAGTGCAATTTTATACGGGGAAAAAATAAACGGAACGCAACTGACGTTATGGCCCGTGAAACAGGCACTCAACAAGAACACTAGCCAGGATACACTGCTAGGCAAAATAACAGGGCTATCATAGAAAATCTAAATAGTATCTTTCGAGCAAATTCATTGCGACTTGCAAGCAATATAATTGGGAACAAAAGGAATAATTTATTCATAAAGTCATAATAAATTTACGCAGCGAATAACTAAACTTTTGATGTCTGATATACTTGTTATTTGCAGTGTATTTTTTTAAATAAAAAAAGATGCAAGATTAATCCTGAATTACTTAGAAATTTTAGACTAAAGCAAGACGTCCGTACCTTATCAAATAAGTGCACTGGCTATAGCCACAAAATATGAAATCGTAAAATGTTGACAATACACCGAGAAAGTTACAAACCAGAAATTCATCAAAATTTAAACACAAAGCACGCCATCGAGCACTATAAAAGGTCCGGAGAAACTTCAAGTATTAATACACTCCGGAGCAAAATAAGTGCTCATCTGAACACTAGCCATTTTGGTGAAACAAAAGAGGAATTTGGTGATAATGAACCGAACTTTGGTCATCACATTATACGTTTATGATAATTTGTTCGTAATAAGTTTATTTCAATGGGCTTTTAGGTACTGTCATAATCTAATCCGAGTTATTAGTAATTTTGCAAATGAGCCATGGTTCTTGGTCTGAAAGATTTTTGAAAAGATAAATAAAATTGTAAAATGAATTTAATAAAATATTTTTGAGTCACTATGCAATTTAAATTTTATTTTATTTTATTTTAAATATATAATAAAAATGCAAAACCGTATTTTTCTTTTGATGACATTCGTTTATATAGATAGAGATTAGAGAGAGTACACTCGTCTATAATACCAACCAATGATTTTATACTATACTAGCTGTCCCGGCAAACGTTGTTTTGCCATTTAAAGTATATTTTCTACATCATCAGTTGATACATGTTTTACCCCCTCTTTTGTCCCCTAACAGGGTGTGGGGGGGGAAGGTCATACACCAGATGTTAAGTTGAGAAACACAGTTAATACCTAATATGAAGTAAGTCCACTAAAGAAAAAAGTTGTATACAAAATCTGACCTCTCTTTGGTCCCCAGAGAGGGTTGAGAGGGGAGGGGGGGAGGATTTTTATACACCAGATGTTGAGTTGGAAGAAGACAAATATAATATATCTGTGAAAACCGTATGCAAATCTGTGAAAACCGTATGCAAATCGGATCAGTAGTTTTCGCGTTAAAGAAAAAAGTTTGATACAAAATCTGACCCCTCTTTTTTCCCCTTAGAGGGGTGGGGGGAAAAAATTTTAAACACCAGATGTTAAGTTGGAATAAGATAAATATATCTGCGAAAACCACATTCAAATCAGATCAGTATTTTTCGTGTGATGCTGGAACAAACATACAGACAGACAGAAAGAGTGACAGACAGACAGACAGACAAAAAACTAACCACATTTTTGGCTTCTATAGCGATGTAGTGACAAAGGTGTAATTTCGGGTGTCATTTCATATCTTTTATGTATAGAATTTTCATTTCTACAACAGAATATTTTCTTCCTCCCGCACGCGCTTTGGTGACGCCCACTATCGTAATATTTTAATTTCGCCATAATTTCAAAACCAAACGTCCAATTTTAATCATTCAAAGACCAAATATTATCTACATAAACTGTACTTAGTGATAAAATAATTTATTTTGATAAGGATTAATAGCGTGAGTAAAATATATCCGTTTAAACGTAGTCCAAAAAAAATTCAGGATTTTTAAATAAATAAATGGTTATTGTGCCTCACTCGACATAGATAGGTATAGTGTGTTGCGGACTTTTTTGTAGATATTTATAAGATCTACAATTACTTAGAACATTTTATGGTTCTATCTTTTATAGTTTAGGCAGCGTACGCAAAATAAGTAACTTTTCTAGCAGATTTTTTACACCTTGCGTCCGAAAAACTCAAATATCTTACGGAACCCTACTTTTTTCCAAAATAAAATGTAGCCTATGTTCAGCAGAAATAATGTAAGATTCCAATAGCAAAAGAATTTTTCAAATCGGTCCAGTAGTTTCGGAGCCTATTCGACTCAAACAAACAAACAAACAAACAAACAAACAAACAAACAAAAAATCAAATCTTTCCTCTTTATAATAGTAGTGTAGATAGAGAGCTACATAATAATATCATCGCAGCATGATGATTCTCTATTATTGATTTTTCTTAATTTAAGTGTTTAAGTGTTTATGTTATATTTTTCATTGAACGTAGTCATTTTTTCCAAAGACATAGTATATCTAAAATTTATCAAGGTGCGCATTTTTTTGTCACCAAGTGTAGACATTACGTGGACGTTTGACGTAGTGTTATTGTACTAGTAGAAACAGTGGACCGAGTAAGTTGAGTTCCGTTGAAACAGCTCCTTACTCCGGTCGCTGCAACTTGGATTATTTCCTATTTTTACTGTATACTGTTTCAACTCTCAACTTCAATGAGCGTGTAATGTTATTGTATAAACACAGTTTTGGTTAGAGAATTGATGGATTTAATGTAATATTATCAAATAAAAATAAAAGTGTCATGTAAGATCACTGCTGCACTGATGAGATGTAGCTTCAATCTGCATCCTCTATCGGTTGTATCACGGGGAGTGCTTTGAGGAATTGTTCGGTATCATACCACCTGCAACTTTTCGCCATCGTCCCACGCGAAAAACATACTATCCTCATCATCTTGATGAGTGGCAGTCTTCCACCGTGCGCGTTTTTCGCATAACCTTCTGCCACGCAATGTAAAACTCTGGAACGAAATGTCACCAGCGCTATTTCTAGACCTATATGACCTGCAAACCTTCAAGAAGAGAGCGTATTCCCTCTTAATCGGCCGGCAACACACCTGCAGCTCTTCTGATATTGCGAGTGTCCATGGGCGACGGTAGTTGCAATCCATCAGGTGACCCGTTTGCTCGTTTGCCCCCTTATTTCATAAAAAAAACTGAACCACTTCTCTCTCCATTCCCAAGACTGAAAGTATTTCTAAAGCAAATATAATCTGTGATCTGAATCAGGAATCTAAAATTGCGCGGGAACCATACATTTAGCCGAGATGAAAAGTATCATAATATTATGTCCTTTTTCGGAACGCTCCATACCAAATTTCAGCAAAATAGGTTCAGCGGTTTGAGCTTGAAGAAATAACAGACAGACAGACACACTTTTGCATTTATAATATTAGTATGGATTTATAATTAAGTACCTATTACGTGCTACTACTATGAAACACAAATATTTTAACAGAATACATAAACAAATATGTAATTTTATACAAATAGCTGCATAATCAGAGCGTACCTAGCCCGATCATGAGACAACAAATTCGTTATTGTCTAAATCATCAAATTATGTAGCATCATTAAAATATGCATGAAATTCACTAAATAATTAAACAAACTAGCTCAAAAAGCTCGACATTCATAGCTTGCAGCGCGGAAGCTCTGAAAGCTCAACTTTGCAAAGCTCTGATGAAGTTTGAACGTAATTAGCACTATCATTACACTATTTTATTATCGTTATGGCTTCTTAGGCTAGGGGCTGGCTGGCTGGGGGCGATACCGGTCCGTCCACGTCGTGTCCCTGGGCACCTCCCCCGTGCCATCGTGAGCTTTTTCACGGTGACACGGGAGGGGTGGCTGAACGCCGGTATGGGCGAGTGTTTGTGTGTGTGTTTGGCTGCGCCTGCAGTGTGACGAACGGGCCCGCGACCCGGGGTGTCGGAGTGAGTAATGATGGAAGATCGTAATAAGCCAAGTATTCTCCGGGTGGGTCCCGGCTCCTCAGGAGCCGGAGAATCCCATGCGCCGTCTTCGGACGGTGGCCGGCCCTCGTATACGGAGGGGCCACTTATTGCGAGGAAGGACGAGGGGGCCGCTAAGGCGGCGAAGAAGGAAGAGGAGGCCGCTAAGGCGGCCAGGCAGAGGGCCATTTTAGCCGCATTGAGCGGCGATGGCGGAATTAAGAAGACCGACAGCCCGAAGCCGGCGCCCATTACCGCGCCGGCGAAGGAGCTGCTTACTGATGAGGATGTGGACTTCAGCCAACCGCAGCCCAACGGGGTGGAGCGGAAGCTGAAGCTCCTGCAAAAGATGAAAGACAGGGGGGACAAGAATCTTCCGCGGGTTCTTTTGACCCGCGATGTGATCATGCCACCCCCAAATTCCGGACGAGGCAACTTTACTGGTAGAGACTCCCCTCGCGGTCGAGTCTCCCAGCACGGCTATGGCGCACATGGACGTGACAGCGAGGACTGGCTCTCGGACTCCAGTGAGATGTCCGGCATGTCGCTGGACTCCGGGGGCCTGCCCGCATTCCTGGACAGGACACGCCGAAAGAGGCGATCAGACGAGGACATGGCACCGCCCCTTGGTAAGGGAGCGATGCCGAAATCCAAAAGAGGACGCGGCCGCCCGCCAACGACTGGACAGTACGTCGGTCTGGCGAAGGCGCAGGCCGATTACAACCGGCAGAAGGAGGAGGCCCTTCGACCTCGGGTGGAGGAGGAGGTAGCCGAGGCGGCCAGGGCTGCCCGAGAGACGCGCTCTTCGCTCCTCGCAAGCTCTGCGCCTATGGAGAGTGACAAGCCGGAGCAGACAACCAACGCTCTGGCTCAATGCGTCGAGGCTTCGTTGGATTCGATCATTATGGTCGCAACGAAGTCCAGAAATTTGAAGGGGACGTTCCAATGTCTTCTCAAGGAGGCGGTCGGTGACATACACGCGACCGTCGCCGAAATGAAGAACCGCGGAGCGACGGACGAAATAAGAGCCCTCGAAGCTCAAAATGCGCGGCTCCAACAGGAAGTGGAGTCCTTGCGCAGAGAAGTCGAGGGCCTACGTCGACAGATGTCGAAGCCGGCTGAGCAAGACATGCGCCAGCTGTTGTCTGAAGTCTCTCGTTCTAACGTGGAGACTTTCAGCAACATGCTGAACGCTCGGCTGGCCGGATTAGAGAGTCGGCTCTTACCGGAGCCACGACTCCGACCTCCTCTCGCGGCGGATAGAGCCCGGAGTGTTACTTCGGCCGCCGCTGAGAGCGTTGAGGCACTACCGGACGAGACGCTGGGACCCCCGAGGCCAAAAGCCAAGGGGAAACCGGCCCCGAAGACGCGGCAGCCAGTTGCCGCAGCGGCCCCGCAAGAGACCCCTGCCGCACCTACGGCGCCAAAGGCCAAAAAGGCCCGTAAGAAGAAGAAGCGGCCTTCAATGGCCGCTCAGGAGGCGGCACAAGGGGGAGCGAACACTAGCTCCCCCCGCACGGAGGCCCAATGGACCACAGTGGGCCCAAAGGGCAAGAGTAAGAAGAAAGGGGCGACTACTTCACCTAAAGCCGCCCCTAAAAGAAAGAAGAAGGCCAAACTCCGCGCCCCGGCCACCGCGGCAATCACCCTTACTTTGGGGGCGAGCGCCGCGGAAAAGGGCGTCACTTATCATGACGTCCTTCTAAAGGCTAAGGAAGCGGTGAAGACGAGCGGACTTTCGGATATGGACATCCATAATCTGAAGCTCCGCTTCCGTCTGGCCCAGACCGGCGCGCGCGTCCTCACCATCCCTGGTGAGGGCGCCCAAGAGAAGGCGGACACCCTCGCTGCCAAAATGAGGGAAGTCCTGGACCCGGACGTGGTAAAAGTCGGCCGTCCGACGAAATGCGTGGAAATGCGCATCGCCGGGCTGGACGACTCAGCGACGGCTGCCGATGTTGTTGAGGCGGTGTCGAGAGAAGGAGGATGCCCGGCCAACTCCATCAGGTCGGGCCCAGTAAAGGTGGGAAGATGGGGCGACGGCTCCGTCTGGCTGAGCGTCCCGGTTGCGGCCGCCAAAAAGCTTATTAGCTTGAAGCGGCTTCATGTGGGCTGGGTGTCGGCTAAGGTAACGCTGCTGGCCGCGAGGCCCATGCGGTGTTACCGGTGCCTTGATACCGGACACCTTGCGACGTCGTGCCAGTGCCCGGTGGACCGCAGTCGGAATTGTTTCCGCTGTGGCAAACTGGGGCACAAGGCAGCCGAGTGCCAGGAGAAACAACCCAACTGCTTCTTCTGCGAGGCACTCGGCAAGGAGAGCGGGCACGTCCTTGGAAGCGGCGGCTGTCCAACAGCTAAAAAGCCGCCTCCCACCACGAAGCGCCGCAGGAGAGGAGCTCCCTCTGACAAGGCTCGGCCGCGTGAGCCTGGAGCTGGTGGTGCCGGGGTTAGTCAGCCCCAGCCCGCCATGGAGGTGGAGCAATAGGCCCGTGGGCTGTCGATCGGGGGATCACAGCCCGCACGAAGGGCCCCGAGAAGAAAGCTCCCTAGATGCCCGGGGAGCTCTCGGTGAAGAAAGCGGCGGCAGAACACCAGCCGCCGCAATGGAGATGTGCCGGACGTGGCAAGCGCCGTGAGGATGCGGAGTTTAACAACAGAGTTCCCGTATCCCACGGCTGGAAGGAGGGCATGGGGGGGTTTTAGTGGGTACACCTCTTGTAGGGAGTCCCACATACCCCCGCCCCTTTCCCCGAAGGGGTGGGGGATACGTAACGTATTTCCCCCCCTCAACAAAAAAAAAAAAAAAAAAAAAAAGGGGCTGGCTGCAAACATTTTGTTGTGTATAGAACATGTTTTATGTAACTTGAAATTCGTAATCTTGTATTTTTATCAAATAAATAATAAGCCATTGTATAGATTTTTTATTGACAAGTCTTCTTAGCAGGACTGACGTAAAAATATTGTTGAAAATATTATTACTACATAATATTAAAATACGTCCTAAAAACTACCCAAAAATGTGTTATTTTGATAAAGAAAACTCCAAGCAGCGGCATCCAAACTACACTTTGTTATAATCCACTTATTGTAAGACAGAAAAGAATAAGGAAAGTTTAATTCTACTTATATTGACTTGTATAAGATCATCTCGTTACATGAGCGCTCTTATGTAATTGGCTGAGATGTCTGTAGAAACAATTCTCTCAATTTCCTCCTTTACAAAATATTTACTTTTCAGTAATTTCTTTTCTTTGAATATAAAGAGTATTATAGGCTTAAGTAATTTGGCTTCCAGAAAATTATTTTCTTTCGATTTTACTTTAATACTTGTATTTTCACTGAAATAATGTTATGACAATTTTACTCATAGTAGTGAGGACACCGTAGCATTATTAAGCATAAAAATTATAATTTTATAATAAAGTTTTTTTACCATTGGAAATTGGTTACTCTTTTTAAGTATTCTGTGGATTAAATTATTAATCGAAGTTTAAAATGTTATATTTTTTCAATTTAATGTAGTTCATGAAAATTATTGATATTTTCAATATCCTCTTGGCCTAACATTACTGTTATAGTATCGGCACGCATGTCCGACCAGCACTTAACCGCTAATGAACAAAGTCCATCTATTATTATGATATTGGTCGATCCATAACTAAGCTGTATTAAAAGCTCGGTTAAAATTAAACCGGATTTTAATCGTTCATTTTTAAATTAACAACCTACTTCAAAAGTTAATGACTCGCAAAGACAGTTATGTTTTTTTGATTCTATGTAATAATACTGCTAGCAATTTTTAAATTCGATTACATTACGTCAGTATGGTACGTTTCCAATGATAAAAACTATCCTGGGATTCGAAGTATCTCATACCAATATTCAAATTTGTACATCGTTTTAAGCTTGAAGACTTAAGATTTTCTTTGCGTAAATGGAGAGCGGGAAAAATTTTTTGGAATAAAAATGTAGGTACTTATTATTATGGCTTACTTAATAATATTGTGTAGCCAGATAAATAAGGATAAATAAGCCAGGTGATGAAGAAGTTAAGTTACAAGGTTTGTTCAAATTGTAAGGGAAAAAATGAGTAATTGTCCATAATATTGATATTATGTTACAAAATGTTACTTATGGTGTTCTTCCACTAACGTCTTCAATAATTTATTTAAGGCTTTGCTGTTGCGTGGTAAACAATAAAAATTATTTTATTCAAACCAGCTAAATGTTGGCGTAAATCCATCACCCTCTTGAACACTGAAAAAGATACTAAAATAGCTTCTTGAGTTTAAGAGCCTTCATAAACATTTTGCATAAAAGTAATTCGTCTGTAAAAGCATCCGGGATAGAGAAATGTATAATAGAAAATGCAACATTTCTTAAGACTCCCCGATGACCCTAGTGCATACATTAAGGGGGATATTAAGACAAGGTGGCATTTGCATACAATCGAGATGCTGTCTAGTTGCTGTTTATTTTATGAAGTACAGTGACAGCTGACAAGGGGCGAGGGTGAAAAATTGATTGTATTGCGGTTTGCCGGCTTTTGAGTTAAACAAACTGTTTATATTGTGTAATGTGTGGGGGAATGTGGTGTTAGTGATCTGTCAGTTTCCATTACGATTCGTATTTCTAACACAAGTAGATCTACTACTTTAACACAAGTAAATATATCGAAAAAACTGCGCAGGTCTTTCTGACATTTTTCATAGCTATATATTCACTAGAAATTTTGAATTTTTAACAGAAGCAGATTATATATAGTATTTTCACTCCCATAATATTTTTTTCTAATTGTTTTCGTTGAATGACAGTTTAGCTTCTCTCAAACTCTTTGGGACCAAAGGTTTTTCGTGATTGGCTACCTCTCACCTTTCTCAAACTTGGTCCAGAAAAGTTACACTGGTGGAAACGTGTGGTGCACCAATGCCCATATAAAATTTGATTATGACGTGTTAGTCTGTGAGATTACACGTCAAACCCTGTGGTGAAACTCGTGAGTCTAGACTCCAGAGACTCACGAGTTGCACTAACACAGTCTGTGTTGTATTGACCAGCGTTGTGTCAATTTACAAGGTAAGGTACAAGGTAAGGTAGAATTCAAGTTATTCCAACGCACGACGCAATGCACCGCTATACCGCTTGCAATGTGCAGCACATTAAATCAATAGAAATCTAGTTATTTTCTACAATTCATCTCCTGTCATAAAAATCACTGCACCTCGAGATTTTGAAATGTTTCATCGTCGGTATTGGATCATAAAGGGCACGTCCCGGTGGACGGATGGATATCAGTCGCGAAACTCGGCGATCGATCGCGATTCGACGCGTTTAAGGTTGTAAACTAACTGACGCAGTACATGGGTTTTTTTTATTTTGTAAGCATTGAAAAAACTATTCTGACTTGATACTTTATTATTTTACAAATAATATAGATTTTTTATATTTGCACTGTAATAATTTCGTGGCAAAAACCGCAATAAAACCATCTAATTTAGGTGCTAAGATGCTACAAGTTACACTTAATATATAGCATATTAAGTGTAACTTGTAGCATCTTAACCCTTCGCTAAGGTTTAAATTGTTTAAAGTATAACAATTGTAGCACCTAATTTCATTAAATAAAATGAATTTTAATTTTCTCTATTGTATCTTGACCATAACAAGATTACTTCAAACTAAAGGATGTATCATTTTAAATATTAAACCTGAAAATATTTGTGCTCTACTAACAATATTTTCCGCCAGTGTATAAGGCACACAGAGCGTTAAGTATTCAGAAGCACACCACAAACAAGCACAGTACTAAAAGATATTTATTTTATCATACGAGGAGGTATTTTATACTTATCTCTCGCAACATAAAGTGTTAGATTTATCGCACTTTGTGTAGAAAAGTAGATGCTCTTTTATTCTCAAAGTTAACTTTGAAAGTTGAGAAGCAAATGACGTTAAGTGTAATTTAAGTTGCTGCAACCGACAGTAATCATTTCAGGGTTCTGTAGGAAAAAGTTATTTGCCTAGACATTATGGTACAAACTATCGTAACAAAGTTACGCGGGCGTTGCAGGCTTAATACGAAAATGTTTTGGTGAAAGAAAAACCATGAGTCTTTATGTGTATGTCTTTAGGTAATATTATCGAAAAAAAAACACTGATTGTTTAAGCGCCCCACAACGACATCTTCTCTGATTGGTTGAAGACTTGACGTTTTAAATGTCAATTATTCGTTTCGCAATCTTACTAAGGCGACTCGCGTTTTCGCGATGACACCACCTTTTGTCAGTAAGATTGAAAAATGCAATCACCATTGACTAATTATCCGTGTTTTCGCGAAGTCCCTAGAATTTTCGCGATAATCCGATTTATCAAATTAATTATCCTACGACATAATATATAATTTTTCTAATTGCTATAATTTGGTAAGCATACAATATACAAATAAAGAATTTTGTTAGTTTGTGTTGATATTACTTTAGCTACTCAAACATCATGATTTTATAGTTGTTGAGACAGGTTTTAAAGGACTTTATCTCTTCAAGAGCATTATTTATATTATCAAATTCTTATAAAAATGTAAACTTCTGGGAAAACCCCCAGAAACTAAACTTAATTCAGTTTGCACCGAAACAATACGCGACACGACGACGAATAAAAGCCTTCCTAAATTTCCTGTATCACTATTATAATTATTATACATTGCGTTTTGTATCTTTAAAATATGTAAACAGAGGCCGTAGACAATGTCACTTTCGTTAAAAACGATGACGATATTCGTTATCAAAATGTATGGGATTTGACATTAGTCTTCGCAAGCGAAATGTCATTTAGCGATGACTTATGTCAAATCGCATACATTTTGATAACGAATTTCGTCATCGTTTTTAACTAAAGATTACATTGTCTAAGGCCGCAGCGGCCTTAGACAATGTAATCTTTAGTTTACACTACTTTAGTTTAGCTGACCATTTTAATTTCACAGTTCATAATAGGTAACACTTTAAGACTCAGATAACTGTTAGTCCCAGAAGATGTCAGATTATTATTGAAGTTCACAGTCGGTAAAAGTAGAGAATTGCTTTATAACGTATTCAGATCAGCTCCGACTCCGGTAATCACACCGAATATTATAGGTGGGGAGCCAAACACTATGTTTCACATTATAGACGGGGAGCCTGTTTCAAAATCGATTTTGTTATATGTATGCTTTTGATCGTTCTGGCTTGTGAGAGACACGTGAGAAAATTGCTTGATTAACAGTGTACAGAATATTATTCTATGCAACACTTATTATGTTATTATTAGCAAAATAGTAATCTATACTTCTATACTTCCATACAAATATTATAAATGTGAAAGTGTGTCTGCCTATCTGTCTGTCTGTGTGTCTGTTACCTCTTTACTCCCAAACCACTGAACCAATTTTGCTCGTCTAATAATTATTATTATATTATAACACTAGATTACGCCCGCAACTCCGGTGCGCCAAAATTCATTATCGTACGGGAACCGTACACTTTTCCGGGATAAAAAAATATTATTTGTTCTTTCCCGGGACTCAGAGTATGTCCATACCAAATTTCAACAAAATCGGTTCATCGGTTTGGTCGTGAAGAGGTAACAGACAGACAGATAGACAGACAGAACAGACACACTTTCGCATTTTATTAGTATGGAAGTAAGGATTATGTACGTTAAACAAATGTTATATTTTAAAATATCAAATGAATTCATTTGAATATCAATATTTGACATTTAAAAAAAATACCATTTTGCAGTTTAATGGGAAACAGACTAGATCGAAAAAGGAATGAAGCTGCTTTAAAGTTGTATTAAAATTGTATCTGTAAATATTTCCAAAAGGCATATCCATCGCTAGGAATTCGTGTATGAAATTAACAAAATTTTCCTAAACGCATTAAAATGGTCCTTCGATTTTAATGAAATGCACCCTTTTAGGCTCTTTAGGCATTTGCATCCGCTGAAAAGTGGCAAGGGTGAGACGTGGGAGAGCACAGATGTGACATACGGACATTAATATTAATACCCGTTGCCATCTTATGCGTTTGTTGGTAATTATTTATGTAAAAGACACTTTGCAATGGTAATTTTATGATATCAATTTTATACTGCTAACTGAGCTGGCAAAAGCTGCTTCACCTAATGTGTTGCGTGAATTCGCGAAATAAACTACAAAACGAGCACATGGATTACCTGATGGTTAACAGGTTTAGAAACATCTCAGGACTTCTTCGTAGGACTTAACCTCTTTAGCGGAACGAATTTTAAATGTTGTTTTACATAGGTTTTCTGAGAGGCCATAGTATTGATCTTACCGAGCTCCAATTAGCATGCTATGAGGCTGACGATGATAAGTGATAGCGTAATATATTCCTCGCAACTTGGTATAGGGTAACGTGCGGCAAATGAAGACGAATGGAGGGATAATCGACGAATTAATGTCTAATAAATTCCGTATTAAGTTGTTAAGATGCTGTGTGTGTTTCCAAGAATAGCTGTTCTCCAGAATTCCTTATTGTTATTGTTATATTACACGACCCGTTGATCTTTGTATCACTTTTTAATTTAAACATTCCCTGGATTTCTACAAATGTTTCAAGACGAAAATGAGTCGAAACGGTTCAGCCACTCTCAAGTTTAAGCGAGGCTAAAACTTGAGAGTGCTGCCACGGCAACATAATTTAAAATTCATTATTATTAATATAGATCAGCTATTATTCTATTCAGTCCGAACTGTCCAGTTTAATGTTTTGTCTAAAGGCCATATGGCAAAGTTGAAACCCCGGTGGCCATCTTGAAAATATTGACATTATCTAAGCGCAAATAACTCAGTACCGAACTTGGGGAAAGTTAGATCGATTTTTTTTAACTCGCAGGGGTTTTATTAAAAAAGTTCCCAAGTGTAAGGCAATCGGTGGAAATTTTCACTTATTTCGGGCCCTCTCGAATTATAGACGAAATATTTTTATCCGAGCCGAGACGGAAGGTTTTCTGAAGAAATGTATCTTGATATTGGAAAAGAAGTTTCGTATTGAGATATTGTTTTGATTTGATTTCTAGGGCTAACTCAGTATTACATATTAACATAGTAATTGGCCTAGTATTTTCACACTACAGTGTCACTTAAGTGTAGTTAACAACTAATTCGTGTTACAGACTATCTTTCAGATATTTTTCTTTCCCGAAAGTAAATCATCCAGATATACCTACGACATGCTTTGTTTATTAGCTTACTCCTCTTATTCGTTATTAAAATGTATGGGATTTGACATTAGTCTTCGCAAGCGAAATGTCATTTTGCGATGACTTATGTCAAACCGCATACATTTTGATAACGAATTTCGTCATTGTTTTTAACGAACGATACTTTGTCTAAGGGGCTGCTACCTCAGACATGCTTATGACACTTTATATATGTCCCAGATCAGGACATAGGACTTTTATTACGCCAAAATGCCACGGATTTAAGTTCTAACTCACGAATTTTCGCAAAGCAGGCAATTTTTAGTCATTATTAATTGTGGATTCCAACTTTTCTCAACCACCGAACTTGTTAAACTGCGTCTGACACGGAGTCCGCAACAATCTTAATCTCGTTCTTAATTAAGACTTAAACTTCGACTGTTTAAATTGAGACACACTTTGGCCATCTTGATGAACCTTGATTCTGCTTTTCTAATGCAACTTGTATACAGTTTTGATATTATTTCGATACAGCCACGGTGAACTAAAACATTAAACGCGTCCTGATTAGTAAAAACTACAGGTATGTTCTGAAATACAACCCAGTATTCTGGCGAGTGCTATTCGTCTAGAATCGACGCCATACTGTTGATTTTTTCTAAAATATAAGCCAGTGCTTTCAAGATTAATATGAATTTTTAATTATGGCAATACTATTTTTCTGTTTCACAGGTTGCTGTCTGAACCAAAGTTGAACTAATATAAGATTAAATATCAGAGTTAAGGTAACATTCGGTGTTCCGGGGTTCCGTCGAAAACGCAATAAAACCGTCGGCTTAATTCAATGTCGACTATCAATTTATCATCGCAGGGGATATTGCGTCCTCGGCGAACGTTTACATAACTTTGACATCTGTATTAATGTAGGTCGGCCGTGTTACAATTTGCCTTCACGTTGAGGTGATATATAACCATGATTGCGAATCTATAGCAACAGAAACATTGATTTTGACTTCTGAGGCACATGATGGACCCACGTTATTTAGTCGGGTGTCAATTAAATGCTAGAGATGATCTGTCAGCTGGTGGGCTTGACACACTACGAATAAAATAGGTCTATAATGAGCCTTTGAATATTTTGTTCTCATAATATTACAAATATTGCAATATACGTTGATTAAGTACGAGCAATCGAAGGCGAATATTACGCCTCAGTACATGTACGAAATTACTTTTATTAACATTAGACGCATTGCGCATGGGTCAACGTGGAAGTACCTAGAGTTGGCTATAAAACTAGTTTTTTTATACGCTTTTTATTAGCTTCACCTGTATATTTGTTTGTAACATGTTTGTAACCGACTTCTTTGGGCGCGATTTTGACCCACTTTAAACGGCCAGATTTCGTTCAAACTTTGTAGATCTATCGAGGACCGATGACAATACACTAATTTGATATAATTATTCCATTTTTCATGTTTGTTTGTAACCCCTTATATAAAAAGCGTGTTTTTAGTTTTTTTAACTATTACTTATTTTAACAGTAGATAGTAAAGGTTTTAATTTGTAACATATCAAGATTGAAATGTCGATATGCCGCACATGTTGTAAAGAACTTCCCCATAGGACAGGCCTCGCCTAGTTTGGGGGACCATCACTCATGAAAATTGTAAATTATTTATTTACGGTAAATAAAGTATATTTTGTAAAGTATTATAAATAAATACGTCAGGCAGCCAAAACTTTTTACAATCATTTTATATTTCAATACACTAATTTAATAACCTAATAATAAGAAATGCATATTAAATATTCAGTGGGAACTGCCCCAGCATATTTGCGGAGGGGGAGGTAGACGGGAGGGGGCACAATCAAATAATTAGCAAATATTTGTTTTAAGTAATTGGCTCGCAGACGGGGTCTGAAAAATTGATGCAGCCAGTTCACTGTTCAGTGTGTACATAGTGGGGAACTCTATGTTAAATATTTACACATTATTATGTCTAATTTGTCGGGTGTTTTCTTAACTTTGTGCCTTCTACTGTAGGACTCACTGTCCTACAGATTAAAATACTTTCTACTCCTATCTTTTTTTGATAAATTTCTTTGCATCCATCCATTTAGTATGTCACTTTAGAGCTCATAATATCGAAATTTTTGTAGTTCGATACTACTGTCGATCCTGGAGACACATGAGACACAGTGGTAGGAATATGCGTTGACCACTCCGTTACTATCCTACAAGGATCGTTTCGCGCATATCCAAAATCAACCGTCTAGGACCACCACACAATTAAAGTGAACCCTATGAAGAGATAGCATGTTATCTCTGTTATTTTTCGTAGTCACGAAAGTAATAAAATGTTGCTAACCTTAGCCCAGATCAGTACTCAGTATTTTTTCTGTTATTTTGTCTAAATATCAAACAGAGGCAATAGAGGCATTTTGATTTTCAATTCTAACATTTTACCAAAGAGTTCATACCTGAGTTATTCAATAAAAAGAAATTGCTGAGAGGAAAAATATAAATGTAATTTGAGGTCCATAAATTCCTAAAGAATTCTATAAGGAGATTGTCGTTAAGGAATTAGCGACGTCGACAAAACGGAGGCTGCTCTCAACATCAAAGCCTTTAGACAACCCAAAGAATTGCTAAAGAATCAGAAAAAGTTTACTTATGATATTTTTTGTCTTATACTCTAAATCTTTACTAATATTATAAATGCGAAAGTGTGTCTGTCTGTTACCTCTTTACTCCAAAACTGTTGAACCGATTTTGATGAGATTTGGTATGGGGATACTTTGAGTCCCGGGAAAGAATATAGGATACATTTTGTTCCGAAAAATGTATAGTTCCCGCACGATAAACTAATTTTGGCGCTAAGGAGTTGCGGCCGTCATCTAGTAGTAGTGATATACAAACTTAACGTAATAAATAAATAATGGCCAATAATAAATTCAAACTTTTCAATAATTTTCTGTGATTGGTCCAGTATAATATTCGAAGCCAATTTGAATCAAAAAACCTTTTACTTTTAAATTAACAGTATTATTAAGCACGAACATGAACTTAAATGTTAAATAAATAAATAATTTATTTCCATAAGCAACAGTTAACAGCAACTTAACATTTCTAGCCCCCACGCTAGGCGAAGCCTGTCCTGTGGGGGAGTGTATAATATACAATATACACATTCACAGATTCCACAAGGATACATTGTTGCGTATTACATCATTACAAAGTACCTAAGACAATATGAAAGTTATGTTATAAGTAGTGAATTAGTTCTACAAGTATCCAACTTCATTTCTGATAGTATTTTCTCACATTTCTCAAACTTTCAAGACATTCTCCATGCTGCCTCTGATAGAACCTTTATTTGATCGACTTAAGGATCACTTTAGAAGATCCAAGGTAAAATATATAATTATTAAGAACAGGCAGTATAGGGAATTGAATACTTGGCAAGGTTAAATCAAATATTAGCCGAGTTAATAGAGATACGTTAACTAGGCTGTCTGTTTGTTCGCTCACGTACGATTAGATACAGCCTTATTGCTAATTAATTAAAGGTGCTTCTGCACGAATAGGCCGGCTTAATTGGATTGATATGGCGTCGTAGAAAATCGTTGTGAAATAACGGTTATGTTCATCACACTAAGGACCTGTTTCACCACTTCCTGATAAGTACCGAATAGGCTATCCACAACTTAACTTGACAGATAGAGTATGGACTATCTGTCAAATAAGTTGTGGATTGTCTATTCAGCACCTTATCAGGAAGTGTTGAAACAGGCCCTAAGTGAAGTAACCAGAGACCTGGGTAGCAGCGATAGAAAATTTACTCTTGACTTCTTTCATCATAATATGTCTGCTGTAGATCTGTCTGAAGGCATTTTAAAGGGAAGACCATACGGAGGAGTAGCGTTTTTGTGGCGCCGAGGCGTTTTTAAGTCAGTCAATGTAATTCATAGTGACAATACTAGATTATGTGCTATAAAAATTACTCTTTCAAGTGATCAGACATTTATTGTGATTAATACCTACATGCCAACCGATTCTCATGAAAATATGATAGAATTCACGTCTTGTCTTGGTGAAATTAAAGCTATTATTGAAAGTAATGATACTGAGTCGGCTTACATTTTAGGTGATTTTAATTCCCATCCAAATCAGTTATTTTGGTCCGAACTTTGTAATTTTTGTAAAGATCAAAAATGGCTATGTGCTGATACTGAAATATTAGGTATTAGTTCGAATACATTTACATATAGGAGTGACATGAACGGTAGCCTACGCTGGTTGGATCACTGTGTCGTTACCCAGTCCGCATGGAGGACGGTTAAATCCATCAGTGTGCGCCATGATGTCTATTGGTCTGACCATTTGCCGCTCTCTGTGGTTTGTGATATGGAGTTAATAATTCCTAAAAAGTACAGTGCTAATAATAGTTACTGTAATGACATACTATGGGGTTGTAGAACGAATGATCAGATCAGTAGATATCATGATGAGTGTCACAGTAAATTGCGAGATATTAATTTTCCTCAGTCATTTGTATCTTGTGGTGATAAGCATTGCACATTAAATGCGAGAGCTAGATATTATGTATAAAAATATTGTCACGATACTTTCCAACGCTGCTGCAAAAACAAACAAAGCACGCAAACATAAAAAGCGTCACATTGTTGGATGGAACACTTATGTAAGGGCGGCACACCGAGAAGCGCGGTCGAAGTATGAGGCGTGGCTGTTAGATAATAAACCATCGTCAGGACATACATGGAATGAAATGTGTAAAAGTAATAAAATATTTAAAAGCAGGCTAAAATGGTGTCAGAAACATCAACTTGAAATAAAAATGAATAAAATTACCACACTCAGGGCATCTAAAAATTTTTCTAAATTTTGGAAAGAGACTAATAAACATAATATTCGACCGTGCTTACCGGTGAGTGTGGCTGGGTGTAATTCTCAAAAAGAAATTGCAAACATGTTTAAGGACTTCTTTAAGGTCTCTTCCCCGTTAGGTCTTGCTGCACAGATAGACGATGCTGAGACTTGTCATGATAAAAATTTGGTACGCTTCTCATCAAAGCAAGTGTCTGACGCTATAAGTAAAATGTCAGGTGGGAAGTCTCCTGGACATGACCATCTCAGTATCGAACATCTGAAATATGCCGGATGTCACTTGCCGAGAGTGTTGTCTATGTTTTTTTCCTTATGTATAAGTCACTCATATATCCCAACGAACATGATGCGAACCATAGTGGTCCCGATTATTAAGAATAAAACGGGCAACATCTCCGATGAGTGTAACTACAGACCTATATCGCTCGCTACAATCATTGCGAAAATATTGGACAGTTTGCTGGACAAAGTGTTGGGCGAAAAGTTGCATTTTCATGACGCGCAATTTGGTTTTCGACCTGGGCTTTCTACGGAAACTGCAATACTAAGCCTAAAGCAAACTGTTCTATATTATACACAACGAAATACCCCCGTGTACGCCTGCTTTCTTGATCTCTCCAAGGCTTTCGATCTAGTTTCCTATGATCTGCTTTGGAAGAAGCTCGGGAAGGCTGGCGTACAACCGGAAATAGTAAATCTATTGAAATATTGGTACTCTAAGCAGTCCAATAATATAAAATGGGGTGAAGAGCTGTCTGATGATTACAGGTTGGAATGTGGCTTAAGACAAGGAGGATTAACCTCGCCTAAGCTTTTCAACCTGTACATCAATGACCTAATCGAGGAGCTCAGCAAGCAGCCAGTTGGATGCTGGATAGATGGCGTTTCAGTCAATAACTTAAGTTATGCAGACGACATGGTTTTGCTGGGCCCCTCGGCTGGGTCTATCAGGAAGCTCCTTGGCCTCTGTGAAGCTTATGCAACTAAGCATGGTCTTGTTTATAATGGTAAAAAGAGTGAACTACTGATCTTTAAGGTCCCCCGTAAGCACATTGAATATGAACCGAGGATCTCGCTGAATGGATCGAACGTGAAGCGAGTTACCCAGTTCAAATATCTTGGACACTACGTTACGGAGGATCTTAAAGATCACGTTGATATTGAGAGGGAACGTAGAGCCCTAGCTGTAAGGTGTAATATGCTGGCCCACAGGTTCGCACGATGTAGCAAGGATGCAAAAATAACACTTTTCAAAGCGTACTGCCAAACTTTTTATACGGCGAACCTGTGGACTAACTATACACAAAAATGTATTAATAGAATTAGGGTACAATATAATAATGGCTTTAGAATACTGTTGGGACTGCCGCGGTTCTGCTCAGCTTCGGGTATGTTTGCAAATGAGCATACTAATGATTTTTATGCTATCATAAGAAAAAAGACATGGTCCTTGCTGAGCAGATTGCGATCGAGTACCAACAGTATTCTAAAGATGCTTGCTGAGAAACACGACTCGCCGATACTAGAACACTTTATAAGGGTTCTAGTCAGGAAATAAATGGAAATTATTCTCATAAGTGTTAACTAAAATATTATCTACTAACATAGTTTTTAAGATCATTGTTACTAATAATTGTGGGCCTTAGTTGCTCCAAATAAAGAATTTATTTATTTATTTATTTATTTATTTATAATATTATTTCAATGAGAGATGCACCAACGTCATGACTTTTTCCAAACGATAATTAATAAAAAAGAAACCCTGAGTAAACTCTATACTAGGGCCATACACACCCTAAAATAATTATTAGCACTTAGATTTTTTAAGCCCGGTATTTATGCAGTAACTATTTATTTTAATCATCCATTATGTATTATAATACTTTATACTGCTGCTCTTTTCAAGTGTAAAACATTTTCCAAGACTTCTCGAGCAATCAGGCGCATTCGCTCGTAAAATGTATGCAGATGTTAACTCCATGGTTATTAAACATAGGACGCTGTACATCGGTGGTTCACGTAGAAAATGAATTCAGCTGATCTTATATTCCGAGCGATGGACGACTACGTGCCTAAGGTAGCGATAATATTATAGTGTTATTATTATTGTCTGCAATTGAGGGATTGAAAGTACTAAAATGAAGTTTTATACTTATATTTTATAAATTCTATGGAGAATTACGTAAGTCAATAAAAAATGGCGCTACAAAATGCCCACTAAAGTGTACATTTTGGTGAACTTTTAGGGTGAAGCCAAACGAGCGTAATTTGTGAGTCGTGAGCCGCAGAATTTCTGCCGGGCAGAATTCTGCTGCATTCAGTTTCATACAGAAGTCCTGTTTGATTCACACGAGCGTTTTGTGAGTCGTGATTTGTATGAAAAGAAATTCTGCCCGGCAGAAATTCTGTGGCTGACGACTCACAAATTACGCTCGTTTGGCTTCACCGTTACACTTTTAGTTAGTTGAGGTTAGCTGTCAAGCTTGCGTTTCGATCATACAATAGGGATGATGACAAGGTCAAAGATTAGCGAATTTTGTTAATAAAATAAAGAAATCACGGTAAAAAATAAGTGTTCTCAAAATTTCAGCTCGATAGCATTTGTATTTTTTTTGTTATGAGCCTTCAAAGTTGGATAATCAAGTCGATTTTTTTTTTCAATTGAATTTCTTAATATTTGTGTACCATTCGATAACTTATACAATTAAAAGCAACTTTTGTTATGAAACCACTTTCATAAACGCAATATTTAATATACCTATCGAACAAAGTTCTCTCCCGATGCGTGCAAACTAAGAAAGAGTGACGTCAGTCTTTCGTAGCCCTTTGTATGGAGCGTTTCGGGCAGGTCTATTTTATGAGATGTTTGAATTGTCATATCTTGGTGAATTTTTAAGCTATCACAGTCATTCTTTCAGCAATGTTTATATTTTTTAAGGGTCTTTCAATTACCAATAAGAAAAAAAATAGTCATCATGCCTATTATTTTCAATGACCTAATATACGTCTTTATGTAGATAAATAGAGCTATAATATGTGAAGTATCAAATGTAGAGTCTTTATGTATTATATTACGATGTAAGAAACAAATAAATCCTTTTCTTGTTCACACATGGGAAGCGTAAATTTTTTCGTGATATTATACCAACCCACAAACCCAAAAAGATACCCATATTTTATGGTTAATAACGGGTTTTAGCCGTTCATCTCTCCGCCATCTAATATTAATACTAGAGCCCGTTCGCGTTACAAAGCCGCAGCGATCCGCCGCACCACTCTCAGCAAATTAAAACCGAATCTTAAAGTTTGTTTTGGTTTCAGATTGTAGATTCGGTTCATTTAGTCATATAATAATAATAATAATAATAATAATAATAATAATATCTATGGACGCTTCACACCACGTCAGTCTGGCCCCATGCTAAGTACCTGAAGGACTTGTGTTACAGGTACCAGACAACGGAAATATATTTAATACTTTTTATACTATACATATATTTAAGATTTTTATTATATGATAAATATATTTAATACACATCCATGACCCAGGAACTTTGAAAACTTTTTGTTCCGTCGGCGGGATTCGAACCCGCGACCTCCGGCTTAAGCTACCAACGTGCTATCCACTGAGCCACAGAGGTCGTCATATATATATTATAGAATTGTATATTCAATTTCATGAAAGTTAATATATATTTATTTTTTATTTATTTATTTATTAGGCATATCAACAATATGAATACAAGCTTACATTAACAATTTAGAATCTTTTTTATTATTTGGTAAAAACATTTAAATAAGACAAATGGATAAATTTGGTATTGCAAGATCAGAGTTTGGCTACCATAATTATTAATAACCTCCTCCTTTTTGGAAGTTGGTTAAAAAAGTTGCAAACAAAACAATGATTCCCAGATTAACTACTTTAATTATAAAATACCTGTTGCGTAGATTCTTAATAATAAAATTTATTATTAAGCCATTGCAGGTACCTGAAACTGAAAAATAAATAAAAACTCATCCATTTTCATCTACATGGTACGTCCGTATTCTATACACAAATATTAATTAGCGAACCTTGCCGTGGTTACGTGGTTATGTAAATTGT
This sequence comes from Plebejus argus, assembly GCA_905404155.3. Lineage (NCBI taxonomy): Eukaryota > Metazoa > Arthropoda > Insecta > Lepidoptera > Lycaenidae > Plebejus > Plebejus argus. Next base: position 12,900,569 of record FR989945.1, on the reverse strand, counting down.
TGCTGTCGGCAAACTGTTGAAATACTGTTAGTTTAGTGTCAGCTGAGAATCTGTCTAAATTCTAGTATATGGCTCGATATAGACGCGAACGCGTGAACGTGCGGTTTGGCGGCTGCACAGCGAGATCAGAGGCGGTGCAAGGCGTGGGCGGTGTGGGCGACCGCCCACGGCCTCGCTGTCTAAGGGGCCTCGTGCCCCTTGGACCACAAGGTTTTTTTAAGGTTTTACGAGTTGTGATACTCAAATATTCATAAATAAAAAGTTTTATAAATATAACTTTGAGTATCAAAAAATATTTCTCTTAACAAATCCGTTCTTTAGCGTCATCCACCAGGGGGCCTCGCAAAATATATTTTAGGGGACCTCGCAAGATATATCTTGCCCACATAAAATTTAGGTCTTGCTTTTGTCACTGTGCGAGATTAAGTAATTGTTGTAAATGACTGTGCGACCGCGCCGCTATTGAAATAAACCGTTACATACATTTTGCTTGTAATCTCGCGGTGTTAGGTGTAGCCGCCAAACCGCTTATTCCGCAGACACATAAAAAATCTAGCCTAAGGGTCAATTCAGACCGCAACGCGACGAGGCGAGGCGCGACGCGACGCGACCTAAATTTTGTATGAATCTGTCAAATCCATACTAATTTAGAAAGGCATCTACGCGTCGCGTTGCGGTCTGAATCAACCCTAAACAGTGAACACAGCCTGCAGCAGTGACGCTAACGACGTTTTACATGGTGTGTGTTCCGAAATTTTGCCCAGTATATAGCCAGTACTTATGACGCCTAGACTCGTCGCCATACTGTTAATTTGTTCCGAACTGTACGCTAGTAATTCATCTTTGAACGCAGCATAGTAACGCGTTTCTTTGTAATAATCAGACTTTATTTCACAGCATTTACATGCATTGAAATAACTTATTTCTTAAATATTTAAAATTCATGACCTAAACCGTCCAAACTTTAAAGATAAGACCGCGGGCGGAACCTAGTACAATTTATTGTTAGTCCATGTTATGAGTATCGACGAAGCCAGACGGTACAGTCGTGTGGAGAATACCGGAGTAAAATAAAGTTTAGATTTATGTCCGCGACTGTACTAGCTTTGTCTACAACAGATTCAGCCTTTTGTGAGACACAATACAAGTAATATATAGTAATGTGACTGAGCTGTGTCCTTGAAATCGAATTTTCTCAACACAGAAATGAGTTTTCACGGGAGCGACGTTATATTTCATTGTTTTGCTAGTTTAAGTTATCTGAAATCTGCGTACACCGGTTTTAGATGGTCCAGTATAAAGTTGGTCTACTGTATACACTTACATTGTCCAGATAGCTCCTTTTGTGAGGTTCCAGCTTAATTTATGTCTGTTATCGCAGTTTTTGGTTGGAACTGTACTGATGTTCATTTCGCATGAAGTAGTTTTAACTTTTATGTTATTTAGTGCTGATTTACGTTGTAAAGTCCGGTTGCTGGATGGGAAGAAATTGGCCATTGCAACTGATATGATCTGCTCGAAAATATCGTCAATTATGCATGTAAAAGTAGAGCAGCTTTAGGCCAAATGTTGATAATCTCTCTGTTCTGCGACTAGACTATAGTAACGCGCGCCAGCATGCACTTTCATCACGCTAGCTATTCGGATAATATTAAGCTAAAGATCATAATTATTATAAGTAACTTGACTTGCACAACACTACAATAATTATGGTGTCGGACTCAAGTAGTACGAACACTGGCCAGTACTGAGTTAAATTTCGAAACTTATCTATTTTAACCCTTTTAAGTTTACTTCACGCTAAATCTAATAGGTTTTACACCGACAATCCAAAACGGAGCGCTGACATCTCCGTTTAGCCGCGACTCGCGATATATCACCATCACCTGTTCCAACACTTCCAACATGGCCGACATTTAATGAAAAACAATCCAACGCCGAAATAGAAACTATTGTCAGCGAGATTGGAACAGCTGTCTTTTTTTTTTTGTAAAAGTATTTACAAAATAAATACAGGTTTGTTAAGGACGGGCCCTAAAAAGTTTTTACAAAGGTTTTTTCACTCGCGACCTGTTTTTTTCTCTGAAACTAAATATTATACCTTGTTTCTATTGTTATTGTCTGATAAGTGAAAACTTATTTAAGCGGCATTGTGTACTTTTACGTGAGAACTTACGTGGCTCACGTAAAAGTACACAATGCCTGATCCTGATCAAAAATTCGTAAGACTGGTGAATTGCAACGTTTGTGCACGTCAACTCAATAAATGAATATTGCATTTTACCACAATATGAATTAATGTTCTTTGCTATTAAAGCAATTCGTGCCAAATTATTTCTACGAATACTTATGAGATTTAAAAACGTTAATTATATTAAAGTTCTTACTTCTGCCGGTACTCCCAGAATACATCCCGTAAATTTTTGACGCATGGAATCCTGAAAAAATGCAATACAAACTATAAACAGTATAATAATTCAAAAGACCGAGTCCATAGACGCAAATCCCACAATCTGGCGTGATACACAAACTCAGCTCAGCTCAGTTCATTGTATAAAACGTAAATCTAGATCAACGCCGTTCTAGACTGCAATATGGGCACTAACTCAAACACTAAGACCCCCTATAAAATGTTCGCATAAAACACAATGCGTCGTTTGTTGATGCTATATGAAATGGTGTAAATAATAGATTATTATTTTTAGTCTTTTAGAAACTGCAAAGTGCAACCTAAACCATATAAAGCTTAGAATTTTGACAGCAGTTTATCTTTACGATATTGTTGTTTTGACTATTAGCTAATCAAAAAAATTTAAATATACCAACTTCCGTAAAAAATCCTCAGATAATTTTCATACATTAAATCATCAGCCTTGCTTACGAATCTACTGAAGTTATAGAACCAAGAGCCAGCGACATCCAGATTTTCGTCATTTCATAAAAGGTGAAAGTTTTCCTCTACTTATAAGACCCCTATAGAGTTAAGAACGACCGGCAACTATGGATATTATTTTTAGTCTTTTAGAAACTGCAAAGTGCAACCTAAACCATATAAAGCTTAGAATTTTGACAGCAGTTTATCTTTACGATATTGTTGTTTTGACTATTAGCTAATCAAAAATATTTAAATATACCAACTTCCGTAAAAAATCCTCAGATAATTTTCATACATTAAATCATCAGCCTTGCTTACGAATCTACTGAAGTTATAGAACCAAGAGCCAGCGACATCCAGATTTTCGTCATTTCATAAAAGGTGAAAGTTTTCCTCTACTTATAAGACCCCTATAGAGTTAAGAACGACCGGCAACTATGGAGTTTCAGTCGCGGTTACTTTAGGAGGTATCCAGTTCCGAAGGTTTACCTGGTCTTCGATAAATTAATATGAAGCTCAATTGCAGCTTGAAAATTTTCAGCTTTTATATAATGACAAAAGTCTGGCTATTGCTAGCTCTTACTCTTAAATAAAACTGCTGCAATAGCTACGACTCTACAATGGAACAACACACATACAAACACACAAACGTGCTTGTACATACAAACATTTAATATTTAAATTTTATCTTGCCATTCCTATTCGCTTTCCCACATTTGGCGTAATTGTCGAATCCCTCAGTGAAACGTTGTTTTAACTGTAACCTTAATTTATGCAAACCCGAATAGAACCCCCCAATTCCACGGCAACCGTACAACGTGCGTGTAATTGCACCTGATGGGAAGTGCAATAAAGGAATTTGCATGTTACAGCTGGCGAAGAATTAGGGGAGAATATTGATCTGTCGTTTTGTAAAGCTTTGAACTTCTAAAGAAATGAAAGAAAAATAATATTTAATAATATTATTGCCGGAACAGTTTTGCTCTGAGTTTTGAATATTAAAAAATATATTAAGATTAATTATAAATTAAGTATAGAATTTATTCTGAAAAATGCGTTCTTCTCGTTATAAAATACTATTGAAAATAAAATATTATGAATTTGTGCGTTTTGTCAGAAAAAGTATTTTTCTGCATTATTACCTATATATTATATGGTACAATATTGTCGTAATATTATAGATTTTCAAACATTAACTGTAATTTTACTGTGGTTATTTTTCTTTCACGTTTTGTTAAATAAACGAGTAAATAGTAAAAAAAAAGGTAGATTAGGTAACCACATAATATTTTATTTAAAAATAAATTGGTGTAATTTATAAAGCCGACCTTCGGGAGCATATTTAAAGGGACAGGTTAAATTAATCTGCATGTAATATGTAATGGGGGTGAGGTATTACCACAGTATAAATATATACAGTAGAACTCATCAGAGTTGAATTCAAACTCGACCGACATAATATTATACCGTAGAAGTTTATATGCGAACGACCATTTACAACACTTTTTTACTCAATAATAGCCGGTCTTTCAGGTTTTTTATTGAAAATCTGCTTGCGTTTTTGATAAGCTGACATCAAGATAATAATCAACCAAGAACACTCTCTCTTACGGTCATTCTAAATCTCTTGTCGAAAAAGGTTGAGAAAATGAGCGTAAGGGTCAATTCAGACCGCAATGCGACGAGGCGAAGCGCGGCGCGGCATTTGGTATGGATTTGACAGATTTCAATTGCGCGAGGCGACATGCCTATCTGTCAATTCAGTACAAATTTAGGAATGCATCTAAGCGTTGCGTTGCGGTCATCAACCCTTATTCATCTTAAATCACGTTTATGTGTACATGCGTCATTTAGGGTAGAGTGGTATAAAGTTCTACTGTATTTTATTTGTATTGTGTACTCTCGTCACAATTAGAAGAGGAACCCCCGACCATCAACACTCAACAGGTAATAACAATTTAAATATACTAGGTGATACAATTATCATAATATATTTGCATAATAATTTAATATGATGGTAGATAGGAACATAATTTAAATCTATGGGAAGGATAAGCATTAACAGCTGTTATTGTATAACGCATTCGTAGCGTTATACTATAAAAATTGCATTAAAATCTCATGATTAAGACTAGTAGAGTATTCGTGTACTTGATTTAATATCTAAAAAAAAAAGAATACTGTTCATGCAGTTATTAAAAAAAAGTTAAAGCCAAAAAAGCTATAGGTAATAGGTATCCGTATAGCCGTATAAAAACATATAATTTGTAGATTTAATATTTGTATTACATTTTTTTACTCGTAATCTCGTTTATATTATGACAAACAGCGTAGTGCCATATCGTGAGTTTCAAAATCTTGTAAAGTTATGGGTTTTGTTTAAAAAGTTTAGGGGCTGTTTCATCCCTTACTGATAAGTTTAGAATAGGCTATGCACAACTTATCTGACATATACTCCATACTTCATCTGTCAGATATGTTGTGGATAGCCTATCAAGCTCTCATCAGCAAGTGGTGAAACATTCCTTTATAATTTACTTAAGTATAATATTTTCATTAAAAATTAATAAGCATGAAAGCGGCCAAAATGAAGCGGCAAATCTCTGGATCGCTCTCTAAGCAAATTACGCTGGAATTGGAAAAACAAGATGGGCATGAAAGTAATACGCATTGTCAGGGGAATGGCTTGGGAGCGATTCTATTTCGGTGAATTTTTTCACTCAGCCTTCACAACCAATATTAATATTTGCATCTAATAGGATTCTAAACATTCGATTAGGATGTGCCGAGAAAATTTGGTTTTCTTATTCATTTTTTTTGGGTAGCTCTTCAGGGTACGGATAAAAACCCATAGTTTTTGAATCTCGTCACGTTGTTTCACTAGATTTTTCACAAGAGAAAATTTAGGTTTTTAAAACAGAATGTTGCTAATGTTTTAACCTTGAATCTAAACAATCACCATGCCAAATTAGATCGTACTCTGTTTTTTATTTTATTTTATTAAATAAGGGGGCAAACGAGCATACGGGTCACCTGATGGTAAGCAACTACCGTCGCCCATGGACACTCGCAACATCAGAAGAGCTGCAGGTGCGCTGCCGGCCTTTTAAGAGGGAATACGCTCTTTTCTTGACGGTTTGCAGGTCGTATAGGTCCGGAAATACTGCTGGTGACAGTTCGTTCCAGAGTTTTACAGTGCGCGGCAGAAAGTTACGCGAAAAACGCACTGTTTGGTAGTTATTGTGTGAGGGAATAAACTAATACCTATAATATTATGGTAATTCCACAATTTTATCAGTCAGGTATACTCAAGCTAAGGTTTCCTCCAAAAGCGGCGCCGTCAATGAATGACGTCACTAGAACGTAATTGTCCATGTAAGCAATATGGCGTGGTTTTCCCTGTAGAACGGTAATTGACACCGTTCTCTAGGAAACCGCGCGGTGGGGTTTCCTAGATAACGGTCCACGCCATACCGCGCCCACATAGACAACGTTCTAAACGTCATTCACCTCGACTGCATCACGGCCGCAACAGGACGGCACCGCTCTTGGAGGAAACCTGAGCTGCCTTTTATAACTTCTAAGAAGTCGAAAACATTACAATATTATAACTTCAAAAATACATTGTAAGTAACATTAAAAGTTCACTAAAATATTCCGAAGATAATCTGATCGCGTAAACACTTGACATAAAACCCGCGACCCTTCCGTGAGATGTAAGAAAAATATAGTCACAAGTTCTCCCAGCTACCAGCCCCCACGTACTGCGGATTCCTGCCCATAAAATCTGTAATTTGAATTCCTTAAGTCCCGGATAGGGGATGCATGCAGGGATATAATTAAACTACCCTGTCGTGCTGGATTGATGTGAGCTTATTGGCTATTCAAAACGAATAATAATATATCATAGTATTCAAAATTATTCCTAAATATTATTATAGTTATAAGTAAAAAAAATTTATACTGTTTTTAATATAAAAAATGCTTATTGAAATTGTAACTACAGCATTTAGAAATGAATATTAAATAATAATTACTGTTCTTTCAAGAGATTCTGCCAAACACTTGATTTAATAATTGAAGCTTAATCATCATTAAAATGTTTGTGTACTGTATGTGGCAGTTACACTACTATTGTATTTAAACTTAGAATAAAAACAAAATGACAGGAAGAATTCGACTAACGGAATGCTTTATATCATTAATTTAAATACCATACTAATAATATAAATGCAAAAATGTGTCTGTCTATAATATATCAGCTGTGTGATTACCAATATAATAGTACGTATTTATAGTAAGTACGTTATAATACAGTTTAGAAACATGAACAAACAATATAATAAAGGTCAACTAATTTAAGAGTAAAACAAGCACACATTCAACCCTCGCACGGCGTCGCAATTTTTAATTTACCCCCATTATTTATCCCCACCCCCCGGGGCAATACTAACTGTCTCGCAATAAAATTACACACAGACAGACAGAGACAGCACGTACTTCATAAATAAGATAGTATCTAGGGAATGACAATGTAAATAAGAGAATACTAAGTATGAGACATTGTAAGTTGATGGCTTCTTGGATGCTTCCGAAATAACGTTTCATTAGGATATGGCTAAGCGGAAACTCCCTTTAGTAATTTCGTTTTCTTCCTTCCTTCGTTCGAAGAATTTGAATTTGGAATTTCGAAAAATAATAATTTGAACTTCCTTTAAAAATACTTCACGTTGGCCAATGATCGAAGACTACAAATAATAACGAATGTGAAAAATCGACCATGATCGACGTTGATTGGTTCAGATATCTTATCATGGCATTTCTAAACACAATTTCATGAAAATAGTAAAAACATAATAATTTTAAAATTTCCTAGCCAAAACAATGGACCTAAAGCCCATAGAAGACTCAAATTTCCATTAAAAACTATGACAATCATGGTTACCGGTCAGCCTAACTGAAGAACTGACCAATCAGGCTATGTCTACAGCTACCCACAGCTAACAAAAGCAACGGAAATGTCCCAAAAAGAATGGCCCACTGAAATAATCAGTTCCGCTGACCCGGGCCTTATCTACCCCAGATCTGCCAGAGTGTTAGCAGGTGATCAATGTAACGAGCGGTGGAATCACCTGATATAGTGATCGTTTAGGAGAAGTTGAGTGTTTGAGTAAAAACCTAACTCAGGTTTTTACTAGAGCCAAAAGGAAGTTTTTTACTGATTTTTCTTGACGTCATTTCATCAACGTTAAGAGCTAGGCATAAAGAATAGAATATATTCAGAGGAAATTAAAATGGCATCTGTTAACAGTTACAGAACTTTTTTTTACATGGGGAAATGCTTTACGCATCCCCGGCGGATTGGGGACATCGGCCGGGGTTTGTGGGTGGGACTCTCCGAGGAGCTATCCACTAAAACCCCATGGTGCTCCACTGCCGCTAGGCAAAGTTACGTTCACGATCAACCCACCGCAACTTTGCCAACGGTTGTCTGTGCCAGACTCATCAAAACAGGCCGGCTTTTCTAGGTCGCCACGCGAGGTGGCCTAGAAAAGCCCACACAGGTGCCGCAATGTGCAGGAGTACCATGCACATCACGGCTCTCTCTGGAACTCGGTGCAATGGGCGGCAGTGTCCCCACACTGCCACCCCGAGTATCCCGGCTAAAGCAAGGCGCTGCGGCCACTCCGTGGTGCGCGTCTTCTCCTTGGCCGTCTCAAGGGGTCGAACGCCTCCCGTTCTCTCCTGCGCTCGGCCTCCTCCTTTGCAGTGATGACATTCTGGGCAAAGTCATTCACCGCCTGCCACGCAATCTCGCTGCTCAGTATTGCCCGGATTATTGCTGGCAGGGAGAGGTCCACTCCAATGGCAGCCGTAAGGGCCGCGCGTAACAGTTACAGACCTACATGGATGTTTTTGCAATTTGTCATGAGGGCATGCATACAAACAGCTGTCACTCAAAAACTTGTGCTTCGTGAATTCGTGATAATTTGCACTTCGGTCTCATTAAAAATGTTTTATGGCACTGATAAAAACCACTATAATAACACTCATTTAGTATCACCAATATGTGGGAATAAGACTTGTCTTTCAAGCCACTTTACAACATTGCGTTTTACGTATTCTAATCTGGCCAAGCGTACCCTTGTAAGATTGTAACTAATAACTAGAAAACCTTAATCCATCCCAATTTAATTAAGATTGAGTTGGAATGAAATACATAAATCCACGCCGTGATTCCCAATATCCTGCTATCACTCTTTTACGGGCGTTTTACGTTACATTTTCAGTAGTAAAACGATTTTTATGTTCCCAAAGTATTTTCAGATTTCACGACCGAAGACTGGATATCAAATTATGACGGAAAAATTATGTGACGCTTTAATACTGAGGTCCTAAAATCGTTTTACGGGAAACTAAAATTTTACAATCTGGACGTTAGTGCACGTTAAACATCTAGGTAGTGGGGTTAGGCAGCTAGATGAGTAGTAAACAGCTATATTTTATGGATTTGAGTTAGGCTATAAAGAAATTAGAAAATTTTACGAAACATAGAATGTTCTTAAAATTAATAATAATAATTAATCAAGGGCCAATATAGTAGATATATGCAATATTTAGGTTCATACAATTATTATTTGTTACAACTTATCCCGCATACTTTATTTTCGGATCTCAAACTTCAAAGAATTTTTGAATTAATTCCACGATAATTTAATATTTCTAGCACGAAGTAAAATAAAGGACTTTATTATGAAAATCTTGAAACAGTAAGTACCTATAAATTTATATATTACGTATATTTTAGACAGGGTGCAATTATTACACCATCCTGCCAAATTTTGATAATATAATGATCCTTGTTAAAAATAAAAAATATACACGTATAGCTTCCGAAAGTTATCCTAAACACTACAAATAACGGACACAACGCGTCGCCCGCCCGTGACGTGCCCCCGCGCGCGCCTCTCCCCGCGTCACCCCCGCTCATGCCCCCGCCGCGAAGTGACCGTTCTGCAACGATTTTAAATGGGATAAAATATGTCATTAAAAAATAATAACATCCAATTTAAATGGACTCTCCTAATGATACCTAAGCCCTGGAAAAAATTTGGCAGGAAGGTTTAATTGCACCCTGTATATTGAATTGAGTAAACGTGTATAAATGAGATTTGTGTATATTAATCTAAACTCACCTGCAGCTGGCGAGAGCTTCGTTACCACTCCCCATCGCGACTTCCACTGGAACAAAATAAAATACGTTAATTTGTTATAACAGATTAACTAGAAATTATTATTTCTCTCCTAATACATAGTTATGACTTATTCTCAATGTCTGTACTTATTCAAACTAATATTATTATAAATACGAAAGTGTTTACGTCCAAACTGCTGAACTTACTTTGCTGAAATTTGGTATGGGGATACATAGAGTCACTCAGGATAGAGAGTTACTCATTTAAAATTAACACTCGGAATCGGCTTCAGGTTTTAAAATGCGTAAATGATAATAATTAAGTTAAATTTGAGGGTTCCACGTGCACAAACTAGGACTACAGAATGAGACGGCAGAGCTCTTTGGCTGATGATAATTTTAATTATTCAACAACTTGCAGCTAAATTAACTGTGTTGTCGGGAAAATGAAAATTATACATTATTAAGTCAGGTCTAGAATTTCCTCTATAATTAGTTAGTATGTATTATTTTATTATTAAAAAGGATATAATATTATTCAGGTGTTAGCCCTAAAAAGGTTTAATTTTCTCTACCACACATAAAATTATTATACCTACATCTTATATATAAAATTCTCGTGTCACAATATTCGTTCCCGTACACCTCCGAAACGGCTTGACCGATTCTCATGAAATTTTGTGAGCATATTGAGTAGGTCTAAGAATCGGCCAACATCTATTTTTCATACCAAAAATTATTTATATGGCAAAACAACGTTTGCCGGGACAGCTAGTAGTATTATAAAATATTTTGTCAAAAATAGGTCTCTCCCACAACGGTTTTGATGACGGTGATCGCCGATCGGTAACATTGAATCGCCAGGGCCTATAGCCGAAACTTTTTCGTTTTCGCTTCGTTATAGAATCGCCGATGAAAATGTATGGAAGTGACATAAGACGAGTCGAACGTCAACGTCATATTAACGAACGCTTATGTCAATTCCATACATTTTGATCAGCGATTCTACAACGAAGCGAAAACGAAAAAATCTTGACTCACCCCCCTGGAATAAGTAAAGGATACAATAGAGCCGTTTTTCCATACAAACGTTGTCCCCTGTTTCCTTCCTGGATAATGCCGGTAGAGTTATAATTTTTTTCCTGAATATCTACGGCCGCTAATACAATGTCTCTATGTTTTCTTTTTTTTATAATTTAATTATTAAAAAAGATATGAACGTTCAAAACCCAAAAATTGGCCAGATTTTCCGCTGTGTTCAAACATCTAGAAAACAAATTTGGCTACTTATACAAAAAAAAACATAGGAACACAGCTCAAGCCTTTCTTTAATTTTTAAATGAAAAAAAGTACTTAAATCGGTAAAGTTTTGGAGAAGAAATCAGGGGACAACGAATCGTTGATTTTCTGCAGTTGTCTCTATCGCGCTCTGCGGTATAGTCTTGAGGTAAGGGAGACATCAATAGATATTACAATTACTTTTTTTTATTTCTCTTTGGGCACTGCCACATGTGCCGTACATAACACTCTATTTAAATTTTCTCATGTAACCCGGTGATACAGATAACCAACAAAAGTGTTATCTCACAATAAAGCCGATCTGTTTTTCTACGTGTCCAAACAAAACTACAAGACAAGTTTCCTTATTGACCAAGCCCTTATTTATCAGATAACAATTCCCTAAAGTTTTGTTTAACCGGGCGAGACGGTCGGCGAATTTATTGGCAAGATCTTACTATCTCAACTCGTCGATATTTCAGCGTTTAGGAGGTATAAAGGTAAGGCATTAAAGTAGTAACAGTTTTGCGTGCTCATGCGCTCCGAGCCGAGTCTTGTGTGGTATAAGTGAAAAGCTGCAGCGATTACAAACAAGAGATTTTATTTGCAAGCACTAAGAATTTTTTAATGTACTCCAATTAAGTTCTTGAAAATAGTATATTTTAAGTTCTAATCCATAATTGTTATTTCTATTTATTACGTATAAACCTGGTTGCTGAGATTCCAAAGCCTAGTTATAAGTAGACCTTTGATTCACACTGAGAATGTGCAGATTCGATCCCGAGTGGTGGATTTCGCCAATGAGATAATATTTTAAAATCTCAGGGACGGAGACTCGAACGATGAAGGGAAATATTGTGAGGAAACCTACACATGGTTAGCCCCAAACGTATTTACTACGTTGCAAAAACGCCGTACATGCTGAGGCGTTTAAAATGTCATGTATCATGAACTTTATTATCTATTTAATATGTTGTTACATCGCTCATAGAATATTGTACATAAACTTATATTATAATATAGTTGCCTTTTCATATAGCAGGCGCTTACATCCATTGAGGACAACTGTACCCACAATAGATGTAAACGTCTAAAATCGCTACAGCTCATCACTTGCACCGCGGCAACAAGGTACTAGACAAACAACCTGCAGCCGACGTAACGGTAATAAAATGTGATATTTTACCGCGCCCGAGCCACGTGCTTATCACCCTTCGTCTTGTACAAGTTACAACTGTACTGAGAATCTATCTAAAGTGCGATTACAGAACACGCAGAATTTCGGACATAGACTCTTTTCTGTAGCATACTTGCTGTGTAGCTATCTAAAGTATGGTCGCGGGATAGGTAGAATTTTGGACACTGACTCGTTCTATATTTACTGTAGAATACTTGTTGTGTGTAGCTATCTAAAGTACGGTAGTGAAAAACGTTAAAGAATCATGGCCAAATTTGTATAGGAGCTGGACTCGACTTTTATTTTTGATGTCCCAAAATAAACTATAGTTAGATTGGATTGTTCTTATGCTCTAAACATAATTCCGTTTGAGAATTATGTCTAAATAGTCACGATTTTTTATAATAATTATTTACGTTTACAATTATTTTGAGGTTAGACTTAAGAACTACCTTTTTTCCGACGGTGTAGCCTACAAGTGTATATTCGGCGATCTCGTTTCTAATTATTTCAATTTTTCCTAGAGTTATTACCCAAAAAATAGAACGAATGCGAATGATCGCCGGCTGTCAGAACATATGAAAGACAACAACGAAACTGATCTTTTTTTTGTGGCTATTTATAGACACATTTCTAATGTTTTTCGATGCCTTAAAATATTAGAGAGTTTTTGTTACCAATGGCATATCGGGACGCCACCACCCACCTGGTACGATTTGGCCATTGTTCTTTTGGAAATTGACTCGCCCAGTACTTAGTGTGAATTTATTTAAAGTGCGGTAACGGAACATGGAGAATTTCGGTCATTGACTCGTCAGTCTTCTTGTACAATTTATTGAAGAGCTGTGCTTAGGTACTGTGAAACTTATAAAATACAGTCGCAGAACACGTAGAATTTAGGACATCGATTTCTCTAGGATACATATTAATTAAAATGTGCTTACTTGCAAAAATAAGAAATACAGGAAAAATAACTTTAAAATGACATAACCATTAGCAGTCTGATAGGAAATAGATTCGCAGAGTAAATATGTATTTTGCGATAGCAATGCAACAGGCTAAAATAATTGAAGACGTGAGTGGAAGAATCGAATAAGTAACATTTTGTAACATACGGACAAAAACCCATTTTTTCCCTAATTATTTCAATAAAACTTGTAACTTATCTACTTCATAACCTAGCTAATATATCTGGCTACACATGCAATCCATAGTTTTTCTATTTCAAATAACTTTTCCAGCCCTAAAGCCTCCATTTAAGCAAAAAAACGGGTAGTTTTTTCATGTTACTTACCTTATTCTTCCACTCACGTCTTGAATTATAGTACAATATTTATTACGAATAATAATTATTATGATTATTGACAGCTGATATTGTATAATTTTTTCCTGTTCCACTCCTATCACAAGATACAAAATCACCTTGCGGATCGAATATAAAACAAAGCTGCTGTTGTATTAAAAAGAATCAGTGCAGGTCTTATGTCCAAAAGCAGGCACAAAAGTGCTATGCTATGTCCCTTACACATAAGCAAAACTGTGAGTTAGTCCGTCCTATCGCCCTCAGTATAAATCTGTTTCACGCCTCGCTAGCAGGGGCTCGCGACGATATACTGAAACTGGATATAACTGGAGCCTCTTAACTTAATCCTGCTTTGAGTAGGCTCAAAGTTAAGCTAAGATTGAAGTTACAATGAGTAGTCGAGGACACAATCATTATATAGAAGAGTAATTCAGTCCTTGAAATCAAAGTCACTCGACACAGATATAAGCTTGACAAGCTCGTTGTGTGATAATACATTCCTTTTCCCGCTAAAGTTATCTGAAAACACGCTTACGTATGTCGTTTTAAGACGATTGATCGTTCGATCGATTCTCACCGCTTATTTCTTACTAGAGTATGATTTATGAAAATACCGTACCACTATGCACTGTTTACGAGCCGTATCACACGATAAGCTGGTAATTTTGATACGATTTTTCTTTGATTATAATTATTATTATCTATTGCAAATCTATCAAACGCTAGGAAAATTGTAAGAAATAAATGATACAATAATTATATACTCGTAACATCTCATACATTAGACAAGATATACCATTACATTGCCTCTTTCGCGCATCTCATAGATTACACAAAACTTGCCATTTTCACGGTAGAGAGTGCACACCTTATCGTTTTTTCAGTCGGCAAAGTTTCCCACCTTTGTGGAGAAGTTAAGCTGACAGTCAGACACTAACAAGATACGCCGTGATAGGATCTGCGCCGCCTTTTTGTTGTTAGAGTGTTCGGTTTCTTTGTGATCCTCTGTACGTATGTTCTCCTGGTAGATCGATCGGAATAGCTTGGCGAAGTCACCATACAAATTTTTTAATGATTTTTGTGTGTTTTGACTATTTTGAGGGATACGTTGTTACCACAATAAAAATCCATACTCTGTGTAAATGTGCATGTCGGATTGTTTGTCTGTCTGTTACTTTTTCACGCTAAAACCATTAAACAGATTTGGGTGGATATAACTTTGGGTTGAATGGGGCATAGAATATTTTCATTGCTGCAAAATGTACATTTACAGTACAATAAACGGTTTTCTCTTGCTCTCTCTTGCTCGGTTTCTTTCTTTTGCCCGGTTATGCGGGCAACATAGTTTTTTAAACTGTTTATTTTATTATTTATTATTTTAAGTTAAAACTTAATACTCAAAGAGCGTATCAAGAACTGTTTAAAAAAATACTTAAACTCATCAGAATACTACAATAAATAATACACAGAATGCGTCTTTCATTAACCTTTATCAATGTAATAAATGTCATAATATATCTATGACCGCACCAAACTGACACTCAAATTTGACTCCCACGTGTTGGTAATAAAATCCATAGTCCCTTGTATCCAACCCGGGTATAAAAATCATTCTGGGAAGGTAATCATCCGGGTCATTTGATGTTATGTCTCGCTTAATATGACCGGGATGGAGTCGATATATCTAGTAAGCTCATCATCATGAGTGATGTTCCTACTCTAAGGTAGGATCTCATCTTTTTTTAATGGAACATCGAGTCTAGAACTAAGTTTTTCGTGAGATATCGGTATAAAAATCAAAATGTGGTCGTTATTCGTAATTTTATTCAAGTTAATTAAATAACACCTTGGGTGCCACTATAAGAGCTGGCATAACAATATCGTCAAAATAAAATAAAATATAAAAACTTTCATTTACAAGTTACAACCCGCAAGAGTTTCCATAACTTTTCAACCCCATTAAAGTATATCCCAATTTTTCCCCGAAACGATCAAACATTTAATCTTTTTGCAATTGACAGCTGTATCTTTTCTTCCTTAGAAACCTCAGGATTCGTGTCAATTATTCAAAACATGAAGCAGCGTTCGGTTACATCCTTCGTGTAACCGAACGCTGCTCCTGACATCTGAACCTACAGATATCCGCATTTTTTTTATCTTATTTATCTTTACCACAAAAGATTCGGTTGGTTGTAAATTATTGCAATTAGCTTGCTTTTGTTCTTGTTTTCTGGAGTAGTAAAATATGGGGTAGAATAATAAGAATCCATGCTAAAATTACAATTAATACTAAAGTCTGTCTGCCTGTCTGCCTGTTACCTCTTCACGCCTAAACTGCTATGAATTTAAGTTTTAAATTCAATTGTAAAAATACAATTTTATAGATTTTAGTTTTTACCATAAAAATAATATGTTCATAGTATTAATGATAAAGTTACTCAAAAATAAAAACTAGATTCTATTTAATTGTAAAAAACCTTACGTAGCCAGGGTCAACAGTCCAACCTGACGTCATTAGTGGAAGATTCCAGATCAAGCTAAACAACTTAAGCTGCATTCTACCCAGGCTATTACCGACAAGCTAATCCAAGCTCCAATCTATAAATGAGACTGAAAAACAATATCTTAGTCACCTCAAGCGAGTAGTGTAAAACCACTTAAAGCTATTTCCTCGTGCCACGCCATTGTAGGCCATAAGATAATGGCGTAGGGTCGCTATTGCTTAACTATAGTCACAATTAAGTCGCCTCACTTTCTATCGGACCGGGATTAAGCGGTTAATGCTGTAGCGACCCTCTTTATAAAATAAAACTCTCTACATAGACGAAGCGAAGATTTTGCCATTATATTATCGGAATTCGGAACTAGTTGATTGGCGCAACAGTTGTGCCAAAATTCGTTTATTGCGCGAACACCGAACATTTTTTTGGGTTGAAAAGTAGCCCATATCCTTTTTTGGGAGTCTCCATGCCAAATTTCAGCAAAATCGGTTCAGTGGTTTAAGTGTGAAGAGGTAACAGACAGACTGACAGACACACACACTTTTTCAATTATAATATTAGTATGAATGTAGGTACAGCTAGCATAATATGGCAGTTCCTGTGTTAATAGCAGTACAATTTTTAGGTCTATTTTAATTTCACTTACGATTTTGACGTGAAACACTTTTCTTGCTCCCCACGTTTACTACTAAAATTCTCCAGCGGACATGTTTATTTATTTTACAATCAGATATTTTTATTATACCGCCCAAGAAAGAAACTCTTCTATAGTGGCCATAATATTATGCAAAGCGTGCATAAGTTTTGATCGGATGGTAATAGAAAACTTGAAAAAAGTCAAGATTTAGTTAATTAGTTATGTTTGTTATGGTGTCTTAAATTATTATCTTAGTTATCAATAACGTGATCTCAAAGATTCCAAATTCAAACATTTTTTTGCTAAACAATAGCTTTACAATATAATACTTATGACTCGTTTTGAACGCTTAATATTATAGCTTCCTCTACGTCCCGTCCTTAATACTCTTCCCTATAAATGTTAATATTTTATTGAAAAACCTTCCCGATCGCGCGGTCTCTCCGAATTCCGGAGCTTAAGACGGCTTAATTGAATGTATGGATTGCTTTTAAGAAGATTATGGGCGAGGGTGTTTTGTGTACAAATAGTTATTGAGCTGTTCGGGGCCTTACAGGCCGTATTTAGACTCTGATTGGATATTTTCAAATTATTGTATAGATAGAATGCTTGGATGGTTTTGATGAAGATATTGTTGGGGAAAATTAGTATTACTTTCATCGCCATTATGTAAGAAATACCACAATAATTATTTGTGATTCTTGTAAAGAAAAAGAATAATTTTATTTTGTTATAACTAACTCATAAAGTAAACCATTCCAATGTATCGTAAAAATTATCTTAATGGTGCATGCTACTAAGTATATTCTATAAAGATTGAGATAGCAAAATTATGGCGAATATCTAATAATATATAAAATTCTCTTATCACAGTGTGTGTGCGCGAACTCCTCCAAAACGGCTTAACCGATCTTAATAAAAATTTTGTATGTACTAGAGAATTGGATACTAGAAATAATTTATATGGCAAAACAACGTTCGCTGGGTCAGCTAGTATATTGTAGAAGTGACATAATATACAACCTATAAACACACACGGATTTTTCTTCCCATAAACAATAATGGGAAGCCGTGATTAAAAACACAAGTGTCCCGCACTCAGCAATCCCTGCCTCTCCCCCCTGCGACCGCCCCCGCGGGTCGACCCTCAATTTATTGAAGTCCGTCTTACCCCCGAAAAAAGGGTCTTAAGATTCTCTCAGATCGCGCCGACAGTCGCTCCGGGATCTATATAGAGTTGGTGAAGCGGTAAATTGATGGTCAAGACATAACGAAAGGCTTTGATGTATTCTTGTTGATATCATTTGAATTTGTTGAGTTGTTTGTAATTTTATGTAAGAGTTGCCGGTTGTTTGTATTTACAAGCTGCACTTTAACATGTAGTAAGATTAATGATAATAATGAAAAGTATATTGACTTTTTTTGGCCATTGCACCAAAGAAAAAATAACAATAAAACGGGTACGTAGTGGTAAGATTACCAATAATTTGATGCTGGATTACTTTATGCTTATTTAACAATAAATAAAGATATAGTAGCATATTTTCCCTAGTCTAATCGATAAAGTTTGCTTATATTGAAAAATATATTTGAGGCCTATTTTCTGGTATCAAATACATTATTAATAATTTATCAAGTTCTGTCGCTTTTAATATCAAACAAAGCTTTCTTACTTCTACTATTTTTTATTACTTCTTAGACTTTTTTTTTTGTATCAGCTCCATACAAATCCCCAATCTATCGTCGTCTATCTGCCGTCAAATCCACAATAACAGCTCCACAGCTCTCGCAGTTTACTGCCGCTATCGCGCGTACCTCGTAGCTCTACAGATTTCTAGCAATCGTATCTTTACATACAGCACCGTCGTAGAGCCTCTACGACGGCGTAGAGGCTCTACGACGGTGTAGAGGTTCTGCGATCTCGTAGAGGTTTTACGTTAGTAGAATTTTGTAGCTTAAAATATAAGATTGTATTTTTTTGCTATAATGTTAATACGTGAGAAATGTAATAATGCTATTTTCATTAATTAAAGATTGAATTTTATTCAAGAAGCACTTTGCTGTTGTTGCTACATAATCCTGTGTTGTCCGTAGTAGCTCTACTTTGTCACGGCATGACAAATTTTAAATAAATAAATAATAAATCTTTATTAGAACCAGAAACTGTTTTACATTAAGAAGAAGCCTCTGACCCCTGCACTAGTGTAAACTGTATTGCAGAGGCCAGCGTCCTCGCCCATGATAGTATTACTACTAATTAACACAGTTATATATATATGCAATTTAAAAAAAAAAGAAACTTAAAAAAATAGTAAGTATCTTAAACATACACTGTTTAATACAAACAAAATAAGACAAAGCAGATAACTACCTATCAATAAATTTCAATTTGAATTCATAACGCCAACAATTTGCTTGACTTTTGTGTTCTTGTCTCCCTCTAAATGATTTGAAATAAAAACCATATTTCAATTAATTATGGACCGTCTGAATCTCTACGTAGCTTTTGCTGCTCTATGCTATTCTATACTCTACGCAGCTTCACGTCATACGTATCTCTACGTAGAGTCTCTACACTTGTATCTACGGAATCGCCACTCGTCCCGACACTTTTACTTCGCTCCTCAACAAGTTATTGCTTTCTATTTGTTATATTCCGGTTGTAGACAACACACTCCAAACATTTCCGAAGATAGATAAGATAAATCATAAGATAAGATTATTATGAAAGATTATGGAAGGATTAACTTAGTTGGAAAGACTATGTGATGGTTATAATAATAATTTATCGCACTGGATTTTGTAGGAGACTTCTTACCGTCGACATTCGAATATTTCGTGGGAATTGTACATTTTTCCTTTATAAAAAGGGTTTATTCTTTTCCGGGACCTACAATATCTCAGTACCAATAATCAGAATCGGTTCAGTGGCTTAAGTGAGAAGACAGACACAGTTAATTCGCATTTATAATGTTAGTATGGATACGGAGTACTATTATAATAATACATATATTCTGTGGTATAGATTCAAACAAAATTAATTGTGAAAGCTGCATACTACAGAGATTTTTGTTTTTGAGTTTGTAAAAAGGAAATAAACTTTTTGACTTTCAGTGATATTATGTTACGTTTTACAATCTAGTGTTTTTGTAAGCGTGAAAAACTTTTGGTGAATTATCACAGGCATTTTCTAATATTTCCCGTGGCTGTGGGTTCAGCCCATTCAGGGATCATTAAGTTTTACCGCAGGCCACTAAAAAACCCCAAAATTCGGTGATAACCTTCGACCTCATATAAAATATAGATATACGAGAGTTAGAGATATTCGGCACAAAGTATATGCTAGCTTTAGTAAGTATGCAAAATTGTCTACTTGATTAAATCGACAGATTTTAAAAAACATTTTTTTGGGTGGAATAAACATACATACATATTGCTTACAATATCCTTAATATAATATAATATTATAAACACATAATTATTTTGTTTGTCTGTCTGTTACCTATTCAAGCTTAAATGATTAAGTCTATGTGCTAAAAATTATACTACAGCGGGAGAGGGTATGTTTAGCTGCAATGCAATTATTTCGGTCACCATCTAATAGATAAAACTGATAAAAAGATCCTCGTTTTTATTTCACCGTAGTGAGATAAAACAATAATCCGATCGTGTCAAGTTATGTATACAGTCCCGGATTTAGTAAGCCACTAGCCACTTCTGGCTACTTCTAACCACTTATGGCCGCTTATGGCTACTGATGGCTACTTATCCCGGAGAGTTTGCTCAAACTAATTATCCTTATTTCTGCAGAACACGGATATTATCAATATTAGTTTGTCGTTTGGGAAACGTTTATCTTTTCGCATACTTAATAGAAACTGAGATTTTACTTTTCTATCTCCCGTCTGATAGGATAATATAGCTAAGATTATAAAAAAAGGTAAATAGATTATAATATTATTATTTTTAAGTGGAGTACCAGCCACAGATTAAAAACGAATTGTCAGAAACTACATAAACATGAAATTAAACAAGAGGGCTGAATATATTTAATTCATGGTTTTGTAATAAAAACTCCGAACGGCTAGACCTATTATGGCTAAAAATATCAAAAACAGATATAGCCTTATTTATATTTACCAATAATTGTATTTTGTGATGAAGTTGCAACATCTATAGTGTACATATCAATGTCTATGATATAAGAAAGCAATTCTACCGACATGTAGCGGCACGTAACATTTGTCACCGCGACAGCTCGGACACGCCTCTCCGCCGTTATTTGTTTTGTTAACGCACATAGAACCACGCGGTGAAGCTGATGGCTTTAAGATGTGGAAAGTGAAAACGCAATGTTGCTTTAATGAGTCATATAAAATAAGGTTTTGAGAGGAAAATATTAATTGAATTCGTTTTTCTTTTGGTTTTGTGCATCATTATGACTAAAAAAATTTTTGTCTTTGTGATTTGGAACAAAAACATGGAGGAAAGAAGAACTGCGGGGCTAAAATGGTCACATTTAGCGATTCATCTTAATCAATTCAGCAAATGAATTGTCAAAACTGTCAAACAGACAAATGTCAAATCAGTACAAAAATACAGAAATGAATTGCAAGCAGAGTTGCATTTTGCGATTTTAATAAAATGAATCATTTTATAGCTATGTCCACATTGTGCCCTTTCATCTTCAATTATTTTCATAATCTTTTGACATTTCGAATGTCAAAAGATTATGAAAATTGAAGATGAAAGGGCACAATGTGGACATAGCTAATGATTCATCTCATGATTCCACAAAGCGACCATTTTAGGCCCGCTGTATAAAATAATTAATTTATATAGCTGTAGAACTAATACACAAAATAAATCTAAAATCAAAAGTATATTTGTCTGTCACCAAATCACTCTCAAACCGATGATTTGACCATGGTGTGGTGTGAAGTTACTGTGAGTCCGGGGATAAGAAAAAAGAGAGGTTTTTTTATAGAGATAAAAAATTTACGATTCCGGAAATACAAATGAATTTACATACGAGAAAATTGCGCCTAAAATCTAGTAAAAAACCAATTTCCTTACAAACATCGAGAAGATTATCTTAATATTCCGTACAACGTACACAGACTATCAAAACAGTTTAGCCCTTCACTTTCAAATAGCTGTAGTTCGACGAAAAACCATTAAAACCCGAAAAAAACGGGTTCCCAGATAACCTCGGACTTAGCTCCCATCTCGCTAAATACCCCACACATTAATCCCCCTCCCCCCTTTTACCCCACTAGCCTCCCCCTTGTATTTAACGAGCAAATAAAAACGTTATCGGCTCTGCACAGCCCGCATCACATGTGATAGTAGGGATAGGCAAATCCCTAATAGGGCTATAGAAAAGTTTACTTATCAGGTAGTGATAGGCTGTCGGTAAAAGCCATAGGCGTCGAGAATAGGTGGTCAAATGGATGGCCCAGTTGTTTGTACTCCTTTTAAGCTATTGCATAGCTTTTATCACGGGCTTTGAGCGCCGATGGAATCAAGAAATTCCATCATGGAATCAAGAAAACATTACATCTTTATTTCCTAACAGACTAATGTTGAAGCTTTCCTCGTACTTTCCTCGTTGTAAACGTGTAACGATTAATATATTTAATACTCTTAATTCTTCAATTATACATAAGACCATAGATTTATTATTCACAATAAAAGAGTAACCCGTAAGTACAGGAGCTTTTACGGTTTTCTCTATTTTTTATTCTTTTATTGTAAAGAATAAAATAATAAACACAATATTGGTATCGAACGCGGCACGTTTATAGCACAAAGGAGCGGATGACGATAATCTGCGAGGCGATAATGAAATTCGACATTTTATTCCCAACCCGCGGAAATATGAACAAAGCGGGCGTAGGGCTGGCACATTCGAGGTTATTGAAAGAACGAATGAATGAGTTAACTAACGAATGTATTATTCATAATCATTCCCAAGCTGAGTTTCACTTCGGAAAAAGAAGGAATCTTTACCACCTGATAGTTGGATGGATAGTAATACTAGAAATTATTATATTATATTCTTGTAAGTTATGCTAATAGCTATTATGGCTTAATTATTTATATCTTACTATCATAGCCAAGTGATAAGGACTATATTTGTGTTTTTATATAAAACATTTAACAAAACAAAAAAATGTAATTTTATTTAAATTTTGAAACCCCAAAACACTTAATGTGATTTCTTCAACTTCTCGTCAATTAAACGTGTAGCTATTTTCATAATTTCGAGAGTGGCATCCCTAGAGAAAATTATTCTCCATTATAAGAAGTGTTGGCGCAGACGTGTGGTCAGGAAATTGTGCGTCAGCGCCGCGTCTGCACGGAACGTGTTGAGAACATTATGTTGTAGGGAACATGTACACTGTACAGGACATGTATATTTACAGCTTATAATATTAAGATTTACTATATTATGTACAGGATATACGCACATACAGTCGTGTTATATAGTCGGGCGGCGCCGGTCTTAGAAATGGAACAAAATTTACTTTATTCAATCTAGTAACCGTAAGCCGCGTACACCAAAATCCACATCAATACAGTTATTGGATACTTTTAATTTTTACCTTCGTTATACATACTTTTCCTTTTGCTACATAAAGCTACTTGGAATATAAAAGACGCATGCCTGTTTAAAATTTGCGTGAGAACCGCACTTTTGTTTTGTATCAAAAGTTCAGGACTCAAAGCATCATATAATAAGTAATCATAAGTATGGGAATAAATAAATAAATAAATAAATATTTTCTTTCACAGCTTAAAAGTTAACAGACCATCAGACACATCGCCTTTACAATATTATGTTATGTAATAGTCATATTATGATGATGAGTATAATATATATGAAGGTCAAGCCAGGCCAGGAGCAGCCTAAATCACGGAGGATAGACCCGTGTCAGAGGGAACTCATGTGAGTCCTCGCGGTGTGCGGATCACCGTAAATTCATCGCTCTAACACTCGTAATGGAGTTAGAACATTGTGAGTTGTAGGCTGTGTGAGCTAAGATTTAGGTTTGTGGTGGCCGAAACTAAATAAAAATAGTTTAAATGAATAATTTAATTCTGTCAAATAATATCAAGATGTAGATTATGATAATATTAACATCCATACTAATATTATTATAAATGCGAAAGTGTGTCTGCCTGTCTGCCTGTCTATCTGTCTATCTGTCGGTCTGTCTGTCTATTACCTCTTCACGCCCAAACCGCTGAACCGAATATAAGAACACTGAAATGGTGCTCTGCGTTCAGCTACCTTCTGTATTACATGACCTCGTGAACACGCCACTGAAAGCAGCCTAGATGTCAAGAATAAGAAAAGTACTCAACTACAAAATACGTAATTGCTTAAATTTTCGCAAAAATTGTGAATGTTTATTCGCATAAACCTAAAAAATCATTATAGAAACAGTGCTATTGGAAACCCGTTGGTATGTGCCACATCTACCAGACGTTATAGCACTAAGTAGCCGGCAGATCTGGCACTATTAGCGGCTAAACAACGACATTAGTTATACCACCACCATCATTCATACGTGCAGCCAATTCAGAACCATAGAGAGCGGTACACGCAGAAGTGGTACTACCTATAATAAGTATGATAATTTTGTAATAAGAAGTCGTAATATTAAAGTTTTTTTTTTACCACCCTCTTACCAGTTTCACTTTTACCATTGTTTTTATTATACTAATGCTTTCTAACAGTATGATAACGTATAATATTTTCAAATAAAGTGTTGTATTTGTTTTTTTCTCACATTTCATTCATTTCAGATAGTTTGGCTGCTTTTCCACCGCAGCTTCGATGCTAGAAGTGTCATAAGATCTAATATAATCGCAGTTGTACTATTGCAAAGTTATGGAAATTAAGCGATTCTATTGGTTCTCAAAAACACATTACTCGTAACGTTGCTGGAAATGTACCCTCAGTGTTGCTTTTTCGTGGCCACAGTTTTAACTAAATCAAGACATATCTATTGTCCCTCGCTCTACGTCTGAGCAGCACATTGCTTACCGTAAGATATACGCACGGCTGACAAATGCCCGTCCTTACTCCTGTCCCAGTGATTAAACGCCTGCCCAGCCGTGGGCAAATTACCCCACACATGTTCAATTACCCTATACATCGATATACACTATTTAGTGTTCAGACTCAGACAATAATATCATATCCTATACAGCATGACTGGTGAGACATGTTCAATACTCGAAGACGTGATAATTGGCTATCAATTGATCACTGAGTAAATGAAACATGTAAATGTATGTAATGTAGTATGTAAATGTAAAAGTTAAATAATCATTTACCCAACGCATGGACACCGCGCGCGGGAACGGTAGCGCGGGGCGGCGGGGCGGGGTGGGCCGCGTCGGCCGCATAGTAATTTACGAAGTGTCTATATGCTAGACCTTTTCTAATAATAGAAAAAGTTTCGGAACTGGTCGAGCACATTTTGTCTCTCTAGGTCTCTTACCTATTCATCTTTAAACCACTTGCTCGTGAAAGTTTAGTTTTTATGATGGCAAATGTACGGTTCCCACACGAAAAACGTTCTATGTAACGGAATTGTTGTAATTATCTAGAATCTAATATTATGATCCTAGATTTTACAAAAGCGCAATATAACCTTATCGAATTTTATACTCAGTAACGTTTGAAATTGTTTCTGCGATCCCACAGGAGCGATCCAAACCTCATTTTGCGCGACAAAAGTAAAAATCCGCTCCCAGGACAGTCTGGAGTGTTGTTTTGCTCTCGGCTGGGGGTCTTGGTCCCCCTTTTGGGGGTGCAAATGTATACCACACTAAAGAAAAATAATAGTGCATGTGACCCTCTAAGGGAACTGAGGGGGTCCTCTTACGTATGTACTGGTTTAAGGAATGACAGGGATACATGTGACCCCCAAAAGTAACTATCGATTCTCCGTACTGGTGTAAGGAAAATTGGGGGTTTCATTTGACCCCCCAAGGGGACTGGAGGAGTGCAGGGGGTCCACGTGGGGGTGTAATTTATTTAAAAGTCGTACACTAGAGGCACCGGGCATTAAACGCACGGTTTTATTTCCAAGTTGGGGTTTAATTCAATTATTTTGTTTAATGGGAATTTCACTTTTCGCTTTTGGGATGCAGTTTTAGTTTTTTTTTTGTTTCCTTCACGTAGGTGCAGTCTGGACTTTTTACTAATAAACTGTGCTTTGTAATACATAAATGTATGAATTACTTCTATGCTGAATTTATAGGCTGATAAAACTAAACATTGGTTATTTTTGATACGTATTATGTTGCTCTAGTAATATCTTTTTGAGTATTCACAATTTCTATCGACTATCATTCAAAATTCTTTAAAAATTTATACATATAGGACACACTTTCAATTACTATCTATAAGATTAAATATGACTCCCAACTTTGATATAATTTTAGATGCGATGAAGAATTCCATGACTCGAAGTATCTCCATATTTCACCTAATTCGTTCGTTTTTAAAGCGCTCAGAGATTACAGACATCCAGACTTTCACATTAATTGTAATATTAGTATGGATTCGACTGTATCACAGGCAGCTGTCTTGGGTCAATGATCGACGGACCGATGGTATCAGTCGGGGTGACCCAAAGGTCATCTCGTGACCTCAATCCACACCACCCTGACTTGGAAATGTTAATGATAATATTAGCTCTGAACTTTGATTTCACCCTGATTATTATTGATTTGGTTTGAAAAGTATTTTGCGTTATACAGTGTATTAGACGTATAAGCACTGTTATCCTTGAAACCAACCATGGGTATGAAGACGGATTTTTTTGAGATCCCAGCATTATATTTGATGGTTTCAAGGATAACGGTGTTTACACTAACGTCTTGTATTAATACACTAGATGACGGCTGCAACTCCGTTGCGCCGAAATTAGTTTATCGGGAACCGTACATTTTTCCGGAATAAAAAGTAACCTATAATTATCCTTTCCCGAGACTCAAAGTTCAGTTTTGCAGATTGGCCGTGAAGAGGTAACAGACAGACAAATAGACAAACAGTAATAACTATTTTTAACCAATATTCCTTGCTTTCCGATAAAATATCTATTTGTTTACGTAAATCGATCGCGTCGCCCATAAAATCAACAGTAAGTGTTAAAAATTCCAGTCACTCAAGTGGAATCGAATAATGGCTACCACATTTGGGGGACACCAACGCATAAATTGCGCCTTTTATCCCGGCCTGGCTGCTGCGAGCCGATGCCGGGCCGTGTCGAGCCTGGGCACGTAGGCAAATTGTATTCGATAGCTACTGAGAAATAAGATGAGATAAGACTCCGGGCTATGTTGAACTGACACTTAGTCAGATTGCATTCAATAACTTCTACAGTCAAGTTAAATGTAAAAAAAAATTTGACTGTGATTGCGAGCCGATTCCAGACCGTATCAAGCCTGGGCACGTAGGAAAATAGCATTCGATGGCCTCTACAGTTAAGTAAGATGTCAAAAATGTATGGGATTGGACATAAGGCATCGCAAGCGTTATATTTTGACTTGTTGATGCGTTATGTCCAATGTCATACATTTTTATATCCATCTTTGCTGTTAAAATTATCGGACGAAATATTCTTATCTATATCAAAACCCAAAATTAAATAATAATTATGATATTATCATTTACACCTAGGTTAGATATTTTAAACGCAAATGTAAAGATTTTAAACGCATCGCAAGCGGCATGTCGTTTAGAGATGTGTTACGTCAAATCCCAAATATTTTTTATTCAACTTCAACTGTCGAAACTGTCGAAGACAATTTGTCTAAGTGCCCCGTATCAGGCCCATTCGTGTCGATATTAAAGCACTAAATTACACCGTTTACGTGTAATTATTTTGATGGAAATTTTAAATAATTCACACGCGTGTATTATGAAAGCTGTATTTAATATTGTCAGGTCTCATGGACGTTAGGAGGCGTCCACAAGTTACGCAAATTAGGGGGGCTCACCCCATCGAGTCTCATCCGAGAAGAAAAAGTCGCAAAATTTTTACACACAATTCATAATCATAATTTATCTTTATTTGCTCGAAATGTGGTTACAAAGGATGACAAAAAGTGATACAGTACCAGCACAATTCGCTAATTACATAAATTTAAATTAACATTATAATATGATATTTTTACTGATATCAGAATGACTCACTGCAAATCCAACGTGAAAAATAGTATTGCTCACGTGGTGTTTGCAGTTATAATAATTATTATGTATTTTATGTTTTTAGAAAACAATTTTTAATATTTTTTGCAAAATCTCAGATGAGTTTAGATGAGGGGAGGAAGCAGACAAGACGAATCACACGACATCATGTTATCATAGGAGGAAAGAGATAAAATAAACGTCAAAAACGTCTCACGTAACTTATGGGCGACCCCCTTATGATTGCTATTATCGGTAATCGCTGGTACAAATTGTGTTTTTATTGTTGTAAACTGTAGGGTGTTATTGTTAATTTATTTTATGACTACTAATAATTATGTACAATTATTTAAAATTGGTAGATTTTTTACAAAAATATTATAACTATAATATTTCTGTGTACATGTTTTTTGAACTAGAAAACAATATTTTCTAGTTAGCCAAATCGTATATCGAATAAGCTACTAGTATTTGGTTATCAGACATTTTGCCTTTTTTTTTCTTTTTTTTTAAGGAGGGGAAATGCATTACGCATCCCCCGCCCCCTCGGGGGAAGAAGGGGGGCAGGGGTATGTCGGACTCCCTCCGCAAAGGTTTACCGACTAAAACCCCCCCATGCCTTCGTCAACGCTACACGCGGAGGAGCGGGATCGCTACGCATTCTACCGCGTCATCAGACGTTTTGCCTAGCTCCAGCAATACTAACTTAACCTTGAAGCCAGCTGTTTGGTTCCGGCTGTGCTGATTTGAAATGAATCTTATTTTATAGCCTAGATTAACATAATAATATTAAGTGCTCGCTTTTGTCCTAGCATAATACACGTCTTAAAAACAAAAAAAAGTGTGAAAAGGTTGAATATAATATTATTATAATATTATGTTGCATAAGGGTTATTTCAGACCGCAACACACTGGTCGACACTGCTTGAATACCTTGCGTCTACACAGAAAGAAAATATTCAAAAGAAAAACAACTAAATAATTCTCGCATTGACTACCACCGATTAAACTACATATTTATAATAGGAAAGTATAATATTATTATGTATGTACTTGTGCTTGATGGGCTGTTAAACAATTTTTGTATTTCATGCTTAGTCGTGTAAATACTTTGCCGATAGAACCTGCCAGATTCTATTTACGCATGTTTCCTATTCTTACATTGAAATTAAAAATATCCTATAGAAAGTCTTCTTGAGCCGAATAAATAATATATCACCTTGAACTAAAATGAGCTTGAATATGAATCGTTATCAGAAGAGATAATCCCGCAGTAACCGTAGCTAAATAGCTGCAAAGCTGAAGTGATGCTGGAACAACAAAGCCTTTTGAGATCCGAGCCGGTAAGAAACAAAGGATTTTTTTCCGGAATTTTCGGTAACTGCTGTTGAATTTTTCCGTGGAGAATTTTCTACGCGAACTAAATTCTTGTATTATAACAAGATACGCTTAAGCTCGCAATATTGGGTCTAGAATAACAGATTATAAAGAAATAGACTACTTAAGTCGGTTTACATAATTATTTTGTAAGCATACAGGGATCTTGTGGCATCATAATTACATTGTAGCTGTTATGTAAGAAAAGATACTTGGATACTTGGATGATGCTGATGACATTGGCAATCTGACAGTGGGCGATAATCAATTATTAGAGAGAGCGCACATCTTAGACACGACTGAAGTTAGACAATCTTGTTTCACATAGACAAGTCTGTCTAACTGCAGTCTAAAGACAGTTGTGTCTAGCATGTGGCGCACACCTAAGTCAAGACTGTCTTGACTATGATGACGCAATGCATACAATAAATTCATTCAGTAGCAAAATGGAGTTCACAGAAGCTGCTGTGATAAGTATCCTAGCAGTTCGTGCAAAACGGCGCAGACAACGGAAATATTGGGTACACCCCATATACAGTCAAAGACTGTTAAAAGGAAAGTTCTATTTATTGTTTGATCAACTAAGGCTTTATCCCCGAAAGTTTTTCAAGTACTTTCGAATGAATGTGTCTACCTTTGATAATTTGTTGAAATTGTTGCAACCTTACATTACTTATCAAGACACTCATTTTCGCAAAGCTATACCGGCTTCTGAACGACTAGCAGTGACGTTGAGGTAAGTGAAACTTAGTATATTTTTATTAATAATGTTTAATCAGTTTAACATCATTAAAATTTCTTATGTCCAATAATATACTAAAATAATAAATTTTCATTCTTCATACTAAAGTAATCACAGACTACGTCACAGATAATTATGTGTACTTAATAATATTCACTAATAATACTATACAGACTACGTCATGGATAATTATTATGTGTACTTACTTAATAATATCAAAAGTGAAAAAAAAAACAACTCAATATCGTCGTAACTCGTAACTTTAGTATTCGCAATATCCTAACACGTAAAATATATTAACTGAATTAACTTTTATAAAACTATGATTTTTAGGTGAATATATTATACACGTAAGTATTGGAATATTGCGTCTACAAATGATAGAGCTAAATGGGTAATTCTCATTTTTGGTACAAAATTTTTTTATAAAATCCTAAACGACTTTTTGAGCAATTTGATGGTTGATTCTACTAGTTTGAGTCTTGTTCTAGATTGGAAAAATGTTCTCCGAGCTTGCAGCCCTCTATATATAGAGAAATAAGGGGTTTTAAAAAAGTGCCCTCCATGGTAGTGACCTAACTTCCATGGAAATGACATTCCATATAAAAAGTCAATACATAGCTGTGACATAAAACAAAGAGGTGACTTTTCTTAAAAGTAAAATGCAATTTTTATTTAAAAAATCAGCTTTATTGTCATTAGTTGACTAAAATATGTGAACTAATATCACAAATTTACTTTTATAAATGAATTTGTATAATAACTTAAAAAAGCGGCCAAGTGCGAGTTGGACTCGCCCATGAAGGGTTCCGCAGCAGCAATAAGGTTTATTTTTATGAAATTAAAAGGTTTTTGATTTATTTTTATATTTCATTCGACTTAATGAAATTTGATTAAGGTTTACCATTTTTATGACGTATAAAAAAACTACTGGCTAGATCTCGTTCAAACCAATTTTCGTTGGTAGTTTTTATAGTAATCTACATCATATATTTTTTTTAGAATTATCATGCCCCTACTTTAGAAATTAGAGGGGGGGGGACACACATTTTAGCACTTTGGAAGAGTCTCTCTCGCAAACTATTCAGGTTATAAAAAAATGATATGAGAAACCTCAATATGATTTTTGGAGACCTATCCATAAATACCCCACACGCATAGGTTAGATAGTTACAACTGAAACAAAAAATTTTTTTTTGTTTCAGTTGTAACTATGGGAACCCCTAAAATTTTTAATAATTTTTCCATTTTTGCATCAAAATCTTAATGCGGTTCACAGACTACATCTACTTACCAAGTTTCAATAGTATAGCTCTAATAGTTTCGGAGAAAAGTGGCTGTGACATACGGACGGACGGACAGACAGACAGACAGACAGACAGACAGACAGACAGACAGACATGACGAATCTATAAGGGTTCCTTTTTGCCATTTTGGCTACGGAACCCTAAAAAATGCAGTAACGCAGACGGCGCGGCGGAGCGGGACGGCAGCTAGTTCTTTTCTCTCTATCTCCACTAGAACGAACGTCCTGAACTGACTGCCTCCACCCGTCGTGTGCTTTGTGTACCTACGCGGCGAGGGCAGCTGCAGACATCGACGGGCAGACGCGACCTTTTTAAGCCCGCTCCGCCCCGTCGTCTGTAAAACAACAGAGTCCACCCGGCAGCCAGCGCACGGCGCACGTGCTGGCGATACAATAATTTACTCTACAAACAAACTATAAATTAGTTATATTTGAACAAAGATACTGAGTACTGAAGCTGAACTACAGAATACTGACCATGTCATTCTCATTAGTCGACCAGACACTAGTTTAATTTTGAACATACTGCATACTGAACTGACTGATTACATTAAGTACTATCGAGGAAGTTGATTCCTATGCAGATGGCGGACCTAAGTAATTTGGTCGCGTTACGTAAAACCCAGCCGACAGATCACAGCTAACATTGAAATGACATAAGTCGACCACATGACGTAGGTCCGCCATCTGCATAGGAATCAACTTCTCTGATAGTACTTATTTTACAAAAAGTATAGTCTATCAAGAAGGTCATGACAGGTGGGAAAATTTTTAAATGAAATAAAAAAAAAAAGCGGCCAAGTGCGAGTTGGACTCGCCCATGGAGGGTTCCGCAGCAGCAATAAGGTTAATTTTTATGAAATTATATTATTTTTGATTTATTTTTATATTTCAGTCGATTTAATTAAATTTAGATTAAGGTTTACTATTTATGACGTATAAAAAAACTACTGGCTAGATCTCGTTCAAACCAATTTTCGTTGGTAGTTTTTATAGTAATATACATCATATATTTTTTTTAGAATTATCATGCCTCTACTTTAGAAATTAGAGGGGGGGGGACACACATTTTTCCACTTTGGAAGAGTCTCTCTCGCAAACTATTCAGGTTAGAAAAAAATGATATGAGAAACCTCAATATGATTTTTGGAGACCTATCCATAGATACCACACACGCATAGGTTAGATGAAAATAATTTTTTTTTGTTTCATTAAGGTTTACTATTTATGACGTATAAAAAAAAACTACTGGCTAGATCTCGTTCAAACCAATTTTCGTTGGTAGTTTTTATAGTAATATACATTATATATTTTTTTTAGAATTATCATGCCTCTACTTTAGAAATTAGAGGGGGGGGGACACACATTTTTCCACTTTGGAAGAGTCTCTCTCACAAACTATTCAGGTTAGAAAAAAATTATATGAGAAACCTCAATATGATTTTTGGAGACCTATCCATAGATACCACACACGCATAGGTTAGATGAAAAAAATTTTTTTTTGTTTCAGTTGTACCTATGGGGACCCCTAAAATTTTTAATACTTTTTCCATTTTTGCATCAAAATCTTAATGCGGTTCACAGACTACATCTACTTACCAAGTTTCAATAGTATAGCTCTAATAGTTTCGGAGAAAAGTGGCTGTGACATACGGACGGACGGACAGACAGACAGACAGACAGACAGACAGACAGACATGACGAATCTATAAGGGTTCCTTTTTGCCATTTTGGCTACGGAACCCTAATTATGAGAACTTTATTAATTCGAGATAAAAATGTGCAAGGTGACAATATTCAAAATGAAATAAGCGTTCTCTGTGAAAATACAAATAAAAAAATAACCTTATAAGCGTGATTACAATTAGAAAATTTTCCCGCCTGTCATGATTTTCTTGACGGACTATAACGTTATCAAAGAACATATATATTTACCGTTATAAATCCTATATAACGTTATAACATTTACCGTTATTAAATATTAATATCAATTTTTAATGTTATTTTTAATATCGGGTAAATTTTCATAACGTTATGTATGCCCTTGAAGCAGTAACGTTATGAAAAAGTAACGTTATTTGAAGCCCTGCTTTTTGGTCGTATTATTGTATATGTTTTGACACATGTGATTAAAATTGTCAGAATCTAATTTTGAAATCTCTATTTAAAAATAAATTATGTCAGCTAGCGTGAGGCACATTCCTTATTCCATTCATAATCTTAATGAAACCCGACGAATTTGATATAATATATTGAAACCTGTCCCATCCTTCTCTTTGCTTTGCAGTTGAACTACTGGTAGTTATGTATATTGTGGCTAGTCAGTTTTGTCGTAGATGTGCGCGCTTGCATACATTTCAAAGGGAAGTCGACAGTCGTTAGTCAGACTTGTCGTGTGTCGCATTAGTCAACTTTGTCTATTAGACGTCTTGTCTCAGATGTGCGCATCTAGTGCATTTTACCATGCCATAGTCTGTCTAACTACAGTCTTGTCTCAGGTGTGCGGTCGCACTTACTGTTTCAAGAATAAAGTTAATATGCCTAGCGGAATAGAGAAACAAAGCCTGAGCAAGCGAGATGTCACTATCAGTAACACTGCGTGGTAAAAAGAGACGTGTGATACATGACAGCAGAACTCTTTTTTTGACGTCCAATCGGCACGTACCGGCACGTTAACAATTTAATCTCATCGAATTCATGTTCAATCATGCTTGTGTAAGTGTATACGTACATAATTTTTACACACAGATGAAAACCAATTTCGGTTTCGTTTAACAGCTCGAGATTGTTGCTCTATTCCGCTAGGTAGACTTTATGGTTTCAAGTGAAACTTTACAATGTGGCGGCAAGAAAACTTTCTAATAGTTACTAATAAGTATAAACTATACTAAAATAAGTAGTTTAATCAAAGTCTTACTACTTACCAGTCCTTTTAGCCAGTCGGGTAAAAACACGTACAAAATATAAGGTTTTGGTTTTCTTACGGGCGGTAATTTAGAAGATAATAACCGTAGATAACGGCCCCATTACGGGTTTACGGGTTACGGGGTACGATTTATGCATAACACGTACTACGTTGTGGGTATTGCTTGACCACGTATTTGAAACTCATAAAAATGTAGTAGAGGCAACAGGCCTATAATATAATAGTAGCTTTTACCCGCGGCTCTGCTTTCGAGAAATAGTGTTTCCAGCATACCTGCGAGTTTCCTACGCTGGTTCTTATCTCGACGAGTTAGTTTTTAAACTTAATTACAAGACAAAATGTACGTGCATGGTACCGCTGAAGCATGAATCCGTTGAGCCGTTTAGGCCTTAAATCGTGGCAAACAAATTCTACTTACAATAAAAAATCGGCCAAGTGCGAGTCGGAATCGCGCACGAAGGGTTCCGTACCATTATAGAGCAAAATTAGGCCATAAAATTTGTGTTTTTTGTATGGGAGCCCCCTTTATTTTTTTATTTTATTTTAATATTATTATTAAATATTAAAGTACACATATAACTAAGGATTTTATGAAAAATTCAGGTATCTACCTGTTGCCATTTTTGATATAGAGCAAAAAAGGCCAAAAAAATCACGTTTGTTTTATGGGAGCCCCCCTTTATTTTTAGTATTTGTTGTTATAGCGGCAACAGATATACATAATCTGTGAAAATATCAAATCTCTAGCTATTACCGTTCTTGAGTTACAGCCTGGAGACAGACAGCTGACAGACAGACAGACAGACGGACAGACGGACAGACGGATAGACGGACAGACAACGAAGTCTTAGTAATAGGGTCCCGTTTTTACCCTTTGGGTACGGAACCCTAAAAATGATTTATTTCTGAACAAATTTGAATCAAAACATAACTCCTCCTGCGCAGTCGGTTAAATTAGGCGTATTAATGCAATAATCACATAATATTGTCACGAACAGTGTACCGAAACCGCGAACTTATGATAAATTACGCGCCAAAATGTACAATAGATCTATTGCGGCGCTGCTCTGCCGGCGACAGTAATGGTTTCGTATCCGACATATTCGCAACATGGCGACCATGATATGCCAAATTAAAATTATCAAAAATAAAATAAAATAATACCTAACGCGAAATATTATTAGTTTCATATCCATTATCCGCCACATTAGTCCAAGTCAGATAGTCAGGGAGCCCTAGAACAAATTTTTTTTGAGTACTAACAAGCTTTTTTGTGAGTAGCTTCATTTTGATAAGACAAACAACTTTTTCATCTGCGAAAAATCTTGAAAGTGGTAGCTAACAGAGATAGCTACTCACAAAAAATTTGCTTGTTAGTAATTAAAAAAATTGTTTTAGGGCTCCCTGACTATGATAATAATATATTATAATATGAAAAATTATCAAAAGATGAAAAACGCAAAAACATTATAAGCTTCATATCCGCCACATTTGCAGCGTGAATTTGGTCATAAATTGGAATTATTAAAAGTTAATAGTCTTTAACACTTGAGTCATTATTACGATTATACGGCTGGATCGACTCTGATGAAATCTATTATGTTTATCTGACAGATTTTTACAATCGTCTAACATTTTTTTTAATAAACGTACATAGGTACACGTACCGAAAAAGTCCTTTCATTACTCCTGCTTTTCTTGAGTTTTTATGGAAGACCATGTGCCATAGGTTTTTAATCATTCCTCATAATAAAACCGGGATTGCCATATTTAAAAAGCTAAGTCAGATAACAAGGAAAGTTGTCTGAATAGACTTCACGCACTATTGTTACAGTCTCCATTCAGCCGTACAGGCGACTAGAACCTCTCGTGTCATTAATATTAAGCGCAAATTCGATTGAATTTTTAACACTAAAATCCAGACGTCATTTGATTCCTCTAGCTGCTTCAATTTGAACCCAAACGATTGATAATAAAGTTGAAATTTGCTTGATGGTATGCAGCTACACTTGATATGCATTGT
Source organism: Plebejus argus (assembly GCA_905404155.3). Classification (NCBI taxonomy): domain Eukaryota; kingdom Metazoa; phylum Arthropoda; class Insecta; order Lepidoptera; family Lycaenidae; genus Plebejus; species Plebejus argus. Next base: position 12,864,014 of record FR989945.1, on the reverse strand, counting down.
ACGAGCGGCGTCAAACGTTTAGCTACTTATTACGGGCACTCGGCGCTGTTTGCTCATTAGTTACCGCTAACAGAGGTTTATTGGACGCTTCATTGGAGAGATTTGCTGTCATTGACGGGGCTGTAGTGGTTTATGTAACTTGGCGGTTAACGAATATAATATTGTGGCGGTCCGAGCTAGGAATAAATTGTGATGAATCTAATAATATGGTGATGTGAACAACAATTTTTAGAGTGTATTTAACTTGACATTGACAATCAATGTTGACAAATTACTGGCCAGGCTTACGCAGTCTTATAATTGTACAAAAATAGGGCTTTAGTGCAAGGTGTTGTTCATGTAACTTGGCGGCTTAACGAATATCTTAGTGGTCTGTATAACGAATGAATAAATTGTGGCGTATCGAACTTGGCTGTATTAACACAGCCTTGCGCAGTCTTATATTTTGTACATAATATTATAATGATTTTTTCTCACTATATTTTGCAGGACGCTCTCAATCGGCTTATTACAAAAAATGCAGTGGACAAGATTGTCGTATAATAATAACTAGCTATTTGACCGAGCTTTACTCGGTTTTCGATAAAACACAAATAAAATTACATTTTCTAAAAATGATTCCTAAATCCTAGCTAGATCGATTTATCGCCCCCGAAACCCCCTATATACTAAATTTCATGAAAATCGTTGGAGCCGATCCCGAGATTCCAATTATATATTATATACAAGAATTTCTCGTTTAAAGATATAAGATCTATAATTTCTACACATTGTACTTACGGGCTCTACCAGTTTCTACGAAAGCGTAAGTCATAATCTAGTAAAATACATGTAATAATATCCTCTGGTCATCTACGGGCTATACTATTAATCTCTGGTACAATAGCCGTGCTGTAAATTGGCTATGCCTGCACTGATTGGATTACCGCGCTGCCAAATTCATAGATTTACTGTATTGTCTTATTGAAAGATTATCTTTGAGACGTAGGACTGCATAAGGGAGAATGTAGGTTGGGGATACTTAGGATACTTGTTGTCAGACAGTGTCACAGGAAAAGTTAATCTTACCCTAGAGAAAAAAGTTAACTGTATTAAATTTTTAAACACTATACTTATGGTACTGTAATAATTATATTTATACCTATTCAGATCACAGTCATAGTCGCACTAAAGTGATATATCTGTCGCAGTCATCTGGTTCAAACTGCTATTTGTTCGAATGACTAACGTGTTCATTGAACATCTTCCATTTAATTTCTTGTAGTCATTCGTACGTACACTTCTGTACTATCACAGTCATAGACACGTTAAGCCTAGACGCAATTAATTCCTCGCTCTATTAGTTATAAAAAAATCAACCACTACTAAAACGTTTAAAAATGCGAGTTGACCGATAAAATCCAAACGTTTTCGAGATTCGTGCATACAGACATACAGAAATTCAATCACGAGCCGACAGAACATATAGTATGCCTGTCCATCTGTGAGAGCTTGAATTTTTAACTCGAACCGGTGGGTTTTAGCAAAGAAGATTTGGACATGCACCAAATTAGAATTTCTTTGTGCGCCCGATGCTGGCCAAAAAGGAGTTTGTATTTACGGTGCAGTTTGAGTGGGTTTTGAGTGGAGTTTAAGCGTTATATAACATTAATGTTCTCATGAGTATTATGTAAAAAATATTAGTAAATATGTGGTGTGCTTTTGTGTCTTATTGGACCAGTATTTATAATGTGTCTATGGTAAATTTAACTCGTTATGTGTTGCTTAATACTGAACCTTAATTCTGAACCTTTTTTTATTAAAGAAAAGTTCATTATTAAATACCACATTCCACCTACTTCTTGTATTAAAGAGTACCAAATACTTATGCCATGACGTGACAATTGACGACTAATACGTCTGGAGGGACCGTAGGACCGACTTTACAAGCTCATCGGGAAAATAAATCATTGTGTCAGAAATTAAGGCGATTAGCTTGTATTGTTTTTATCAACTGATCTAAAGATATTTTCTGTTGTTTCAGCTCGGGAACCAAATCCACGACCTTCGCAGTTTAGAGCCCACCGTTTAATCACTGGACCACGATTCATCTTGTACCAATAATATGTAGGGGTGGAATGGGGGGCACTGGAGCATCACAAATCGAGGCCAGTCGACCGAGCCCTCTGTACACGTTCACGAATTTAGAGGAAGATCCCTGCAGGTACGGGGGGCAAAAATAATAAGGTGACATTAGCAAAGAAACAGAAAAATATCATTTACAAGATATCGTCCACAACTTCTTGTGCCATAACTCCAAAAGTCGTTCATGGTGGGAAAGGTATGATTTTCCGGGATAAAACTTTAGGGGTACTATAACGAGCTGTATCGACTCTACATATTTTATCAAACTCGGTTCAGTCTTTTTAGCGAAAAAACTTGCACTATTCCCTAAGTTGAACAATACCTAGTACAATAAAAAAAGAATCACTTAAATCGGACTTGTAGTTCCGGAGATATGTGTGCACAAACATTTGGCACATTTGTTCAGAAGCTGTTACAGATTAAGATATACAAAAACTGGGCAGATCTGGAAATATTACATACATACGCGTCGAATTGATAACCTCCTTTTTTTGAAGTCGGTTAAAAATAAATAACGCTTGTTCTTAATAAATATCACAATCGGAATAAAACATACCTAAGAATTATTGAATACAAAATTTCCCGACCGCACTCAATAATATATTTCCACCACAAACCGTTCCGTTCATCATACAATACATTTACTTTATTTATTTACCGCATTAAACAAATGTTGATCAGCAATACTTCAAATGGTTATAATGTTGTTTCAGCCTCCCATCACTTACGCTTAAACACAAAGATCCGGTACCAGGGCGGCTAGGGCGGGCGGTAGGCTAGGGTGGTAGGCTAGGGCGGGGGGTTAGGGCGGGCGGGCTAGGGCCGATTGTGCGTTAACGAAGCGTGAGCTCGAGCAAAGACGTAAAACACTCATGTGTTGATTTATTGTTTTTGAAGAGTAATGTACATTGTAAACACATTACTTGCTTTAAACTTCGCCGAAATGAATGTTATCCTATACGCTTTGATATATGGGATGAGTATAAATTATTATAAATTACTAGACAACGTGACGCTCGCAACTTCGTTGCGCCTAAATTCATTAATGACACGGAAATTGTACATTTTTCCGGGATAATAATATTATCCTATATGTCCTTTCCCGAGACTCAACCAACCAACTGGAATTTGGTATGTAAATACCAAATTGCAGCAAAATCGGTTCAGCGGTTCGGGCGTGAAGAGGTAACAGACAGACACACTTTCGCATCGGAGTTGCATGTGTCATCTAGTTCATTATAATCATACTAACCACGATATCCTTGTCGTTCTATAAAACATGTCATAAAACAAGCTACATCACGCAATATCCTGTCCAGAACTGAGTTTCAATATCTGCGGATATTTCTTGGCCTCAGGCAATAACGGCTTCCATATTGCTGACCACGATATTGGCCTGATTGTATCGAACGTGTTTCAGACACCTCAAGGACGAATCTCTAATTGTTTGATTGGTCAAATTTTGGATGCTTCGAACGGTTTCGCAATAAAATTAATTTTGAAATGATTTTTATCCGACTTCGGTGAAGCTGAAAAGTAGATTTGGGTAGTCTATACAGGCATGAATAATATAATACTAACGTAGTGTGTAAACAATGAATTCGAATAAGGTGTGAATCAAATCAGAAGTCAGCATTCTCGACAGCTTATATTATATTCTAAGCAAACCTATATTTTAATATTATAAATATGAAAGTATTTTATTTATTTGTCTGTTACCTTCACGCCAAAAATGTTAACCAGTTAGAAATTGAGATATTATATTGAGTCCCGGAAAAGGACATTTATTTCAATAGCTTTCTCCCGAGCAATAATTTAATTTATGATCGAATATAGTTTAGACAAAATCTAATACAATGTAATCTGCGTAGTAGTTATATTATAACCAAATTATCTTGATAATGACTAAAATTAAGCTCTGTAATGTGATGTCATACACTGCACGTCAAAGGGCATAATCAAATCATGGCATTATCAAGTTATGCCCTTCGCGGTCGGCTTGTTAAAGGGATAGGGCTGCGTCATTTTTACAATCACTTTTTAATGCTATTATGTCAAGGGTTGGTTGTCAATTTGTTGTCTTTTGTTATTCAAATCTGACTGAATGTTTCGATTGATTAACCGTGGCGGGAGGAGACATGGCGCTGCATTTTTGTTATTTCAAGGAAATATTATTCGCTGTACGTTTCTTTACCAGAGTTAAGATTCTGCAGTGAGCCACGTAGGGTTTCTTACATTTTACTTTACTTGTATTTTGAATAAGAGTACAAATTATATAAATACAAATAATATAATACAAGAGTACAAATTGTAGAGTCTTTAGAAAGCACGTTAGAGAAAGTATTAATTTTTAAACATAACTGCGTTTGTAATTGATTTATTTATTAGAGTTTTTAAAACAAAGCCTATTTAGCGATACGATTTATGTGCGGCGCAGTAAAAAATCAATTTCAAGTCGTGACCGTAAAATCGATTTCTATTAGGAGTTTTAAGACGATACGATAGAATCACCAATTACGTCAGCACTTGTTTATAGTTAACTGACTTTTAATGTAATGAAAAGTTTGTAACTTAAAATTTATGGAGTTTATGTCAAAATTTCCATTAAATTAAACATTAACGTCTGTTACCTGTACCCTTGCCTCCCTATGCTATTGTTGTGGCACCTACAAAAGTGCATGTATCGGGATTATACTACTTACTTGCTAATTCTTTAATAATCAACTGTTATGTTTAATACTAATTGTACTGCTGGTGTCCTCTTAAAATAAATAAACATAAGTAATCATGAAATCTCTTAGAGTTCGGTCGTTAAATAAGCAATTAAATTCTATTATCCAACTTAAATTCACCTTCGTCTAAGTCAAACTCTGACCAAAGTGAATCTCAAGTGTTGAGTTTGGGTCAATAAAGCAGTTCTCTGAGCACTTGGGTCAAATACACCCGATAGCCTCGAGTGGTCAGGTAAATAGCACTGACCGCTGTGGGGTTAAATAGCAAGACGATTAGAATTATTCTACTGAAAATTTAATTTACTTTAATAAGAAACATTAGGTTTCTAAATAGAATAATTTTGAGTAATTAACTAAGGTTCGGCAAGTTAGTTATGTAACAGTCTGAGGTTTCTTTGAATCAAGTAAAATATGACCTACTTATACTTATTATTATAATATTACAAATATTTTTTATATGTTTGTCCCTTCAGTAGTTTTGCATCCGACAAGCGCTCATTATTAACTTCATATTTTAAAATTTTGTTATTCATAACACAACTAAAGGAAACAATAATTCTTTTGTCTTCGTTCGCTTGGGTTAAAAAATAAACACCCAACTCCATTCAAATATTTCATCTCTTATCTCTGCAACAAAGACTTCTAGCCACATGTAAATGACAGATCATTAGTAATCTAATTAAAAAGTTGATGTCCCAAGCACGCAGTTGTTTTTTGATCGGTTTTTGTCCGGCGCCGGTCCCACCTCACCCTTTTTAGGGTACCGTATTGTGACGTTTGATACGTGACCCTTATTAACTGAGATGCGGGCATAATGTCCCGGTGGCAGAGTAATTAAATTCATATAGTTTGCGTGAAAAATGTTCTACAGATCTTTTTACCCTTTGTCTGAAGGAAGCTGTTGTGTTTTTCAATGATTAAATTATTTTTAGCTACCTCTAAAATCTAGTTTGACACCATCGCTTGTTGGATTTCTTCATGATAATTCTTGTCATCTTGTCTATTTTAGTTTTAGTAAGTACACAAAAATCCGTTTAGAAGTTTTGCGTTTACACTATCAGTCTGATAGAGGCAACATTGAAATGCTATTATTGTGTCACGGAATATAAATAAGGCAATTTTACTCCCCATCTATTATCTTATGCAGTTATGCTATAGTTTCACCAAATCTTTCTGACAGAACGTGAATTTATCGTATGTCCATGGTCCTAATTCTCAACAGTCGAATCTTTTACAATTGGTGGCAATATCACATTAAATTTAAGCGCAGAGAGATTTCTTTGTTTCTAAATATGTATAGCTTATATAAATATGCAATGTGGCGATGCTTTTCTAAATAAGCCATGCAAATTAATTGTAATAGACAGTCCGAAACCTCGAGCGGCAACCTTGTACATTCAATGTGTATATTATCCTTGTGTACCTAATAATATAATATTACTAGTTGACCCGGCAAACGTTGTTTTGCCATTTAAAGTATTTCTACTTCATCAATTGATACAAAATCTTACCCCCTCTTTTGTCCCCTTAGAGGGGGAGGGGGAGTTTATACACCAAATGTTGAGTTGGAAGAAGACAAATATATCTGCGAAAACCGCATTCAAATCGGATCAGTAGTTTTTGTGTGATAGTGGAATACAGACAGACAGACAGACAGACAGACAAAAAACTAACCACATTTTTGGCTTCTATAGCGTTCTAGTGACACCCCCTGCTTATTATTTTTTGAATATCTTTAATGTACAGAATTCACATTTCTACAGTTTTATTATATGTATAGATAAAGTTTAGCAAATGTCTCATTTAAAGCTGCATCGCACCGCCTTATTATTACGTTGTAATGAGAACTGATCACAGGACCTCGAATAGTTTGGTTTTTTTAATGAAATCTAAGCAAAAAAACCTCCCGCTTATTCACACGAAGATCGCAGACACTAGGATCGTGTGCCAACCACAGTTATGCTGTAATTTCACTTGGCAGTTCGTTTCAGATGATTAATAGAAGTTAGTTGCAGCTCATGCTGACTCGGCCAGCTGGGGGAAGAGGGGTAAAGGAGGGGTAAGTCGGAACGTGCACAAGTCAACGGCGATGAGTAATGAACGTCAAAATTAAAGACTTATTACAGTAATATTGATAAACAGCTCATTATTTAAGCATGAATATTGGGTTTATTAGACATGAAATTTGAGTTTGTATTATGAAGTTCATCGTGCAGAAACCGTAGATTTTTCCGGGATAAAAAGTATCCTATGTTCTTTCCCGGGACTCAAAGTATCTCCATACCAAATTTCAGCAAAATCGTTTGACCAGTTTGAGCGTGAAGAAGACCGACACACTTTCGCATTTATAATTTTAAGTATAGATAGTAATGGAGTATGAACTAGTATAGATGGACACTTTTTAATGAGCTTATTCAGAGTTTTTGGTTAGCTATCATGTCAAAAATGTTAACCAATCAACAGCGCTATTTATAAGATAAACTCCTGTAGTGTAACCTCAAAAAGAAAATAACTGTATTTTTAACCGACTTCAAAAAAAGGAGGTTATCAATTCGACGCGTATGTATGTAATATTTCCAGAACTGACCGGTTTTTGTATATTATGTTAATCTATAACAGCTTCTGAACAAATGTGCCAAATTTCAAAAGTGTATGTGTGTATGTATGTATGTATGTATGTATGTTTTTATGTTTGTTCACGCATATCTTCGGAACTACTGGTCCGATTTGAGTGATTCTTTTTTTGTTGTACTACGTATTGTTCAACTTAGGGAACAGTGTAAGTTTCATTAAAATCGGTTCAGTAGTTTTGGAGATAGAAAGTTTTAATTCTCAATTACGTACAATTTTGAAGTCGGTTTTATCTTTTTAAAATACAGTTATAAAATAAATAATTTATGTTGAAGCAGTCAGCCACAATAATTTAATTGTTATATTGTACTCAAGTGTGGTACCTATCCTAAGCCGAGTCTACTTTCTCTACTAGTGTAGTAGACTTAGGTAGGTCTTGAGCCAACAAAATATTCCGAGACTGTCAACGTTTTATCTCAAACTTGTTGAAGAGTGCTCGTTAGTAAATAAAATAAATTATAACATGACGATACTAATGAAGCTAGATGACAGACTCGTCTGTAATCAAAGAAACCTTTATTAGACGTATTCATACTGCCTAAAATTGTGGCAAATAAAAGACGAATGGGGTTTTGACTAGCAACATGGTAATATTCTACGCATTTCGCAACTAACATAAAATATGCCACGTACAAATTAAAAATCAACAAATTATCATAGCTGTCAATAATAGCCCGTCTGATCCACCAATATAATGTAACTTACTATCAGAGAAAAACGAAAAACGTACCCTTTATTTTTTTTATATCATTACTAGTTTTAGGATTTTAATTTTTATAGTTTTATTTCTTAGTTTACTAAATAATTCTATGTAAGACGTCTTACATTCTTAATCAATCAAGACATACAGACCTACTGTCTATCTATCTTTATAATTATTATGTATGTCATGAACTCATGACATAAAGAATTTCTCAAGTGTTCGTCATATCTCTTGTTTCTTAAATCGTCAAAAGTGTAGACTCAAGTTTATCAGAAGTTTGTGAGGGTCGCCTACAATAGAGATCTCAAGTTGGAGCGAAACTTTTCCACTTTTTACGAGGGCGGGTAACGAGAAAGATCACCTGATTGTGTGTGATTTCCCACGCCGTCGGTACTTGGAAGTTTGCGAGTTACATTACTTATATTATTCACATTGCTGTAGGAACATTTTCAACAAATCTTATTGACGCCCTATTCACATACCTATTGAACAACAAGTAAGATAATCCATGCGTCGGATGGGCATATAAAAAGTCGGTCCTGCACCTGATCTTTCGCCAGTCGTGTCGGTCTTCCGTCCCACTGGATTATGAGAGTAAAAGGAAAGAGCATTGCCGGCCTTTTACTACGCTTTCTTCTTGAAGGTTTGCAGTTCGGTCCGGAAATACTGCTTTAGCGCTTCAGTCTCACTTTAAACTTAAGTTTTAATATCCAAAATCTTCAGTACAACCGGTAGCAAGTTCATTACAACTTTCCGTATAGCCAGTGACGGTAAACATGTTTTATGCGAGAACTTGGCGAGGCTTATCATACTGAAATAGTTGGGGAAAAATTTATGACTCGCTTTACTTAATAAACATACTACCTATGTTGCAAGGCGTAAATATTCATATAATATTGCGAAGGTGCCTTAGAGTTCTTCTATTAAAGTTATTTTTTAAGAAAAAAGTATATTATGCAACTGCTCCCATGTGACTATTTTTAGAGATATTAGAGCATACTACTACACATTAACAAGCAAAATCTTGTCCGGCTGTCTGTCTGTTAAATCACGCTTAGATTTATAATATACAGTATAATATTATTTGTATAATATTATTATAGTGGAAAATTACTAATTTTAAAAGTCTTGTACTCTTTAGAGTCTTGAACCCGGGCTGATTGCTGTCCATACTAATATAGTACATACTAATATTACAAAAAAATGTGTCTGTCTGTTACCTCTTCACGCCCAAACCACTGAACCAATTTTGCTGAAAGTTGATAGATGGGGATTCCTAGATTCCAGCGAAAAGGAATACATAGGTTACTTTTTATCCTGAAAAAAATGTTTCTCGCGCAAAAAACGCATTTTGGCGAAACGGAGTTACGGGTGTCATCTAGTTAATTTAATATTTTCTACTATTAATTAAATGTCTAGCTAAAAATTTAATAAGTATATTTTGCAGCTCTGCCGTCCATCCTGCTTTTCATTTCGTTATCTTCAATCGTGGATGCGCAGCGCCGAACAATGCGGGGAATTTGGATTTAGTTTGCTAACGGCGGGTTAAGTTTTGAGTCCGTTAACATTCCTCACTGTTACAGGTTTACGTCTGTCGGTTGGTTCAAAGCGTTTAGTTACTGATGTAATCTGTTTAAACTTTCAACACATTCTCAACGTAAACAACACTTATGGTGCAATTTCACTGGTCAATAGGGTCCGCATGCGGGGTGCGGGAGATTGCGCTATTGAAAATGCGCTATTAGTTGTTATCTCGGCTGCAGGGATTTCTCGTATGCTGTATACTGTACGAGTTAACGACTAATGAAAATGCGCCATTATGTGTGAGCAGCATATTACCAGTATTGTCAATAAGGCAGCTGGTGATATAATGAAAAGGAGTACATGTTTTGTTAATAAAACTAGCGAGTCCGACGGACATCGTCCCAGGATTAAATTGTCAAAGGCGACATACTTCTATGTAGAGCCTAGACGTGAAATATTCTTCCAGAGTTTACCTTAACTCTCTAAAATATGTAGGACGTAGGTTATATAAATAATTATAACATGATACCTTTTTAGGGTTCCGTAGCCAAAATGGCAAAAAAGGAACCCTTATAGATTCGTCATGTCTGTCTGTCTGTCTGTCTGTCTGTCTGTCTGTCCGTCCGTCCGTATGTCACAGCCACTTTTCTCCGAAACTATTAGAGCTATACTACTGAAACTTGGTAAGTAGGTGTAGTCTGTGAACCGCTTTAAGATTTTGATGCAAAATTAAAAATTTTAGGGGTCCCCATAGGTACAACTGAAACAAAAAAAAATTTTTTTCATCTAACCTATGCGTGTGGGGTATCTATGGATAGGTCTCCAAAAATCATATTGAGGTTTCTCATATCATTTTTTTCTAACCTGAATAGTTTGCGAGAGAGACTCTTCCAAAGTGGGAAAATGTGTGTCCCTCTAATTTCTAAAGTAGGGGCATGATAATTCTAAAAAAATATATGATGTAGATTACTATAAAAACTACCAACGAAAATTGGTTTGAACGAGATCTAGCTAGTAGTTTTTTTTATACGTCATAAAAATGGTAAACCTTAATATAAATTTCATTAAATCGACTGAAATATAAAAATAAATCAAAAACCTTTTAATTTCATAAAAATAAACCTTATTGCTGCTGCGGAATCCTTCATGGGCGAGTCCAACTCGCACTTGGCCGCTTTTTTTACATGGGGAAATGATTTACGCATCCCCGGCGGATTAGGGACATCGGCCGGGGTATGAAGGACTCTCCGAGGAACTACCACTAAAACCCCATGGTGCTCTACTCCCCGCTAGGCAAAGTTACGGGCACGATCAACCCACCGCAAACTTTACCAACGGTTGATAACATGATACATGTTAAAATAATTTGAGATTTGACATTAAAAAGAAATATCCTATAACACCAAAACTGTACTTTGATTGTCGTAAATATACGAAAAGTATCTTAAAGAAAAATAAGACCAACCAATAAGTAACAAGTCGTTGTATTTTTAATAGCGGTTATTTATTCAAGAACCTTAACCCTTCCTAAGTACTTGATGACCCAAACAAACATTTCGACTTTTGGGCAGACGAACAACTTACGAATATTTTATGAAACACTCAAAATATTAAAACAACTTTATTAAAAGAACGGCCAATTTACATTTCATTGACGTATAATAGCTTTAAAACAAAGGTATTTGTATCAATGAGAAAAGTGTCAATTTTTGTTGCTATGTGTTCATCAGTATGTCGAAACCGAAATTAATTTTTAACGAAGTTCATCTTCGAACATGCTTGGTTCGCACACAATGAGTCGGCGGTCCGGATGCGGACCGCGGTCCGCCATTTGGTGACCCCTGGTATACTTGTTTTGCTCTACTTTGAGCTAAAGTTAATGCTTGGTTAAATATCAAATATTATTATCACGATATAGATTTATGTTAAGGAACCCTACATTTTGATGCTATAAAAACTTTCAATGTTACCTACGAAGATCAAAAGTCTCCATACCCATCTAAAATATTGGTTAAGCCATGACTAGGTAACAGAACATTATACAACGTGAAATTTTAGTGGTTGTTTTCCCGCAGCAGAACGATTTACCTATAGTAGTACTATCGAACCATGCATGTTATTTTTTGAAAATAAAAAATATTTTTCATGACGTACTATGGAAACTTTATGCCGATAGGCGCGAGTTACTATGGACCCGACCAAATTTTTTTTTTTTATTTGAACAAAAATAACTTTACATGTCTATTGTACTACTAAGATAGAATCATTTTACTGCGGGAAAACAACCATTAAAATTTCACACTGTATTATTATATAAAATAATAATTATAATATTATTATGGATTATTATAATAATAAATTACAAAAACATGATAGCCCTCAAATCTATCGGCAATACAATATTGTGCAAACACTGTTAGATATACAGGGTGTGTAAACTGAACCACTGCAAATATCAGGCCTTGTTAACCGTTGTTCCGTACACAAAAGCGTTTGGCGGACGAATCCGTGCGTTAAATCATCCGCAACCGCTAACCCCCAACGTAGAGGGGGCTCTGCTACCCCCCTCCTCATAAACCTCCCAGTGACACTGGCCACTTGTAATTAGTTTTTTTGACGGTTCCCGCCATATTTCAACTGCTTACGGCAGATATCACTACGCCATCAGTTTTTGCGGTCGGTTTTGTGTGGTTAATGGATTATAATAAAATGCGTGAATAATAAAATTGGGTTTTATTCTTCTGAGTAGAATTTAAATGCATTCTCTATTTTTTAGTCTCGCTAAAAGTCAAATACGGCTGAACCGATTTGGCTTATTTTAGTCTTGAAATATTAATTATGGAGGTCCAGGAAAGGTTCATATTAGAAGAGAAGTGATAAAAAGTTCAGCGAGTCATGTTGTAATATAATATATAAACACTAATAACTTATTTATCAGACAAGGATAAAACATTGTAACCATCGCGTGTCCAATATCCATTGTGTAAATATTCTTGTTTGTCGCGGCTAAACTCTAATATTTATTTTGATTGCACTAGCGTCATGTTTCGGAGATATTCTGTCATTTTTAATTGACAGACTGACATAGATGAATCGATAGTAACATGAGTCGTTAAAGTTCAGTTATACTGCTCATGTATTCAGAATATACTTAGCATGTTATAAAATGCCTTCGTGGTCTAGTAGCTTAGAATGTAGCTCTTGGCTCGAGGGTTGTGGGTTCGATTACCACGTTGGATTATTTTTGGCGTCGATCACGGATCCCACTCGCTTACAAAATTAAAGTTAGAGATAATGCTGAATGTTACTGCGCACACACGTGAACATTATAAAGTTACTTCTAAGGGTTGATTCACACCGCAACGCGACGCGTAGATGCATTTATAAAGTTATATGGATTTGACAGATTCGCAAGACGTCTCGCGCAATTCAAATCTGTCAAATCCATACAAAATGCCGCGTCACGCCTCGCTTCGCCTCGTCTCGTTGTGGTCTGAATTGACCCTAAGTGAGAGGCATTATAATATTATAGCTTACTGCCCATATAGAAAGTCTCGAACTTACCTGAAACAAAATAAAATGTATTAAGTAATTATTTGTTTGTATTAAGCGAGCAGGACGTGAGTAAGAAATTATTCGGTTATTTTGCTGGCAATATTTTCTAGCGTTCCTTTCTAGTGTTCTAAGAAAGTGTGAAAAATATAAGTTAGTATTGTAGTCACGTAATTCGAGCAAGATTTTAATTTCAACAATATTTTCTTGAATGATAAGGAACATTTTTCTTTAATTAAATTTCTAAGCGTGGGCGAAATTAGATTTCGCTGTCAGTTTTTCTTTGGAGGTAATAAAATATCGGGGTCGGTACACACCACTGCATGAGGCGACAAGAATGACTTTATAACGATACTAGAATATGACGTCTGCAACTCCGTGGCGCTGAAATTTGTTTATGGCGCGAGTACTGTGCATTTTTTCGAGATACAAAGAACCTATGTCCCGAGATCCAAAGTATCTCCATACCAAATTTCAGCAAAATCGGTTCAGCGGTTTGATGGATAAAATAAAAATTTGATCGGTTACTATTATACGTAATACTATTATTATTATTAGTATTAATCATTACATTAATCACCACCATCTTCAATCATCAACATGTCTCGTTTTAGTGTTACCCTAGCTGACCCAATAATACTATTTTTCTATTGTAACAAATTAAATATGTATGGTGACCAAGTCAACAAAACGATCTTGAAACAATTCGTCATATTATTCAGGTGTAGGTAGCTTTAAATTTATAAATATCTTCCAAACAAAATATAATTATTATTAAAGTTGCCAGCAACATTTTTTTAAAATTTGGTAGATTTTTTCTTCTAAGTAAGTCTATTTTCTACTAATGTTACAATCTATATTATTTAATTACTTTAACCCATTTCGTATTGCTTGACTTTTAATATATCCATTCGAAACATATTATCCTCCTTCTGTAATCGGGTAAAACATCACTATCTACAAATTCGGTGCTGTAATCAATAAAAGCCAAACAGATACCTCAATTATTAACGGCACAGATTTATACAATTGTGCTACGAATAATTTATAACTACAAAATGTGATTGTCATACTACATCGGATATTAGACTCTATGGCTTACGCAATAGAGGTTATCATAATCAGCGGACAATAACACTTCGGTACAAATTCGTCGTGTCACTGATACCGATTTTATCGATGGCCTCCCATTTGATAAATATTTCTGAAAAACACGCGTCATATTCTTTGTTTTGGCCCTTTGTTGACAAAGGGGTTGTTTAATAGTAAAAGTTAACTCAAAAACCTTTGACAACCGACGATAACATAAGGGTGTTATAACCATTAGGTAAAAGTTTGACCCAGGCAGGTTTTGACTTAGACTTAGAAAAAAAGGTTTAGTGGCTTAAGCATTGAGAGGAACCATGTTATTATTATTACTAGATGACGCCCGCAACTCCGTTGCGCCAAAACTCGTCCATCGGAACCGTACATTTTTTCGGGATAAAAAGTGTCCTATGTCCTTTCCCGGGACTCAAAGTATCTCCATGCCACAGCAAAATCGGCTCAGGGGTTTGGAAATGTACTAGGCATATAGACAGACACAGTTTCGCATTGATAATATTAGTACTGATATTGCTTTAAAAAATATAATGTTTAGTGCATTGAAGCAGGTGCTCACGGCTCATTTTAAACATTATTACACTTTGACCCAGAGCTAACATTTTATTATCAGCTTTCCGTGTATTCCCTACATTTTTAAGTATTTGATATGCCGGCTGTGTTTTGTCCCAAATCCCGAGGGACAGCTCAAATATTTTCATCTAATTGGCTCGGGAAATCTTAGAACAGATTATTAGAAGGTCAAAAAATGTGATTCGTGACTTATTATCATGAAAATAATTAATTCGTTCACTACTCAATTTTAAATTGTGCCACAAAAAATTAATTGCCTTGTTTTAGCGTCCTACCTGTACGTTAAAATTATGCCATAAAATATCGTATCTCCTTTACAGAAACCTAAAATTTATGTATATCATTTTAGCGGTTTGATCAAGCACCTAATTTTCTGACAACTATAAAAATTATTCCTGAATCCTGCGTAGCCTTTCAACCGGCTACCATCAACGAAACTGGTGTGGGAGGCACATTATTATATTCAGATAAACCGCGAAACTATATTATAGTTATAATATGCAGCAGCTATTTAGCCCAGTATCGTAAATCGTCGACAGAACAAAAGAGAAGGTGGCGCCCGACGCGGCGCTGCGCATAACGCTGCAGCATTGTTGGGCCACTGCAGATTGTTTGTGGTTAAGTAAACTATGCATTTAAATATGTGGATCATGATGACTAAAGGTTCTGAAAGGACTTAATATTTTCACAGAATCTAAACGCGACTTAGTCATAAAAAAGGTACATAAAAATAATATATATGTACAGCATGATGCCATTAGTACAATTTTATTTTGTGTCGATTATAATCAGGATCACGCCATAGTGTCTCGCGTCACTACGCCACTATGTTATCGTGTGAACTGGCCCTAAGAGGAATCTAATAACTTATATAGGAAATGAAATAAGCCGTTCAAATTCTAAAAACTAAGGTGTACCAAAAACTTAAACCTACTTCTTGTGTTGTCGATTTAAAATAATTGACGACTATGCAAAAAGGAAAGCAATGCACAACGTACTCGAGTGATCTCACAAAAATTACTTTCCTGGCCTACATGAAAGCTTTTGAAAGAAAAGCCTAACAAGTCGATTCATAACATTTTCAAGATTAAATTTAACCTTCAGAAAAAAGTTAAGAATAACGTAGCTATTCCAAAAAAAGATAAATGCGTACCCAAGCTGTTTCTTTTCAAATTTTACCTTTTTCCGTTTTTCACTTTCCCATTTAAACCTGACCGAGAGGTAAAATACAAAGTAATAAATTAAAAGCTTCTTGCAAATAGTTGAATGCTGAGAGCTATTCGCTGTCGCTGTGAATATTTGATGAATGGCGAAGGAACCCTTTTTGCAGATTAAAACAAGTTGCCGATACAGATTGGTACGAGAGAGAGATTGATCGAACACGAATTTGTTTATAAGTATATTTGATATGTAATAAATTACAAATACGAAAATGGATATATCTGTCTGTTACCTCTTCACGCTCAAACCGATTTTTGCTGGAATTTGGTATGGATATACTTTAAATCCCGAGAAAAGACAAAAGGATACTTTTTGTGCCGGGAAAATGTACGGTTCCCGCGCGGTAAACGAATTTTGGCTTAACGGAGTTGCGGGCGTCATCTAGTCATAATATGATAATTTTATGTGCATACTAATTAGTAATTACTAATATGTGTAGTGTCTTAAATTATGCTGTACTACGCCTCTGGTTAAGGCAAAAACTTTTACCTATGTAATTTTGTGTTATGATTATAAAATTTGAAATTAATTAAATAAAAAACAGTCTATCTAAAGTAGGTAACCTACTTTAACTATAACTTTAACTTTTACCATAACAAAATGTCAAATAAACTGTCAAATCCCTAGTAAAAGTCCATTATGAACGCCATATTTGACGATAACCTTAACTTTGACTTTTACCTCTGGTGTAATCCACCCTTAGTTGATACTTATCTTATTTAGCGGACTTTTAATCGCTCTCAAAGACACACTGGAGCTTTGAAGTTCTGAATAAAATAAGTTATTCTTCTATATTATTACCCTTGATAATATTATTTTTTACACAGAAAATAGGACACGGCTCTGAGACACAATTTAAAAATATGTATAATATAATATAAGCTTGCTTATCGACGGTGGAAAGGAAAAAGTTACCAAGCGACACTAGGGGTCAAAATGAGTTTTTTATAATATTATATTGAACTATCAGAAACGTGAATTCATAACAAACACATCTTTACAAACTGTAGTATATAATACAACTAAACCTTTTTATTTTCCCCCTCAAAGCATCCCCGATTCTGGCGATACTTAGTTTCACTTCATTTGATCCTCACATACAATGGCTTTACGAAGCTTGTTACCGCTTCTGACGGAAGTCTTTTAGGAGCCGACCATAGACGTCCCATATTGTGGACATCAATAATTCATGGTATTGAAAGACGGTCGAATCCATTTATTATGGGCAGCAGCCGCCAATTAATACTGTGAGTCAGGATCGACAGCATTAAAAAAAGTACGAAACGTTTTTATTCTATGAACACTCAAGAAATAAGAAAGAAAAAAGCTACGGAAGTTGTCCATCGAAAATTTACAAGTGTTCGACTTACAGCTTCTGCTGTTTAGTGCTAATCTATAACACATAAGTATAAGTGTCACGGAATATTATTTTACACTGTTTTGAGGGCTACCATTTACAAAAGCAATAAAGACAAAATTTTTACGTCAAAATTTACTGCAAATTGTGGTGTGCGACATCTGTACAATGAAACGTCGTTGCCCCGTCAGTCAGGCTCGGTATCGGGGCTGTATTGACGTATCGAGTTAACATGATAGTTTTGTCAGCTGCCGCCAGAATAGATTGTCGTAGTCTAATTGCCTTCTTGAAAATGATATTGAAATCTTATCTTATCTATGGCAAAACAACGTTTATCGGGTCAGATAGAAGTGTTAGAAAAAGTTCTCAGGGAATGTAAGGTCGATGCAAGTTCTCTCTCTTTATAGCAGCAAGGTGTGTCTATCCTTACTAACATTATAAATGCAAAAGTGTATCTGTATGTCTGTTACATTTTGACGCTGAAACGATTTGGCTGGTATTGAGATAGTTTGAGTCCCGGGAAAGGACATAAGATGCGTTTTATATCGGAAAAATGTACGGCAACCAGCGCGATATACGAATTTCGGCGCAACGGAGCTGTTGCGGGGGCATCTAGTAGATTTTCAATTATGAATTTTCAAAGCGCAGCACGTCATCTCGTCTCGTTTCATCTCGTCCCACTTCAACGGGAAATTTCGTCTTAAAAATGAGAAAATATGAAGAAGCTTATACAGGAACCGACGCAAAACTGCACACAATTTGTTTTAACTCAGTTTGGAAGTCATTTGAAGTTTGTTAGCGAAGAAAATTAGTTTTGAAAAACGAAACAAGTGTTCCGCCAATCTTCCGCGTCTTGTGCAATTGAAATAGTGATTAGTTCCAGTAATTAAATTCTTAATTACGGTGAGGATAAGTGTTAAAATGGAAGAATTATTTTGCACAATCATTAGTATAATATTATTATCTTCGAGACCCATAGAGTGGCACATAATAATAATATAATATCTATGGACGCTTCACACCACGTCAGTCTGGCCCAGTGGTACTGAAGGACATGTGTTACGGGTACCAGACAACTATTATAATTATATTTAAGATTTTTATTATATGATACACAAATTTAATTTTTTTTTTATTAAATAAGGGAGCAAACGAGCAAACGGGTCACCTGGTGGTAAGCAACTACCGTCGCCCATGGACACTCGCAACATCCGAAGAGCTGCAGGTGCGTTGCCGGCCTTTTAAGAGGGAATACACATGCATGACCCAGGAACTTTGAAAACTTTTTGTTCCGTCGGCGGGATTCGAACCCGTGACCCCCGGCTTGAGCTACCAACAGCCCACCAACTGAGCGACAGAGGTCGTCACATAGCCACTCGTAAAATTGAACAAGTCAATTTATTTTTGTCCTTCAAAACTACAGTACCTTTCAATTTTTTATTTTTTAAGCTTTTCGTTGCGATTGGGCCGACTTTGATGAAACACATTTTTAAATATATTTAATGATCTATAATACATAAAATATTACACAAACAGTTACAATATAAATACACGAATAATATTAATATCGCTATCAAAGTTCTCCAACTTTCTGTTACATAGTTGAAATATTTCTTCGGTCGCGGAAGGAAACTCCCCTCTCCCCCTCATTATTTCTGAGAGCGACTCAGACAAAGAGCTGGAGCTCGGAAACGAATGTGCCCTTTTGTACAAGTTTTAATTGATAATCGTATTGATTAGGTTATCAATGATTACTGACGAAGTACCGATTAGATACCATTTGGTACATTTATTATATTGTTCATAGTATAATATTATATTAAGTTACATAGTCTTCATATATTTTCATTTCCTTAACGGGCGAACGCGCATACAAGAGTGAGTTTAGATAACAAAAATTGAAAACATTATGTGAATGTTTTTCGAAAATTCGTAATAAAAAGAAAATTTAAAAGTATTTTCTTTACTCGAAAAATACAGTGGGTTAGACTTTCTCTCTTACAACGCCCCGCTCTCAAAAGTTTTAAGAACTTTCTATCGGTTCATGTGAATTTGACCCATCACAATAAGGTGCATAACACCACTAAAGAACCATAATATTCAAAATCTTACTAAGATGCAAAATGTTACAACCAATAGCACACTAAAAAGCTTCCTCTATTTTACTATCGAGCTAAAATACACGATGCAATAAGACGCTGTTAAATTAAATAAACCATTTAATAGCAGAACGTTTCCACATTTATTTCCTCTTGTATTGTGTAAATAGATTTCAATTTCCCGATAAAATTGCACTTAATCACGACTAAGAACACAATATCGCTAACAAATCATTGCAACCGCTTTTATTTAATAGTTGTGACGGCTCAAGTTATAAGCGAGCGCGGTGAAATAATATGATATTTAATATATTTTTATAAGAAGCTTTTGCATTGTTTGTGTGCGGTGAATAAAATTGTTCTGTTTGAAACTCGAGCTTATAGCAAACACATTATTCATTATTGATTGGACTTTTAAATCAACTTGTAAAATATATTTCAATTTCTTTAATGAAGAAACAATAAAATTCTATGGACGCTTACATGCCTTTCTGGCTCCGCAATTCTCGGAGAATTTATGTTACAGGATGCAAGACACCAGATATATTTTTAGTAATAGAATACAATACGTTTTATTATAATATTTAAAATATTCAAATGCTAAGTAATAATATGCACATTGCACATATTATTTAATCTACATCTAAGAATTGTCATTTCTTTGGCGGGAAACCAGCAACCTCTGTAGAGTATCAAATTCAAAGTCAAATTGAGAGGTCGCTAAATATAAAAATGACGATAAAATATAATCGCTCCAACTTACAACTCGCTCCACACTCGCTCGTATTATTCAATTTACAAAGACACTTACTACCGAGCGCTTGTTGTCTCCGCTTAATTTTTACTGTAGCTCTACGACGTACACCGTTAACGCTACGCCGTAGCACTACGTGTAGCATCTGCTACGCCGTAGTGCAACGTGTAGCATCTGCTACGTCGTAGCTCAACGCCGTAGCATCTCGCAGCTCTACACCGTGAATGTACAAGTTGGAACCGAGCAACACGCGACAACTATATCAGACGACGTGTCGTCGCGACACTACTGGTAATACCCTCCGCAGCTAGCGACACGAAGCTAACGACACTTATTCATATAAATACATAGAAACAAGTAGGGTCGTGACGATACGTCGTCTGCTGCCGCTTCATGTGGCGGGCCTTCAACTTGTACCTTTTTTTTTTTTTGATGCGCAGGGGAAACCCTTTATGGGTGCCCCGGGTTGGGGATGTGCCCCAGTTAAAAGCTGAAGCACCCCGGGGGTATGTGGGACTCCCGACTTCGGTTTACCCACTAAAACCACCTGCGGTTTGCCTTCAGCCGTATACGAAGGGATATCCTGGATCTGTCTAACATAGGACTCCCTCCACGACCGGCCGGTCTACCTCACAAGGGACAGGACTTCCACCAAGTTAGGGAACGCTTAGGCAACTTGTACCTGCGCTACGTAAACTATCCGTGTAGCACGTGAATAAGATGACATGACGTATCACGGAGGTTGAGGAGGTTGTATTATACTTTTTTTTGTATAAGCTAGTTTTAGTCCATCATACTATTGTAATTTACGTTCGAAACCAATTTGTAAACGTCGGCAGCGCACATATACTAATAATACCACTTTGAGGCTGCGTGTCCACCAGAGATGTGTTGCGAGGAAAGTGTTTTTAAGATCCAATAGAATTGCTACGCTGAGCGAGGTCACGACAAGCTCACGTCAATGAAGCCATTCCATTGGTTCTCGAAAATACATTCCTCGCAATTACACATCTCTGGTGGAAACGCAGCCTAAAACGTATTTATCGTGCAATTAAAATAACAACACAGCACATTTAAAAGGGATACTAAATCAACCTCTCAGAATCATATCCTGGATATCATCATCATCATCAGCCTATTGCCGTCCACTGCTGAACGTAGGCCTCCCCCAATGAGCGCCAACCATCCCGATCTTGGGCAGCCCTCATCCATCTGCTACCAGCTACTTTCTTCAAATCGTCAGTCCACCGTGCTGCGGGACGTCTTACACTACGTTTGCCTAAGCGTGGTCTCCACTCTAACACTTGTCTGCTCCATCTACCGTCTTCCCGTCTACAGACATGACCAGCCCACTTCCACTTCAGCGTGCTAATTCTATGAGCGATTTCGGTGACTTTAGTTCTCTGGCGAATGACTACATTAGGAATTTTGTCCACCAGAGATACTCCCAACATAGCTCTTTCCATAGCACGCTGAGCAACCTTAAACTTGTGAACTAGTCCTCCGGTGAGTGTCCACGTTTCAGCTCCGTATGTCATTTACCGGTAGAACGCATTGGTTAAAAACCCTGGTCTTGAGGAATAGTGGGATCGACGATTCAAAGATATTTCGGAGCTTCCCAAATGCAGCCCAGCCCAAGCGTATTCTTCTATTCGCCTCCTTCTCAAAGTTGTGCCGCCCTAGTTGATCCTAGCCCTAGCAGAGTTATTCTGGATATACTTATAATTAAATTAGACGAATATTAAACTCAGCCATGTTTTGTCCTCGTCTGTACAACTATTTTTTAATGCATCAAATCAGGTGACATCATCATAATATGAACACAAAATATTATTTTTATTAGTAAGATAAAATAAGGAGGTCGTATTACTACTCTGACATGTTATTGCTACGAAGTAGAGCGATGACGTAGTAGAGCTACGATGAAATAGAGCTACAACGTAGTAGTGCTACGACGTAGTAGTGCGATGACGTAGTAGAGCTACGACGTAGTAGAGCTACAACATAGTAGTGCGACGACGTAGTAGAGCTACAAACGACGTAGTAGAGCTACGACGTAGTAGAGCTACGACGAAATAGAGCTACAACGTAGTAGTGCTACGACGTAGTAGTGCGATGACGTAGTAGAGCTACGACGTAGTAGAGCTACAACGTAGTAGTGCGACGACGTAGTAGAGCTACAAACGACGTAGTAGAGCTACGACGTAGTAGAGCTACGACGTAGTAGAGCTATGACGTAGTAGTGCTACGGCGTGGGAGAGCTACGACGTAGTAGTGCTACGACGTAGTAGTGCTACGACGTAGTAGTGCTACGACGTAGTAGTGCTACGACGTAGCTGCGTGTGACAATTGCAACTTCCCCGGGTATCAGCGCCGCGGTCTGTAAACACTGCAAGCTTTATACAAATGATTGATCTTGCTCCATATGTAGTTTTTATAGTCATGTAAGCAACGACAACGGCTAAACCAATTTCCACCTCTAATCCCTAAGAAATAAAGCTCAAAATTATAAGTTAAAGTAACTGGAATGCACTTTATACGTGCATCAAAGAAACAATTTCGACGAAATCTGAATAGTAATGTTACTTCATCCCCTCAGCTTCATCCCTTCTTAAAACGAACAATACAACCCCTCGATAATGTGATTTCGGACGTCGTCGTCGGAGGACAACGATAATGTAATAAAACACAAACGGGACAAGATTAAAACCACATGAAATATGCCTTCAGGGGGACTTGAGACTTTAATAATATTTGAATATTATTAAAGTCTCAAGTCCCCCTGAATTTTATGCTGGCTATAAAACTAAAATTTATAAATAAAAAACAAGAATAATTTTTGAAGTGAAAACTTCTTTAGCGGCGTTGTACACTATTTTTAAGATCGGGTAACTACTATGGTAATCTTGCATCAGATTACGTGAATGCCTCCGTGGTCTATTGGTATAGAGCGCGGTTCTTGACACGGAGGCCGTGGGTTCGATTCCCATGTTGGAAACATGTTACTTCCAAGTTTGGTTAGGACAATGCAGGCTGATCACCTGATTGTCTGACAAGTAAGATGATCCACGCGTCGGATGGGCATGTAAAAAATCGGTCCTGCGCCTGATCTCTCGACGGTCATGTTGGTCTGCTGTCCCACTGGGTTATGAAGTAAAGGAATAGAGAGTGCTCCTTTGTACTGCGCACACACTTGAGCACTATAAAATTACTCTTGCGTAGCTGGCCTGGTTTTAATGAAACCGGCAACAGTCACAGAAACCGGTGTGGGAGCTATTTTTATATCAGATTACGTGACCTGATCGAAAATTCGTAAGACAGAATGGAAATATAGACTGCAAGGTTTGGCGCAGGAGAGGTAGTAATGTTGCTATCGCCCGGGATAATGTATGACTGCCCAAAATACATGACCGTTGTTTTAAAAGCAATAAAATATTGGCAATAATTTATTTCTCATAAGATATTATGTTTCAGTAAAATAAAAAAGAACTACAATGCTAAACAACCTACTCTGTACATCTGGAGTCGCATACTACGGTGATCTCGTGGACAGCGCCAGAAACTTTCGTGCCTTCAAGCGTTTTTGTCATAATTATTATTATTGGCAACAATCTAACACAACAAATTCCAATATTAATTTAGCTATAGCTTAGTAGTCAAATTATTAACTTTTATTCCCGTGGTGCTTCCCCTTCGGTTCTTTGACTTTCGGTCATTGTAACTTTGTGCTGTCTCCCGCTTTGTATGGGGAGGGAATCTGGAATTCTTCTTACTCCTCCTATTTTCTTCTGATTAATTTCGTTGCGGGTCCCAAGACAGCTTTAGCATGTCCCTCGGGCTCTCTGAGATCATATCAAAGGGTTTTCGTGGTTGGATACCGCTGTCGATCCTGGCGACACAGGAGATACAGTGGTGGAAATATGTGGTGGGCCAAAGCCCGACAAAAAAAAGTTTCAGTAAAATTAATAAAAAACAACTAATTCGAGGACCATTGTCTTTGTCTGTGACTTTTCTAATGCTAGATAAAGTGTAGCAAATTGTCTTTAGTTATAGTTATGCATCACTTGAAAACCTGTATTAAGTACATCTAGATATGAAACAATAATAAGTAAAATTAAAATAAAATAAAGAAGTTATTTTCCGCTCAATTCGCAAACCTCATTGGAACAAAAGATGTTTACGGAGGGATTTGCGTCCGTAATGATTGAACAAGGGAATGCTGCGCCCGCAATTTTCTACTCACTTCAACTGAAACGGCGTCAAATCACCCGTTAATCTCAACAATCTGAATCTCAGTAATCTCACGCTTACTCAACAATCGTTAACAAACCCAATTAACGATCATTAATTTAACATTTTTAACGAAAACGCTTACAAATCGAGAGGGTTATCGGAACGTGTTCAAAATGAAAATATTTACCATTATAATTTGCTTTTTCCATTTTATATCACCCAATTTTTTAACGATTGTAATTTTATGTTTAACTCAGCGGGGGTAATGTTACACGTGTCAAAAATAAATTATATTTCGTATATAATATAAGATGTTTTTAAAATACTATTTTACATTTTAACAAAAAAAATCTAAACTAAGTATTCCATGCTTGTACTGTAATGTACCTTTTAAGCACTATTTTTGTCGTTATTCTACTGTATTTTTGTGCCAACGGTATGCAATTGCAGCCAATAGAAACTTATAGTTTCTACTTATGTAAATTCACTTCGCGTTGTTTTTAGAAACTAGAACAAAAAATACTGTTCCTTTCGTAGTACGTATTATGTACATAATAATAATTATGCAGTGCTATCACGGAAATTAATTCGCTGGCAGATCTCCGTTATTTGACCGCTTAATATTATACAACGTGAAATTTTAGTGGTTGTTTTCCCGCAGCAGAACGATTTACCTATAGTAGTACTATCGAACCATGCATGTTATTTTTTGAAAATAAAAAATATTTTGTATGACATACTATGGAAACTTTATGCCGATAGGCGCGAGTTACTATGGACCCGACCGAATTTTTTTTTTGATTTGAACAAAAAAAACTTTACAAATCTATTGTACTACTAAGATAGAATCATTTTACTGCGGGAAAACAACCATTAAAATTTCACACTGTATAATAGACCGACAGATAACGACTTACAATAACTTGGCATCCAAAACGCAATGTACGCATTAACCTTTCTATAAATCAAAATTTTCTCTAATAATACTAAGATATCATGTAAACAAAAACTTTCCATAATGCAGACCTAAACTAAAGAAGTTTGCTCCAATGTTGCAGCTGACATTAAGTCAACGAAACTCCCGAGTCAGAACAATAATATCACTGGAAGAGTAACATTGATCATGGAGTCAATTACTGAGAACATAACTGAATATGGATGAGACCAGTCATATGTGAACGGTATAATAAGTTAAAGGTCAGCTACACGTAACCGATATGTACTATAAGAGAAGTTGATTCCTAGACAGATGACGGACCAAGTAATTTGGTCGCGTTAAGTCCGACCGATCACAGCTAACATTGAATTGACATAAGTCGACCAAACGATGTAGATCTTTCAACTGTCTAGGAATCAATTTCCTCGATGGTACCAGCATAATCTTCACGTATAAACTTCCAACACCAGTTTTGGTGACGGTGGCCAATTTTATTCGAATCAAGCCAGCTACGTGTGGTTTTTATAACACTTTCTCTTTCTTTGTGAAATGGAACATCTGATAGCGCGACTTCCGACAAGAGATCAGGCGTAGGACCGACTTTTTGCATCTGACACATAAACCTCACCTTTTTCGTCAAACAAACACAACTCACAAGAGCGTGCGTTGTGTTTGTTTACTACGATAATTTTCAGAAAGTACCTGAAATCACGGTTTTGTTTTGGTGCGATTGCGGGCAGTCTAGTCTACTAAATTTTATATCGAATGTCGCGTCTAAACCTAAACGGTCTTACCACAAAAGATCTAAACATCTATTAAACAATTGTTTTGACACCATTATGTACTGATTATTTTTCTAATCAACTGTTCAACAGGTATTTAAATCTTTTGTGTAAGACCGAAATAGTCTAACTATAATTAGGCAACCTAATTTATGAATTAGGTACGGTACTTAACTGTTTGTAATGTTTCTGTTCTTTATGGATCTAATATACACAGGCGATAAGCCGAAATGTTAAGTGGTTGCAAAACGAATCAAGGCTCGGTTACGGCGATCGATATGCAAAACGGACGGTCCCAGCGGGATGC
Organism: Plebejus argus; assembly: GCA_905404155.3. Lineage (NCBI taxonomy): Eukaryota > Metazoa > Arthropoda > Insecta > Lepidoptera > Lycaenidae > Plebejus > Plebejus argus. The sequence continues at coordinate 12,837,384 of FR989945.1, read as the reverse complement.
CATGCATAATGCGTTAAAGGTCGGTTACATTCAATCGATAGACACAAGTTGCATCTATTATTCAGTGGCGCAATAGGTGCAAAAATAAGAGCTTATAATATTATTATCCCTCTACTACCTGACCCTTATTTCTCATACGTAACTACCTACCCGGAGTCTCTCAGACTCCCGTATTTTGAACTCTTAATATACAAAAAGTATGCTATATGAAAATCAATTAAAAGAAACTTGTTATAGCTTAAATACTTCTTTATTTATTAAAAATAATAAAAACACTAAAACCTTATGTCTTATACTTAAAAAGTACACATTTTCTCAAAATGAACAAAATTTTTTCAAAATTCTTACAGTTTTGCTAAACGAAATATTTAAAAAATATTAACAAAAAAATAGGAACTTTCTTTATAAATTATTTAAAGATTAGTGACTAATCAACATAATGTGACATTCATATTTGGTAAAAAAGATTTTTTTAAATAAAATTGCAAGGCTCGAACTTTACAATTTTTCACGGCATATTGAGCACGTCGTGTACTGCACTCCAGGCAGGTAGGCTTCTTACATATGAAGCAAAATATTGTATTGTCGTCTGACGAAGAAGAATCTAGGATCGAGCCTAAGGGTTGCGATGAAGCACTCTCTTCTACGATTTCACCATCTTCGATCTCTGTATCCGATGCAGAATCACAAGAAAGGACAACATTTTCATCGATATCTGGCTCGTTTTCGCTGCATTGTTCATCAAAATATTCCTCTTCATTCGAAGAAAGGTCTTTCTTCAACCAACGCTCAATATTTTTATTATTTGACGTCATTTTCAACTAAAACAAAAAAGAAAAAGGTTCTTGAAAAAGTCACGTAACTACCTACCTGGAGTCTCTCAGACTCCACGACATAGTTTTTTACTCACCAAAATGCACCAAATGCGCGTGCGACCTCGACGAGCTGAAAAGCGGTACTCCAGGTAGAGAAGCGAAGGTACACAGACGCACGACCGTCAATGGACCTTGCTTGTAAAGATATGAACAAAAATAGAACTGCTGGAGTCTGAGAGACTCCGGTCAGGTAGTTAAGGGTTAAGTATTACAAGTTACAATTTACACTACATTTTTATCCCTATTTCACGCATGAACGGCTAGACTGACTGTAAAAATTTTGACGCAGTGATGTAGGCAATATCGGGAAGTATATATTTTATTCTACGCGGTTAATTGACGTATTTGATAATTTTAGGATAGGAATTATTCTGGGCGTATGAAGTTACGGGGTTAACAGCTAGTAGTATAAATTCTTAGGTACTCATTTGAAAGAACGAACCACAAAAAATATAATGAAAGCAAAATACAAAATGTGCCAGAATCATTATATTATCATAGCAAGTTTGATATAATTTTTGGAGGCCACAGAGCCTACCGTAATAACTGAGTCAATTTAAGAAGTAATCCACAATAATAAGTTTCATTACCTCAATTGTTTTGGGTAAAAAGTAAACTTTCATTCAGCTTCAGTAGAAACACCAACAAAATTACTTTTCTCAGATACCGCAAACACAAGCCACAGAAAATAAATAGCCTTATATAAATTAGAATACAAATTGTTCTGATGTAACCTTCTTGATTTATTATATTTTTTATTTGTAGGGATTTAGAACTTGTATTACCGACTAATATAATTTGACAAGGAAAGTAGATAATTAAATATTTTTTATTATTTAAATATTTTGTAGTAACTTTACTATTTATTAATATATTTTTTAGTGTTTTTGTCTATTTTTTGGTGTTTAAATATTTAGTAGTAAATTTACTAAAAAATATTTAAACAAAATTTATTTTTTTTAGTATTTACATATTTTGTAAAAAAAATTTGTTCAGGACCCTAGGTAATTACTATCTTAAGCTGAAAAATAACTCAAACCTGTTAAATATTTTCGTATGAGAAAATGATTTTGGTATTAAGAATGTATGAAAATTTCGAGGGTAACCCGGGCCCTTAAGTTTCTAAAATATTCAGATAAAGAACTAACATATTTAACTGAAAATGTAATTCTTGAATTAACACATAGGCTTTCTTCAACCCAAAAAGTGAACGGTTGGTAGCACAAACCTTTTCTTTTTCGAATTTCACGGTAGTGAGTTCGAAGCCCGAGGCAAAAAAGCGTTCTTTGATTCGAAACCAGCCATTCGAATTTTTTTGGTTCATAAAGCTATTGAAAAAAGACCGTTTTCTTTTAGGAGTTATTTATCCAATATCTATGGGTCAGGTTAAACGAGCGACAGACGATTTTATTTATAATATTGTTATATCAGACGATATATGAATATTTTTTAATGCTCTCAGTAATCTTAAATTTTTTACGCACTAATCATTGTGGAAACTCAAATCTAATAAAATTCATTTACGCGCGAACTAACTGTTTTAATATAAGGCTATGCTATTTTTTGTTATGCGACTTTTCGTCAATTTTAGTCGTGATTGGTCCGTCAAACTGTCAATGATTTTTTGACAGTACAAAAATTTGCAGCGACTGTCGCTCGTCTGCGCTGCCCTAGCCTCAGGCCGATCCGTCTGTTATCAATTCTAATAAACTGCGTAATTCAAACCGAACTTGTCTCAAAGTTGTTTACCGCAGCTCTGATTAAAATTAATTACAGATTACCCCCAAACGCTACTCTAATACAAAAGTTGACTCCAATTTATAACTAATCTTCGCTTTGATATTTAATTGATTATTTGATGGGACAAGATGGGTAAAGAAGGCTTTAATCAGAGCAATGGTGCGCGTAAAATAAATTAAATAAAATATGTACCTTTTTATTCAAAATAGATACTTATTATTAATACACTTTTTGAACGTCGAACGTCGAACGTCGAACCTACGTTGCCTACCACCGGTTCGGGAACTAGCCCCGAGCCCTGCGAGAGGAACCGGCGTAAGAAAATCGCACGGGCCCATCTTTTGATAAAAAGAAAATTTTTGTTTGTGAAATTTTCTGTCTCATCTCGAAGCTATGAATGAAGTAACCAAGCAGCGAATATAGCAAGCGTTTACTTTATTCGGCCAGGCCGAAACCCACTCTTGTCATTTATTACGTTATATATGTTATGTCTTGCTGATCTCAGAAACTTCAATTGTGCGATTCAGGATTGTACTTAATTATACAAAAAATACATCCCCTCCGACAACAAAATTCATAACAGTCATAACAGAACAGTGGTTTTTCTGCCTCCGAAGACCTGAGAGTTTTTTACTTATAGCGTTCAAGGGAAAACAATATTAGTGTGATCTTCCTCTAATGTATACGATATTCCCGGTCCCGGGCATTAATTCCCGTGATGTCCTGGGATACATTAGTAACACGATCTGGAGATAAAACTATTTTCCTGTCCACTACTCCAGACGCGAGGGGAAGGTGTTATTGCTTATAGCAGATTATACAGCTAGTGCCTGAAATCGTGTTTTGAAAGTAATAATAATACTAATATAATAAACTCCTAGAATTTGTTGAAATTTCGTATGGACATACTTGAATCCGGGGAAAGGACATTGGATACTTTTATCCCGGAAAAATGTACGCTTTTCGCGGGATAAACTAATTATGGCGCAATGGAGTTACGGGCGTCATCTAGTCTCCACTCTCCGTAACAAATCGGTAAAGAAAGTATAATCTTAAACAAATTTTATCAGTATAGCAGTACCTGCTTACTGTATGTGCTTTTCCGGTGTAAGCAAAGCGGTAGTGCATACTAGACGGTCGTACACACTTACATACATTTTACAATATTATAGATTATGAGTATAATAAATTATATTGTAGTATTTTATGGTAAGGTTTATAGGCGTTATATTTTCGCCGACCGATCGACCGCGTCCGAAATACCACTCTGCGTTCCCAAACGAAGATCGTTGACGTAGGCAGGAAGGCAGCAAGCCTAAAGTGGAGCTGGGCAGGGCACATCTCCCGCATGCACCCGGACCGGTGGGCGCATCTAGTCTCGGAGTGGCTACGGACTGGTCGGCGTAATAGAGGCATTCAAAATTTTAGTGGCACTCGCGAAAGAGAAACATAATATTCCGCGTGTAAGACTGCAGAATAATATTATAGCCAATTTTTAAAAAGTATATAAATGTTTTATCGATATGATAAATCTGTTTTAGATAACAACATTTAATTTAGATGGCCAACCTATGTAATGTGGTCGGGCTATCTCGAGTAGGGTTTAGTCGTGATCTGTCTGCGAGACTCACCCGGCCAATTTACATAGATCTTCCATCTGCCTAGAAACGAAATTCTCTGATGATACTTCTTAACAAATATATACTGATTATGAATTTAAGACAAATAATCAATGAATAAACAAACACGTAAAGTAATTCCCAGCACACCCGCGGTGCTCCTGCCCGCCCCACATCCGCCCTGAGATCCGCCCGCGCCGCCCAGACTGAATGATTATTTCCACGATGCATGCTTACTCAGATGTACTAAGGACAGGCACAGAGTATAAGAAATTGTCGCTTAATATAATAAATTTTATACTGTTTTCATTCCCTTTATTTGATAAAAGTAAAACTTAAGTTGGTTCGTTTTCCACACAAAAAAACAATCGACATTAATTAGCTAATTTCATACTATTACTACATAAATGTATAATATGCACATCTATTTATTTTGCAATACCATTGTCGAGAAATATATTTAAAATACTTTATTTCACACATAAGTCACATTTTTCTTGATTCTTTTATAAAAAGTGACATTTGTTACTTATGTCACTCTGTGTAGAAGTGAAGCACAGTGATCATAAAGAAGTTTTACTTTAACTAGAGATCGCCCAATGGTCGAAATTCGACCTTGGTTTCAACTTTCAACGACATTAGGACTACTACATAATATATTTCGTAAAAAAAATATTGACTTTATCATATTTTTTTCAACTCTTGTCTCTGGTACTCAGCTGATCTCAGAATGGCCGTGTAAGCATTGTCTAATAGTATCTAAGATTCAATAAAAAAAAACTATTATCCATTTTCAATTTGTCAACTTGTTGTCAACAGACTTCAACCATAAATAAAAGAGTATAATTCGTATGTATAGGCTTGTCACTCAAAAATCTGTCATCTCCTATGTGTGTGTGTTGTAGTGTGTGTAACGTTTTATTTATTAAAAAAATGTATGGTAAAAGCATAATTTCAAAATAATATTAGCTCGATGCACTCCTTCACCATATAAACTATAACTGTGCCAAATTTCATTCACCTACGTTTCCCCATTTTTCGTCAAAAGGGATCCAAAGTTTTTCGCTCGCGTATTAATTTATAGATAATTATAATAATTAAAAATGTGTATAAGCGTTTTTTTAATTATTTGACTTATTACCCGTACAGAAGTTTCAATCAGCAGTCAGCTAATAATAATATTCGAAATTATAATTGATCTGTTAATAGGCTTGATGACTATTTTTTTTTCTTATTGGTAATTGAAAGACCCTTAAAAAGTAGAAACATCACTGAAAGAATGACTCTGGTAGCTTAAAAATTCACCAAGATATGACAATTCAAAAATCTCATAAAATAGACCTGCCCGAAACGCTCCATACAAAGTGAGTACGAAAGACTGACGTCACTCTTTCTTAGTTTGTACGTATCGGGAGAGAACTTTGTTCGATAGGTATATTAAATATTGCGTTTATGAAAGCGGTTTCATAACAAAAGTTGCTTTTAATTGCATACGTTATCGAATGGTATACAAATATTATGAAATTTAATTGAAAAAAAATTCGACTTGATTATCCAACTTTGAAGGCTCATAACAAAAAAAGTACAGATGCTATCGAGCTGAAATTTTGGGAACACTTATTTTTTACGTTATTTCTTTACTGTATTAACAAAATTCGCTAATCTTTGACCTTGTCATCATCCCTATTCTTGTTCACGAAATAAAGTGTGTGTCTATCTCACGACGCGCCTACCGGTAGATTAAGATCGATGTTCGTCCCGCGCAGACAAACGACGTCTCCGCGACGATCCATTGTCGTTAGCCGCTTATTAATGAACGCCCTAATTGTATTGTTAACGCCATTTGTATTGCCCAATGTGTGCCGAACTTTGGAATATAATTAAATGCAATAATTATAATAAGTTATATTTAACTTCGTTGCGCCAAAATTCGTTAATCGCAAATAAAACACAGTAATACTTGCACTTTTTCCACTATATTCATTAATTTTTACAAAATTCACTTAGTCACGACCGGTTTCGAAAACATCATCTTCAGGTGTTTTCGAAACCGGTCGTGACTAAGTGAATTTTGTAAAAATTAATGAATATAGTGGAAAAAGTGCAAGTATTACTGTGTTTTATTTGTGTCTAAAATGAATTTCCACCAAGAACCGACAGTACAATCAATTACATATTATATTCGTTAATCGGACCATAACCGTATATATTTCAGGGATAAAAAGTATCCTTTGTAAGGACGTAGGATACTATTTATCCCTGAAATATATATTATACAAGCTTTTGCCCGCAGCTTCGCTCGCGTTAAGAAGTTTTATTATATTCAAACTTTCATCCCTTATTTGAACCCCTTGGGGTAAGAATTTATCAAAATCCTTTCTTAGCGGATGCCTACGTCATAACATCTACCTGCATGCCAAATTTCAGCGCGATACGTCCAGTGGTTTGGGCTGTGCGTTGATAGATCATCATGTCAGTCAGTCACCTTTGAGTTTTATATATTATATAGATACCTGAAATTTGGTATGGAGATATTTTTGAGTCCTGAGAAAGGTCGCGGGATTCAAAATATCTCCCTACAAAATTTCAGTAAACTCGGTTCAGTAGTTTGTGCGTGAACAGACAGACACACATTTGCATTTATAATATTAGTATGGATTGTTTAGTGAGAGTCAGCGTTGGGAGGATATTATGTCTAGTTGAAAACGATGATAACCATCTCACCTGAGAAACTGGAATACTTCGTTACCGCACAGAAAACTTGATGGCTGGCTCTTATCGGACGATTTTATTCACGTCTAGTCAGTTGGCTACGACACAATTTTTTTAATTATGTCGAAGTCATCTAGTTCAATTGAACAGCCAACTAAATGCCTGCCTTTTCGTTAAACATTATACGTACAACGTTTTTATGGCAATTATATTCTAGTTTTACAGTGCAGTGATTCTCTTCATCAGATATTTTAACGGTTAAAGTAGAACTCTAAGGCGGACTTGCGTAAATCTGAGTTAAAGTTAACTCTGAGTTAAACACTACAATGTCATTTCTATCACTCTTTAAAGTGAGTGACACATGTGACATGATGTTTAACTCAGAGTTAACCTTAACACAGACCTACGCAAGTGGGCCTTAATATAATATTTAAGTTTCATTTAATTTATAGCGACGTATTCCTTGCCACGTTGTTTGCATCAACTTCCCCGAGACATCTATCTAATGGCAGCCAAACGCACCCCACTATACTAATTGATCGTATGTAATTAATTACTAACAATCAGTACGTACATTAGTGACGTACAACCAGACACTTACAACCTTATGTGTATATGGATACGGCTCAAAATATGGAGTGTATGCTACTAGTAAGATGTATCACCACATTACCTACCTAATTACATTATGTTACGAATAATCAGAGCTTGTTTACATTGATCCTGATTTAGTTATGACTAGATATTACAAGCGATATTGTGATCCATGAGAACTGTACATTTCAGTCGCCTATGACAGTCCCTATGGTCGACTGTGTTTGTGATTAACTTCTTATACTTTTTGGTTATAATAGACTCCGTTTCAATTTAAAATTGAGCAAAATTAAAAATGCAACTTAAGTAAATTATTATGCCACTGTATTGCGTGGTTAACAGGTAAAATCCTAATTAGGTAGCATTAAAACTGCCTATACAGAATTCATTTATAGAAAATAATAGAAACGGAGTATAAATTGCGTGTAATACATGCATACTAATTATTATTGTAAGTTAAGTTCTTCTATGACTGAACAACTAACAAAGTTATTAGAAAAAAAAAATGCTTTTAAACCCAAGTTACATTAAGAACATCCTTATTTGTATACAAACAATGTACAAAAACTTGGCGTTTAAATGCAAAAGCAAACGTCTTTTGCGACTAAATATTGGCGGAACTCCTTCTAAAGCCGATCGTGGAAGATGTGCAAATATTGTCAGACGCTCGGCGACAATACTATTCCGACTCGAGTGTTTATTAAGACGACATTTTAAAGATTGTTTCAAGACACTTTGTCTGAATGGGTTATGTAATTTGGTGGCAGTATGGCGGTAGATTTTAGGTTTAATTTGTGAAAAACCTTTAATAAACCGAGGGTCTAACTAATTTGAACTAATTTTGTTGTAGGTCTCGAGACATTGAATGTTAGCTGTGTGAAAAAATCGAAACCGTTATTAAAAGCAACCGAAAAAAATACTTATTTTCTATTAACAATAATAATAATTATTATTTTATCCACCCCACGTCTAGTGATTACCAAAACAATCGAATAATGGTAACGCCACACAATTGAGGTGCACTGCGTCATTGAAACACCGCTGCCGACGATGTAAACGCAATTTTTATGTATATTATAACATATTTTTCAAGCGAGACACGGCTCAGGAAGAACTACAAAGGAGCTACCTGTCACAGCTGATTTAATCATTAAGTTAATATACCTAGCGGAATAGAGAAACAAAGGCCTGAGCAAGCGAGATGTCACTATCAGTAACACTGCGTGGTAAAAAGAGACGTGTGATACATGACAGCAGAACTCTTTTTTTGACGTCCAGTCGGCACGTATCGGCACGTTGACAATTTAATCTCATAGAATTCATGTTCAATCATGCTTGTGTAAGTGTATACATACACATATTTTTACACACAGATGAAAACCATTTTTCGGTTTCGCTTGACAGCTCGAGATTGTTGCTCTATTTCGCTAGGACCGAGGTATATTATATATTCATTCTTAACCATTCAACCTAAGTCCTAAAAACGTTGTATCGTCGCTGCGGCAACGTCTCAATCAATATGGCCTCACCTCACGCTTAGTCCATTATATCGCAGACAATGTCCTAATCAGGGGTCACACCCTATCAATCTATCGCACAATTGGCGCTATCCCGGTTTTTGTGTGGACTAATTACACGGTCACTTGTCCCCGGGATAGGGACTGTTGGGTCAGGTTTATTTATCCCACTATGAAGACAAAAGGAAAGATTTTGGCTGAGTACGTATGAATTGACTAGGTGAGCATACCGATAATCCATATTGCTGAAATTTAGTATGGAGATACTTTAAGTCCTGGAAAAATGTACGGTACCACCGTGATAAACTAATTTTCTAGTAATTATTATTAATGTGAAAATGTGTCTATCTGTATGTTGCTATTTCACACTTAAATTGCTGAAATATTAAGAGAAAGCTTTAAAATAACACTTTAATTAATTCAGAATTATTAATTCAGTATCTGTGTTTATTCAAATTCTCTGAAACTGGGATTACGGCTTAGCGAGTCAAGTTCAGATATTCCGGATAAAGTCAGACACGAGTTAACTAAATACTTTGTATCTAGATTTACTTTAATAATAAATATCTACCTAATATTAAAGGTGTATTTTTACTAGACAAATTCTTGAGTAAAGGTACCCTAACTTTTTTTGTAAAGAGAGAAAAAGCATCAGGTATCTCCAAAATAACTTAAGTCCTAACCTATATTTAAAAAATTTTAGCAACTTCCTTTGCCCAAAAATTCTTGCGTAAAAAAAATCTAAGGTACTCTCACTCACTCAACCGACAGAACACGGCAAGACTATGTGATACCTATTTTATACTAATTATAACTTAAATGCATTTTTTTTAACCGACTTCAAAAAAAGGAGGTTATCAATTCGACGCGTATGTATGTAATATTTCCAGAACTGCCCAGTTTTTGTATATGTTAATCTACAACAGCTTCTGAACAAATGTGCCAAATTTCAAAAGTGTATGTATGTATGTATGTATGTATGTATGTATGTTTTTATGTTTGTTCGCGCATATCTCTGAAACTACAAGTCCGATTTAAGTGATTTTTTTTTATTGTACTAGGTATTGTTCAACTTAGGGAATAGTGCAAGTTTCATCAAAATCGGTTCAGTAGTTTTGGAGATAGGGAGTTTTAATTCTCAATTACGTACAATTTTGAAGTCGGTTTTATCTTTTTAAAATACAGTTTTCTAAATAAAGCTCAGGGCGAGCGGCTATAATGCTACCAATTAAAATGTTATGTACTAACCGCACAATGGTGTGTTAAAATACCAGAGTTTAAATTTGTTCATATTTAGATCATCACAACAAACTTAACGCCATATAAGCTGTGCCATTAATCGTGCCAAAGCACTCTCTAAACATGATCTAATTCACTCCGCACGGACTCCCAGCTATGATAAAATCTAAATAAAACAAACAAATTTAGCGGCGAGTTGTGGAGAAAGCAATTTGTGCGTTAACCCGCCTCAGGCTGACAGGGGACTGATTGTCCCAGGTGCGTCGCCGGACAATAAATTGTCCCACCATCCGTGGGACTTCCGGCAGTTTTTTAAGACGTCAGCCGTTTAATCGTATTGACTGTTGTTGACGCGGGTTGGAGATATCCGTTTCACGATAGCGTTAAAAGAACCAAATAATTCTTAAGAGGGACTGTTTATTCATGATATTTTCATACTGAAAATTATAAGATAGGTGTTTTAATAGGACAGTGTGATAAATATTATGTGCGTCTATTTGTTGAACAAAATACTAATATTATACATGAAAAAGCGTGTCTGTCTGTTTGTAACCTGCCCAAACCACTGAACGGATTTGTTGATATTTGGTATGGAAATACTTTGAGTCCCAGGAAAGGACATAGGACTGCACTTTTTATCCGGGGAAGTTCCCGCGAGATAAACGAATTTCGGAACAATGGAGTTGCTGTACGCGTCTAATATATTACTATTTTTTATTGTATATAAACGCGTATTAATTTCGTACCCCACAATATTCCAACATGGCAATTTGATCCGGGAAGCCGATCAACCAATAACTTTGTAGTTGGGTGTATATTGTAGTAACTGCCACTTACAGACTATCATAACTCAAAATTAACTTGCTAATCTAGCATAAAACGAATTTATGGGGCCTCGCGTGCCGCGCGGCAGTTACAGGTTACTCATGTAAAACTCGCGCTACAAATGACCGCTTTTTTTAATAAATAAATTACTTTCGTTGAAATGCTTAATTACTAGATTGTTGATTACATTTCTTTATAATGTTTACACGTTTACATGGCTTCGAATTAACTTTGTTGCGGTGTAAATCTGTTTTTGATTTTTGTAATAAATTTTAAAGTTTTTTTACAACGAATTTGAGCGTAATATTATGACATACTTATGTATAGTTTTGTTCTACAGCTATAAAACATAAAATCGTGATATATCAGAAATGTGGACGTGTATTTGTTTGTAATCCCTTCACGCTTAGTCCACATAAGAAATTGTATTTTATAAAAGGTAAAAGTCAATTCTATAATATCAGATGTTTATTCTAGGAGGATAGTCAACACTAGACTATTGACTACCAGCTTTTGAAAAGTTTTGATTTGATTTTAGCGTTATCATTGTCTCTAATCAAAAGGCATATTAGGGGAGACAAAAGGTTTCATACAAAGGTGAGGTCGTAATGCGTTTTTGATAGACGCGTCTTTGAATTATCTTTCGAGTCGAGCGGCGCTACGGCACGCTACGAAGCGTGAAGCGATATACTTTTTAATACTGAAGCGAGGGGCGAAAGTTATTGTCAAATAGTGACAGAAGATTCCACTCTAGTGACAGGGGCGTTAAAAACTTGAAACAAAGAAATCGCAGTGAAAGTCGGAACTAACAAAACTTACTGAAGTGTAAAGACGTGGCGTTTTTATTCTTTAAAATGATTTGAGTGAACTAAGAAATCTACATTAGAAAATACTCGAAAACTTTTTGTTTTCCAGTATGTTTTCCCAACGTTTTCATAACAGCTGTAGCATTTTATTAAAACATGGAACCATCACAGGAATTGATTCGTAGGCAGATGGCGCATCTACAATATTTGGTCGGATCATGCCAAATCAACCTTAGTAATAAGGTTAATACTACCAAATTGCATAAGATAGACAATAGACATAGCTATGTATCGTCTTCTTTGATGGTAGGTACTTTACACACCTAATATTATATACGATATAATAATAATAAAGAATACCGTATGCGTTACTTAATATTTATAGAAATCATACTAAAAAATTCTTTGTACCAACTGTAGACCAATATGAAAGGTTTTCTAATTGTAAACTGCAATTTAAAATCACATTTAAAATGCTACTGCGTATTATGATCCTTGACTTTAAATTCAACAATCCCTAAAGTCGGTTTTAATATCCAAGCCTTTAAAAGTATAAAAGTCAGAGAAAATTGCCGAGATCATCAGCTAAATGGTACCATTACAAGGCATTAACACTAACAAAGGTAGCAAAACAGTCAACAGTCTAGTCACGTCGTCCATAAACAAACGTAATCCTGTAAGTCCTCGCGAAGTGTATTTGCGATCATTACTGTTATGAATATTAAACTACGGTGATTATTGTTGAAGAAATAGACGTATCATCTCAGAGATGTCGCAGTCGAACGCGCATGTTTGAGGTACGCGTCTGCCAGTGTACATTGCATACTCTTTGTCGAAATTTAATGTGTTATACCATAAATAGATGTGACGTTATAAAATCTTCTATAATGCCTAACACATATTATGTACCGATAGAATATTTTTAAAATAAATAAATCTAAAAAATCGGTCAAGTGCGAGTTGGACTCGCTCATGAAGGGTTCCGTATCGTTATAGAGCAAAAATATGCCAAAAATTTTGTTTTTTGTATAGGAGCCCTCCTTAGATATTTATTTTATTTTAATTTTATTATTTATTATTAAAGTACAAATAAAATTAATGATTTTGTAAAAATTTTAAGTACTTAACTGTTACCATTATTGATCACGAGCAAAAAACAGCAAAAACGCGTTTGTTGTATGGGAGCCCCCCTTAAATATTTAATTTATTTTGTTTTTAGTATGTGTTGTTATAGCGGCAATAGATATACACAATCTGTGAAAATTTCAGAAGTCTAGCTATAGCGGTTCTTGAGTTACAGCCTGGAGACACACAGACAGACGGACAGACGGACAGACGGACAGACATCGAAGTCTTAGTAATAGGGTCCCGTTTTTACCCTTTGGGCACGGAACCCTAAAAAGATAGCCCAAGTCACGCAAGTTTTCATTATTTTTAAAATGTTTGCTAATGTTTTACAAAATTCAGATTTGCAACTCTCACTCCATGTGCATCCTCATAAAAAAAATTAGTACAGTGAAATAAAATTAATGGTAGTTCTTTAAGCAGCCGTGGTATTTCGTCTCTATAACTTGCGCCAAACCAAACCTGTTACTTCACAAATATATCGTAATCAACGTCATATTCGACTTCCAATTAATGTTACGTCGATGTGCCAGACGAATCAAGGGAAATTGCTGGCTCTGCGTGACGTCAGGGCAGTAGGGTTGCCGTGGGGAGCAGATGGTACTTTTTAACCCACACACCGATATTGAGATGCGCCAAAACATTGCCCCCTAGTTGTGATCATTTTGACGCTTCCGGTAGGGGTAAAGCTTGACTTATGAATGTTATGTTAATATACATTGTTTTGATATTATAACTGTGTATCTCTTATTTAGTATAAGGGTTGATTCAGACTGCAACGCGACGCGATGCATTTCTAAATTTGTAGTGAATTGACAGATTGGCATGTCGCCTCGCGCAATTGAAATCTGTTAAATACATACAAATTTATGCCACGCCACGCCTCTCCTCGCCTCGTCACGTTGCGGTCTGAATTGACCCTAAGGTGTATATTATTTTAGTATAAGATTTAGAAACATAATATATTATAATAATTATTATAATGGTCTATATTTTGCAAGGACTTTTTGAGCCTGTCATAATATGATGTCCAAAGCTGCTCTTTTGATAGAAGACATGAGGGCCACCTTACGAATTTTCAATCAGGTAGCCCATAATGCCATTTTCACATTTTTTCCCATCCAAAAAAGTATATAGTTAAAAACACTGGAATCTTCACCGTCGTTCCCCGCTCATCTTGCTAATAAAGGAACCTAGACAATGGAACTATGCCTCAACCACTAATAAAATCATTCCTCACTTGTCTCCCAGCAAACCTCAACCCGTAATTGACTAAGTGGTAGCAAGTACCCCTTTTATATTAATATTATGTCAATCCATTACTATCATAAAGGGGTCTTTGAAGACATGTCGTAGAAATCCAAACAAACTCAATAAAGGTTTTTGAAAACGTAAATGGATTAAAGCCAACTTCACAATGGTTCAAAAAGTGCAGTCGTCAGCCCTCTAACGAGCCCGCCCTTGCCGCCTTAGCCGCCCTAGCCGCCCGCCCTCGAGCCAGCGAGCTGCAATAAGAGGATCTGCGCCCTTCAGGAAGATGGCCGAAAATCCGATTTGATTTTTTGGAATGGGCCTCGTATTGAAATGAAATAATTCAATGAGGTGTGAGTAATAGCAATTTCTATTAATATCTATAGAAGGATTTTTTATTAATAAAGAAACAAAGACAGTTTGAGCAAATCTTAACATGAGACCTGTTAAGGTATCATATATATTACATAGGTATAATATATAATATATAGTACGACGCTCGATCGCCGAGAGCGGAGGTGAGGAAAATTCAAGTGTTATGATACGACTGGACCGATTTTTATAAATGCACGTTTATGAGATAGATCTGAGATTTTCCGACATCTAATTTTCATCACCAAAATAACGCATTTTGAAAAACTTTAAACTACGTATGCGGTCAGCATGCACAAAAATACACTGCTATTACAAGCATAACATGCTGCCATAGCACTACTCTTTCTTTGCTGTAGTCAAGTAAACCTGCTACCCAATACTACGCCCTGTCAATAGCGACTATGTAGCCGCCGGTGGCCCGTCTGCGCCCCTGCATAAAATTATAATTCAGCAATCAAGACGCGTCCGCGCTACTGCACTTGAACAAACTGGGGGTACTTAATGAGAGAAATTTTAATGCTTGTATAGGCGGCAAGTCGACCGTCTTTAAGCTAAAAAGCTAGGCGCATACAATAATACTTCCCGGTTTCGGTGGCAGTGACCGGTTTCATTGAAACCAGCTACGCAGGAGTGGTTTTATAGTGTAAGCGCAGTGCGAGGGTACTGACTTAAGAACAGTATGGTCTCATTACCTGGGACAGATGACCGATATAACTAAAATGACAAATCAGGCGCAGAACCAATTTTTTATATGCCCATCCGTGATCCGATGCATCGATCAGTTTTAGGGTATATCAAGTCTAGAGTTTTCTAGATAATCAGGTGATCAGCCTCCTATGTCGTGATAAAGACACTGTAATTTTTAATTATTATGTACAAAGTTTCAAAGAAAGCGTAACTAACAACTAACATTGACGTCATGTATAATATTAGAAGAGATAACTACAGTGTGTGTCGGTCCTTAAATAACATCGTTATATCTCGTTAAACACGGGGGCCCGCGATGAGTCGACAGTTCGGGATTTAATATTACCAGGAAAAGGAAAAAATTGATTCATCACAATGTGGGTTCTTGAGGGTAAGATAGTTGTTGCTTGGTTTTAGGAATAGGTAGTGTTTCTGTGGCAAAAATGAGTAACATAATATTATGAAGCCTGAAAAACTATTATTATTTTTTTCATGTTGTATACTATAATTATTTTAAAATAGTTACAAAAGTACGTGTGTGTAATGTGTGTTTTTCTGCGGTACGTAAATTCGTTGTATAATACTGAAAGTTTTAATGATAATATAGTTAGGATAGTAAAATGTTCATCAGAGAAAAAAATTCGTGCGAATAACGAAGAATTTAGGGACAATGACTACCCATCACAAAACTAAGCCATTTTGATATATTATGTACGCGTGATTCATTGCCTACTTGACGCGACCATACTGTAGTAGATAATATTAACATTATAATAGCTTCCACACCGGTTTCGGTGACGGTGGCCGGTTTCATTGAAACCAGGCCAGCTACGCAGGAGTATTTTTATAGTGCCCAAGTGTGTGCGCAGTACACAAGAGCACTTTCTATTCCTTTACTCTCATAACCCAGTGGGACGGCAGACCGACACGACCGGCGAGAGATCAGGCGCAGGACCGACTTTTTACATGCCCATCCGACGCATGGATCATCTTACTTGTCAGACAATCAGGTGATCAGCCTGCATTGTCCTAACCAAACTTGGAAATAACATGTTTCCAACGCGGGAATCGAACCCACGACCTCCGAGTCAAGAGCCGCGCTCTATACCACTAGACCACGGAGGCGTTAATATAACATTATAATGTAAGCTGCACAGTGCACGGCTACACTGGTGTTCTAGAGACGTAAATCATAATGTTGCGGCGAGGGATTTGCGGCTTATACATCACAGGTGACGGCTCTGACCCACTATGGTATGTATTAAAATTACTCTACATCTAATATTATAAGGAATTTGATGGTTTAGGTGCTCTACTGGACTAATTTTGATAAAGACACAAAGATTCCTCTGGGATGATCTTTCGCAGAAGTCACTGGCTAGTTACATCTAGCATGAGATTCCTATAAGTATATTATTATACTATTCATATGGATATATTAATTCTCTGTAAAAGCAAATAGTAGAAAGTACAAACATATTCCCCCTTACTAATAAACGCTGTATAAGCTTTGAATAGTTATACAGTGTTTTGTCTTCTTCTTTCCAATTAAAAATGTCACTTGTGTGACAGGAACAAAACACTGTATAACTATTCAAAGCTTATACAACGTTTATTAGTAAGGGCAATTATGTTCGGGACAGTTCTTTACTCAGATGCTTATTTGATTACACTACTAGAAGTTTACAAATAGAAAAGTGTCGTCTGATATCAAATACGCGCCTGCGCAGGAAATTGAGTAAAAATGTCTAAATTGTATGCGTGTAGTTGCGAAAACTATTAAACTCTCCACCATTAATAATTGTTAAGAAGTAAGTTACCATAATTACACCCCTGCACTGGTAATCAAAAGCATAGTACATAAACGCAGGCATAATGTACCAAAAAATCAAGCCATAATATAATACCTATAAAAGAGAACGGCCTATTAACGCACGACCTTTTTGCCATCATAATCTAAACGTAAAAAATCTGTCCCCAACAGCTGCTCAGTATTCATCTCAGGCGCGGCGAGATTTTCCACCATTATAGCTTCCGTATAAAATTATGTCAACCCAAATATTGGACCCCAAATATAATTTACCGTAAATAGAGTGGACCACACTTCTTGGCTTGTACCAGTGACCCCGCCCTAGCTTCCTACGATGCTAAATAAACTTTCCCACTTACTAAATACAATATAATATATAAAATATTTAAACAATGGATAACTGGACACTGAACATGGTTTGTTTTGTTTGTGTTAGTCAAGCATGTTATGTGAAAAATAATATGTCAGACAGGAGACCTTGAAGAGTAAATAGTATATTGAGGGCCTGTTTTAGCACTTCCTGATAAGTGCCGAATAGGCTATCCACCACTGTGACTTCACATGACAGATGAAGTATGGAAAACTTGTCAAAAAAGTTGTGAATAGCCTATTCGGCTCATTATCAGAAAGTGGTGAAACAGGCCCTTAAAGTAAGAGGGTATATTATATCTTTATGATTATTATTATTACTGTTTCTCTTCTATGTAGTGTATGTATTTTACACATAACCTTTATAAACGTTTTTCGACCGACTCTATCATCTGCATAAAAATTCGTTGCATAGTTATAAAGTTCTAAACATACTTAGAACCAGAGAGCGCAGCGGAAAACGACATTGCTTTGCATAATATTTCTTATAAATTAAGCATAATATAGTATCGTTCCGAAATTTTAGAACCTTTATATTTTATTATATATATACACAGGTGTTAACTACGCCATGGAGAAAGAACCAAAAAATGGATTGTCACTAAGATTATTCTATCGTAGCTGTGAATTTAAGAGCTAAACTCTAAGCAGGTTCTACTACACACAGATGAATCTCAAAGTCCACAAACTGGTAGCACGCCGCGATACGTCAGCGTAATTGGTCGCTCGTGTTCCGCGGAATTAGCTGCAGCTGGAGCGCCGCCAACACCAGATTAAGACGATCCACACTGTCACTAGCTCCAACAATACTACCACTATAATGTACTGTACATCTAGAACATCCGAAATATACATGGTAGACTCAACACAATACTACCACTATAATGTACTGTACATCTAGAACAGAGGTTCCCAAACTTATAAATGCACAAGATATCAATGCTATGCAATAGCAGCTTGTAGCAGTCCCTGAGTGCCAACATACTTCTTATATAGCTCAACCCAAAAATAATACCTAATCTATTTTGTTTTCACTTGAAAACGCCAATTTCAAATCCCCTTATACTACACAATTAATCAAGTGCCCCAAACCTGCGATATTATACCGTCGATAAAGGGTGCGTACGTGGGTCACATTAATGAACCGAACATCTTAATAGCCAAATTGAATTGTTACCCGTCACTTAGAGTAAGTGATATCCACGGAAATTGTACATTTTAGGCGTCAAGATGGATTACCAATTTCAATGTCGCGTTGAAGCAAGAAAACTTCTGAATAGATTTGACTGATTTTGGTCGAAAATTAATGGTATTATTATTTGCTTGCAAAATATTACAGCCGATGCGACAGAGAAACGTGCGTCGGGATAGATAGTTTTAAAATAAACAGCTTATGACTTTCAGCATCCATACTAATATTATAAATGCGAAAGTGTGTCTGTCTGTCTCTTCACGCCTAAACCATTGAACCGATTTTGTTGAAGTTTGGCATGGAGATACTTTGAGTCCCGGGAAAGGACATAGGATACTTTTTATCCCGGAAAAATGTACGGTTCCCGCGCGATAAACGAGTTTTGGCGCAACGAAGTTGCGGGCGTCATCTAGTCTTTTATAAACGATTGCGTGAAATAATTGGATGTGTATTCATGCCAAACACTCAAATCGGCTTAACTATAAGGCATCCATTAGACGGTAGGTTTTGCTGTCAGTTTTACCACGGCACTGTACGGACTGTGACTGATGGGTAACCTACCGTGTAAGAGCGTGACTGACGGTGGCATGAAGCTGATTGACGAAATTCTGGATACATTCGTCAGTCCATCAGTCACCATCAGTCAAACATAATTCATGATTGACGGAATTGACTGACGCTTGCATGAGCGTATAATGGATGCCTAAAGAGGAAATAGGCAGACCCACTTTTGCATTCGTTATGTTCGTATGGATCAGAATTGAGATATTGTTGCTCTAAAAATCTTTATGAATTCAATTTCCAAATCGTCCATTCGAAACTCAAGTGCAAGGAACATTTTATCGGTAATTTATGAGTTAACTAAATTTATGAGTTAACTTCACAATGGTATTCAGTTCGCAGCACCTCAGTTAACTTTAACCGATTGTTAAATGAAGCATAAACCCAGCTCCATTACTTACACTAGCGCACATTTTGACTTTTAAGAACATTTTACTGCCTATTTTTAATAAAGAAAAATAAACACCTTTACTGATATTATAAACGCGATAGGGTGTTTGTCTGTCTCGTGTATGTCTGTATGTTACCTCTTCACTACTTTGAGAGACGGGAAAGGAGATAAGTTAGTTTTTCTTGATTAAAAATGCACGGGTCCCGTAGTGAATCAATATTTTGCCTGTATCCGAATCTGTTTTTCCGATATTTAAAAAAACTTTAAGGGAGAAAATTATCACAGTCGATTCTATTAGAAAAACTTATACTCCTAATAACAAAATCCATCAAAATCTGAATGAAGTAAAGGTAAGGTCTTACTTTTACGCATCGCCAAGTCCCGACTTGTTTCATACTTGTTTCTTTATAACTAATTCTAATGACAATAAGTCGGCATTGGTCTCACACAGCCAAGGACATTGAATGACCGACATCTTAAACAGACTTGGTCCTACATAGCCCTGGTCTTACGCAGCCTTGGTCCTAACCGTATGGTCCTGGTCTTTAATGTGGGCGCGGGCTTCTGTAATCAGCACGGCCGCACAATGTGGATTAAAAACTTTTGCTGGCTGTCAGCAAGTCGTAAACTTCGAGCTCAGATAAGTTTGGACAGCGAGAGAATAGCGGCGCAATGATCGGCATCAACAGTTACACCGAATGATTATAATGAATTTATAGTTTTTTTTTTTTAATCTTTATTTTTTATAGAGAGTTGGGTACAAAATAGACCATGTCACTCTCGTCTTTCAAACCAATCAAAACTAATTTATACAAACCAATTGCTTCCTTAGATAAAGGAGCAGACAGAAATGGAAAGAATACACTTACATCACAAACATTTATATCTAAGTTATAAAATATATCTTGTCTAGCTGCGTTATTCCGGACACATTCCATGTATGCGAATTCATAGTTTCTTTTAACCATTTAGAAAAATGTGTATGATAATTTCACTGTTCTTTGAAATGAAAAATGTATGAACTTAATATACTTATAAAGCATCGGTAAATGACAACATAACATTTACGCTTTGTTAAATCCTATACATAATGAAATTAAATCGTATATCTAAAGGCCCAGGAGTTTTCACTTAAGACACACGACATGTAACACAAATAATATTGTTAGTAGTTTTCCTAGTATCTTCCAAGTAAATACCTATGACTTATGCTATGTCCTATATTAATCTGTACTTACTTAAATTATAAAGCTGAAAAAATTATTTGCTTGAACGCGCTCATGAGATTAGCGCGTTTAAACAAAAAAAAACTACTGATCCAAATTTTGTGTTGAAAGTCAACTTTTCGGAAAAGTCTTTAGGCAATACATCACGCAGCGACCAAGCTATGTCCACATTATGCAATTTCATCTTCAATTTTCGTCATTTTCTTTTTATTTAACTTTCATTTGACATATTCAATAATTGAATGCGTCAAAATCCACCCGCGTTGAAAGAAAAGTGTCATAGCGAGCGCTACGACTTTAACGCGCGTCACGGGCATGCCTCACGTTCGCTGTTGACTGCGCTATATGCCCTTGATGAACAAAAAAGTCACAATGTGGACAAAGCTGATAGGGGTGAAGAATCAGTGGAAAATTTGAAAAAAAAAATTGATAAACTATGAACTATCCCCTCTGTTACGTGTTGTACGGACGAAGTCGCGATCATCATGTAGTGATAAAATATAAATTATACTCTCGTCTCTGGAACCTCACGAAGTTGGCATCACGCTGAATTTCGCCAACTTGTCCACGCGGCAGTTCCGAAGCCCACGCTGCATTACACGATAGGACGTGTTCATAATAAATTTATTGAAGTTGATAGAATATACCCATTATTTTTTAAAATAGCTGACCTAGAAAAAGTTTTTCTGCCGCAAACATTCATTGACAGTTTTGCAGAAGAACACACAGAATGTCTTCAAAACCATTCCGTCCGTTTTGGAGGATGCCTCCGCAACATGAGAATTTTACACATTGGATTGCCTGTCGAGCACCATTTGCATTTGACTTCAGCGCATGCAATTTATTTTTTCGTCTCTTTGGCTCCAGAAACCTGGCAAGATGTCACACAGCGGTGGAGTACTCGTGTAATAGAGGCCCTTGTGTTTTTACCTTTTATCACAAAATACATTGTTTTTATTTTAGACAAAAGTTCTGTGGATAATCAAACTATTTTAAGGTATTTTCGTCACTCTGAACACACCTTTACGGCCTCGCCAACTCGCCGAGTCGCCGCTCCACTAATTATTGTCGAAAGCTCGCCTGTTATTGTATAAAGTGAACATTCTGTCAGTTGTTATAATTTTATTTAAAGTACAGATTTATTCGTCACTCAGAATTATTCACAACTTAAATTACGCTGACATTATCTGTTTTACAATAAAAATAACTCCTTTGCAGTCTACCTAAGAGGTTGGCTATATTAATTTTGATACTAGCCAGATCAGCGACAAACGTCGATTATTATGCTTAAATGTGTGCGTATTACAAAGAAAATAAATGTTTCTCAATATCTCTTTCTCTCTCTCTCTCTCTCTATACTTTATATTTTGTAGCCCAGTGATATGCTCAAGGTAACCCTATAATGTATCTCATCCCATCTACAAGCTAGGGTAATATTTAAAAAGGGATAAAAAAAACAAAATCATAGAACTTGCATCACAACAATTCCGTATAAAAATGTATTCTGATTTATGATTCAGTATTTCTGATTGTGTACAATAAAACAATATCCCGCACAGATTAGTCAAAGAACAGACACAACCCCACCGAGACCCTCCAGTACTGTCACTGTATATACACACTTTTAATTAAAAATACATACAAACGACGTAACGTTTATAGTGCACGATACGACGATACGATATTGTAAGCTAGCATGAATTATACAACCTGAAATTTTAGTGGTTGTTTTCTCGCAGCAGAACGATTTACCTATAGAGTAGTACTATCGAACCATGCATGTTATTTTTTGAAAAAAAAAATATTTTGTATGACGTACTATGGAAACTTTATGCCGATAGGCGCAAGTTACTATGGACCCGACCGAATTTTCTTTTTGATTTGAACAAAAAAAACTTTACAAATCTATTGTACTACTAAGATAGAATCATTTTACTGTGGGAAAACAACCATTAAAATTTCACACTGTATACAAGGTGTTATTTGGGCCCCTTATACCCCGGCAAAGGCCTCCCCTTTGCCGGGGTATAAGGCAAAACTCCCGGCAAAGGGGAGGCCTTTGCCCAGCAGTGGGACACAAATGGCTAATAATAATAATAATACAAGGTGTAACGAAACATTATGATAATACTTTAGGATGTGTATACTGTATAATGTGTGCTTATGAAAGTAGCAGCGCTGCAAGAGCAATTTTTGTTTTGTTATTTGAATGGGCAAGCGCCCCGCGTCACCATTTTTTCCATACAAAGGTGCAAAAAGTTACTCTTTCAGCGCCGCTACTTTCACAGCAGATAATATTATGTAGGGGACCCATAGGCAACACTCCCAAGTAATATCACTTAGTTTTGTTACACCATAAAAAGTCGTAAATAAACTAAAAAATCGTATCGTATCCATCAGTCGTGACTCGTGAGCTCTAAAGCTTCATCCCAATCATCTTTTGTTCAATAGTGAGACATTTTTAATTAAGAAAATCGGCGGATTGTCGGAGGGCTGTCAATGATCTTGACGGCTTTGTCTCCATCTGCAGGGGGAGCGCTCGCTTAGCCGATTAAGCGCTGCTTATAAATTGCACCTATTAATGAACGATGTTTTTCAAGGCTTTTTATTAGTTTTTAGGGTTCCGTAGCCAAAATGGCAAAAAAGAAACCCTTATAGATTCGTCATGTCTGTCTGTCTGTCTGTCTGTCTGTCTGTCTGTCTGTCTGTCTGTCTGTCTGTCTGTCTGTCTGTCTGTCTGTCTGTCTGTCTGTCTGTCTGTCTGTCTGTCTGTCTGTCCGTCCGTCCGTATGTCACAGCCACTTTTCTCCGAAACTATTAGAGCTATACTATTGAAACTTGGTAAGTAGATGTAGTCTGTGAACCGCATTAAGATTTTGATGCAAAAATGGAAAAAATATTAAAAATTTTAGGGGTCCCCATAGGTACAACTGAAACAAAAAAAATTTTTTTCATCTAACCTATGCGTGTGGGGTATCTATGGATAGGTCTCCAAAAATCATATTGAGGTTTCTCATATCATTTTTTTCTAACCTGAATAGTTTGCGAGAGAGACTCTTCCAAAGTGGAAAAATGTGTGTCCCCCCCCCCCTCTAATTTCTAAAGTAGAGGCATGATAATTCTAAAAAAAAATATATGATGTAGATTACTATAAAAACTACCAACGAAAATTGGTTTGAACGAGATCTAGCCAGTAGTTTTTTTTATACGTCATAAATAGTAAACCTTAATCTAAATTTCATTAAATCGACTGAAATATAAAAATAAATCAAAAATTTTTTAATTTCATAAATATAAACCTTATTGCTGCTGCGGAACCCTCCATGGGCGAGTCCAACTCGCACTTTGCCGCTTTTTTTATGTGTTTCAACTTAGTGAAGCGCCTAGTAAAATTTAATTAAATTTCGACAAAAAAAAATTACTTAAATGATTTTTATTTTGACATAAATTAAATTAAAAAAAAAACTTGCTTAGGTATTAATAGATGGAGACACAACTCACAGCGATTGATAAGGTAAGTTTGTGTGGTTTTGTGGCAAAAATCTATTTACTGATGTAGGAAACCTACTAAAATAACATAATGCTTATTTACTCATGCATAGCATCTCTTTCCATTGTACTCAAATATAATTGAAGTAAAATTGTCTGGGAGGCTTATTTTACATTTAAACGCAAAATAATAAAATATATCCAACTGGAACTTTAAACGAAAAAGCTTCTTTCAGCCTGAGCTTTTCAAAGCTCGAACCCCTTTCTGCTGCTCGCAAAATGACAAAAATAAATTCCCATTAAGAAATTAAGCCTTTTAAAACAAAACAATGGACAAAAGAACGCCAGCCCCGCGTTAGTTTAAATGTTGAAATGGCTTTCCGAATGCACTATCATTATTTATTTTGAAGACGAATAAACATTGATGTTACAGTTGTTAGATGAGATGAAATGGTAGGTATATGAGTGAAAATACCGTATTTTATATAAAACTAGAAAGAAAAAAATCGGCCAAGTGTGAGTCTAACTCGCGCACGAAGGGTTCCGTACCGTTATACAGCGAAAGTATGGAAAAGTTGTGTTTTCGTATTAGTATATACCCTTAATTATGTATTAATAATTCTATTATACAATATTAAAGTACACATATAATTGAGGATTTTTTGAAAATTTCAAGTGTCTACATGTTTCCATTATAGATTAGCCAAAAAGGCCAACAAAATCATGTTTGTTGTATGGGAGCCCCCCTTAATTATGAACTTTATTTTGTTTTCAGTATTTGTTGTTATAGCGGCAATAGATACACACAATCTGTGAAAATTTCAGAAGTCTAGCCATAGCGGTTCTTGAGATACAGCCTGGAGACAGACAGACATACGGACAGATAGACGGACAGACATCGAAGTCTCAGTAATAGGGTCCCGTTTTTACCCTTTGGGTACGGAACCCTAATAATGTTTTAAGTATTTTTGCGTTTACGGCTGTCGTTTGTTCAAATTAAGATTCTGCAGGAACAGAACTTTTTTTGAAATAACAAGTAATGAGTTTTCCTTTTAATTTGTGCAGATGACAATAATTATTATTATCGTCTGAGTAGTTTCCGAATTTTTTGACGCAAACAAAAATCCTACTCTTTATTACTAATTATTAAAATATTAAAAAAAATATTTTAAGTGTTTCATTTTGTTATCTGCATTACGCGTAAATAATGCAAAAACACCAACTCAACTAATGTACTAAAAGAATCGTTAAATCAAAAATTCTACGATTCTTGCAGATTTTATGATAGAACCTACACCTTACACTATACAGCCTGCACTTTGATCAGGAATGATCATATCGCGATGTAGATAGCAGGAGCGAATAACTCAGCACCAGATGGGACCTAGACATACGGCATAAAATTATCAGGTTTTACGGGAGACTTGTAAAGTTTTATTAAGCACTTGATATAAAATATATTTAAATTAGCTGACCCGGCGAACGTTATTTTGCTATATAAATTATTTCTAGTATCAACATAAAAAACGTTTAAGTTTTTTTTATGAAATAAGGGGGCAAACGAGCAAACGGGTCACCTGATGGAAAGCAACTTCCGTCGTCGATGGACACTCGCAGCATCAGAAGAGCTGTAGGTACGTTCCCGGCCTTTTAAGAGGGAATAGTGTAAGGGAGGGTAGTAATGGGAAGGGAAGGGAATAGGGTAGGGGATTGGGCCTCCGGTAAACTCACTCACTCGGCGAAACACAACGCAAGCGCTGTTTCACGCCGGTTTTCTGTGAGGACGTGGTATTTCTCCGGTCGAGCCGGCCCATTCGTGCCGAAGCATGGCTCTCCCACGTCGCACAAACACTGTGACACGAGAATTTTATGAATTAGAATATTATGTCTTGCATTTGCGTTGTTACGAAGAGTCGTCGCAACTCAAACAACGCAAATCAATGTGAATTGACTTTATTTTATGACGACAGAATAAATAAAAATAATAATAATATCTATGGACGCTTCACACCACGTCGCGTCAGTCTGACCCCGTGCTAAGCACCTGAAGGACTTGTGTTACAGGTACCAGACAACGGGAATATATTTAATAATTAATATTTTTATTCCATACAAATATTTATGATTTTTATTATATCATACGCATATTTAATACAAATCCAGACCCGGGTACATTGAAAACTTTTTGTTCCGTCGGCGGGACTCTAACCTGCAATCCCCGGCTTGAGCTGCCCCACAAATTCAACCAATTGAGCCATGACAGAGGTCGTCAAATCCTGCTGTGCTGAAACATTTTTGCACCACAACATAGTATATACGCAGAGCACGTTATTAAGACTTTGTTTCTTCTCCGTTATGCATTGGAACATCGCTTCCGACGACGTAACTCATTAATAGTACTATGACATAAGGCACAAAGTACAATTGCCTTGACGCTGCGATGCCGCAACGGAGCAATGCGCCTTCTCTGAACGGTATACTACACAGGGCATGGTTGTTTGTCAGCTGAACCCAATCGGAATGAATTCAATAAAATGTTTAATCTGACAATGCATAATCCGTGTCGCTGCGCGAATTTAAAATCCGCCGGTTCCGGGTTCTGCGACAACGGCCAGCGATAATCTTTTCATTAAAAAGCGATTATACACTGCACGAACGCGCTAATACGAATAAAACTACCCTCGATCGGAATGAACCTTAGTCTTTAATCAATAGGAGTGGTTTTCGATTGCAGTGGCAGCAGCTCGAGAACACGCTATGACATTTCAATTTGAATTCCTGCTACATTTTTATGAAAAAAGCAGGTTCATGTCGCTCCGCGCGATCAAGGGGAATGGCTGATCGCAATAAACAAGTTTGCTTTGATATTTCACACTTTAACGCCACTCTTCACGTTGCCAAATTAGTTGATGTAAATTTTTAATTTTCCATGTTGATGGATTGGATTCTGTAATATCGTTGGGATTAGTTTTTGGAGATTGGCTTATAAGCTTTTGTAGTAATATTTTTTTAATGATTATTTTTTCGCCGGCTTTAAGCAGGCTAGGGTTGATGGTGGTAGATTTAATGTCTTTGAACTTTACAGAGAAACAAAGGGAAGATGTCAAGTTTTGCAACGACTAAATGACTAAGTGCCCAGTCTCCCCCGCGACTAAAAGGCGGAGTACTCATATCGTCGCGACTTGAAGTCGCGAATCCGTTTTTTCCTGCTACTAATACTAATATTCCGAAAAATACATTTAAATAATATATCGGCTCCTTACCCACACTTGTTACAGATTATACCTACTTTTCCACCGTCTTTCATGTTATGCATGACAAGATTCATAGACTACAGGTATAGGTAAAGAAAGTTTCCTCTCTTTTACACAATATTACAATTGCGATTAAAAATCGCAATTTTCATTATCCTCGTGACTAAAAGTCGCGTTATCGTTTTTCCCCGCGACTGTAACCGGGGTGCCGCGTCTCCTCCGCGACGAGAGTATAATCGCGAGCGCACGAGGGCCCTCCACGTAATAACGGAGGTGTACAACTGTGCCCACTCTCCTCTCCCTACTACTCGAATAGGGATGAGATATTTTGTAACGATAAATAGTTTACAATGTAAACTTATTTTTATTTGAAACTGTAGCATTGTCATTAAAACAATGCCATTATTTTAATGACTCTGATCTAAAATGTACATCATGGGGCCAGTGATTGTAAGAGTTCATATTAAATATTATGTTATTTCTATCATACTTTAAACACAATGCGTATCTAAAGTGTAGACTTCGGGACATCTTGGCTGTCTACATCGTCGCACGCTTTAAAATTATACTACTCAACGAATATACCTACGATATACCTAAATATCGACATTCTCCCAACCCTGGCGGCCGATATTTGTGATTTGTGGTTGTTACTTCCCCCGTTGTCCGTCATTACATGTTGAAGTGCCAGCATATTATGCCGCGAGATATTAATAAGTAACACCCTCTTAGAATAGAAAATCATTCATGGGACTGGAGATCTCGGCTTGTAAAGGAATTGACTATAGTACTTAATCATTTGTAAGGCATCGTAACACTTTTAGTCATAGCTTTTTCTCTGCGAGTAGTGACGTATATATTTACATAATGCAAGGGAAAAATATGATGTTATAGTTAGTAAAGAAACAAATAATAATTCAAAGAAAATAATCTCTACAAGCAGGCTACTTATAACCTCTAAGAGTTTTTTACCAAATATCTTTATTAATTGGACTGAAATCAGGGACCAGCAAAGCCTAATCCTCATCACCTTCTAAATTCGGAGCTACAGGGTCGCAGGGCGTCGCAGGGTCAGGCAGGCAGGGCGGGTCAGGCGGTAACGAGCCCAGCAGGAGCTCTTCGCTTCTTGTCAACTTCGACAATAACTTGCGAACTTTGACAAGTTTAGCGTAGAGCTTGGTAGTTGGAGATCTGTCATATTTTGAACAATACATTTTTGTATTCTGGTTTATCATGGTTTAACTTTGAACAATACTACAAACGCGCGGAAAAGAATTCTACGGAAACTACTCACTTTTTAGGGTTCCGTAGCCAAAATGGCAAAAAAGGAACCCTTATAGATTCGTCATGTCTGTCTGTCTTGGAATCGGAAAAATTATTGAAAATTTTAGGGGTCCCCATAGGTGAGTACAACTGAAACAAAAAATTTTTTTTTCATCTAACCTATGCGTGTGGAGTATCTATGGATAGGTCTCCAAAAATCATATTGAGGTTTCTTATATCATTTTTTTCTAACTTGAATAGTTTGAAAGAGAGACTCTTCCAAAGTGGTAAAATGTGTGTCCCCCCCCCCCCCCTCTAATTTCTAAAGTAGGGGCATGATAATTCTAAAAAATATATATGATGTAGATTACTATAAAAACTACCAACGAAAATTGGTTTGAACGAGATTTTTTTTAAGTAAGCAATTACTTCATTATTCCAGTGTGCTCTACATAATATTGTATGCTATCTTTTATCAAAATCGATCCCCCATTTCCAAGCCGTATTTGTTACTAATAAAACATCTAACCTCTTTCAAATATTAGTATTTTGTATATTCATAGTTTGCGAATATATGAGGCATCTTAATATTTCTTAATTCTATATCCTCAACTTACAGGCACTAACTGTGACATATAACTGAAAAGATATCCCAAAGGAAATATTAAATTATACAGTTATTGTATGACAATGTTGCCAAGTTTTTATTACTGAAAGTGGGCTATAGTATATAGTGGGGTTATAGTATATAGATATACTAAAAACATTACAATTTGCAATAATATGATTAATTTGAGGCTCCTTAATTTTGGTGACAGAAAATTTAAATGAAGAAAATATTTAATTTAAATAAATTAATGTTTCTCAAACAGCAGCATAACGTTATATTGTTTCTTTATTTACTCTTACACGAGGCTTGATTGTCACTAGGTATAGATTCGTTAACACTCTTTCCAGGACAAAAAAACATACTCTCCTACAGCTGTATTCAGTACAGAATATAGAGATAGAGAGAGAGAGAGTATGGGATACTGTAATGGGACAAAACTGTCGGCCAGCCGCAGGATATCATGCACCCTTAAAACTTCCACACGTCTGCACATACAAACTTCGTACAAAAAATGTTTTAATTCTCGTACTACCCACATAAATATACACTTGAGGAGTTTCTCAAAGTTTACGAAACATTAAAACTTGAGTTGGCAAGTTTTCGCTTGTATATTTATTAAAAACTTTACAGCTTTACTGCGCTTGGTGTTTAAACATTTTTATTATGCTGCAAAAATATAAGGCATAGTTTGAAACGGGATTAAAAATATACTAATGTGAAAGTGTGTATGTCAGTCTGTCGGTTACCCAGTGACCAGTGCCACTGGGTAACCGTCAGACTGACACTTTCAATAAACCGCTAAATCGATTTTAATAAAAAAATGCGTACCGAAATTCTCCTATTTTAATTCAACATTAACGCCACTTTGTATTCTATTCAATCTGTCTGTTTCATATCATATAGTAATAATATGGTAATTTCTTGAAAAACCAAACGAACGAGATAAGATTAACATAATATTTTACCTTGATTAAAAACTAATGGATCAAACTAAAAACGAAGCTGTAGCTTGGAATGGTAGAACTGGGGTCCTGGTTTTCTTTTTTACCCGACTGCAACGAGTCAAAGGACGTTTTATTGTTTTAATTTATGTGACGAGTGACTTATCACATTCGATCTATCACGAGTTTGATCGGCAATTTCGCGAGCAATCGTTTTAATCACTTTCAATCGTGTGTCCCGTTTTCTATGACTTTGATTGACAATTATAGCTTTGTGGGAATCTCATAGCCCTTTCCTTAAAAAATGTTACACAGCGAATAAATTATACGAGATTGACGCATCGTATATGAGTTTTTCAACGTATCAGACGAAGCACGTAGACCTTGCAAAGGCTATCTAAAGTAATAAATATACGTAAAAGAACTGGCTAAGGAGACATGTTTTAGCTCACAATCGAGTAGGTAATTTTATTTCAATTTATTGTTATTAATTAATTGACTAATAGTATAATATGAAATTAATGTCTACTAAGAAGAATAACTTTAACAGATTTTTGTCTTCTTTCAGAAGTTTCTGAGAAAAAGTAGCAACAATCAGAGCACAAAAAATTGTATTAAGATATAAAAGTTATAGCGTTACAGACAAATCCGACACATACTAATGATAGAGCTGAAAAAATATCCACTCGCCGCGTAATCCTCGAGCGCGTAAATATTGTAAGTGGTGAGTGCAGACGGGCGACTCCTTGTCACAATATCTTTCTTATTAAAAAAAAACTTATTGAATGTTAGTTTCTTGCGACATCGTGGCTAAATAATCCGGAAGTAGTGGTCTACTGTATCAATTCCTTTATTACCAGTAATGTTTTTGTCATTGTTTGTGAAAAAGTTATATAGCGTTCTTTAAGAGCAAATAGCTGGCTGAAAAAGATTGATTGCTCACAAAAAAAAAACATTTTTCTGATACAAATTAGAATAAGAGAATTGAGATTTTTATTTTTTAATGTTTTAATCGGAATTTTTTGATCTTCAGCAGAACCGATTTACAACGCCGATACAATACCACAATTATTGACTTTTTTGCTGGTCGCCGGTCTGCGCAGACCGCGGTCCCGGCAATTAGACCGGCGGCGGAGGGCTGTCGAGAGAGGCTTTGTTCAGCGAGACACTTGCATGCAACCTACATACCTAGCTCCTAGGTATTATAGAAAGGTCAAGTTCTGCTACTGAAGTAAATAACTAAACACCGTTCAGAACTACTTTTTACTGTCCTTATGTCATTGAGATAAAGGTCCTTTTGAAGGTAAAATAATTTCAAACGCATGTATGTGATAATTTTGACTAAATATAACGCTTACTTTAAAGCAAAACATAATATTGCCAAAAATTTTATAAAACTGAATGATAACTTCCTTAAAGTAAAAGTTTATTCGTTTACTATAATTATACGTATTTATCAATGTTTAGATAATTATACTGATTTTTTTTAAAATTAAAATAAGCACATTTTGCAATAACATGGTATTGACAGTAAGATGGTACAATGTGAAATAGAACTCATGCTTAAATAGCTTTCAAATTCAAATTCAAAATTATGGAAAACAAAACGTAAATAATTATATCTGACTAGATGATGAACTTCATTGCGCAGAAAAGTGCTTATCGCGCGGGAAGCGTACATTTTTCTGAGATAGAAAGTGTCAAATGTCCTTGCCCGGGACTCAAAGTATCTCCATGCCAAATTTCAGCAAAATCGGTTCAGCGGTTTAAGTGTGCAGAGGTAACATACAGGGACACTTTCACATTTATAATATTACTAGATGACGCCCGCAACTCCGTTGCGCCAAAACTCGTTTATCGCGCGGGAACCGTACATTTTTCCGGGACAAAAAGTATCCTATGTCCTTTCCCGGGACTCAAAGTATCTTCATGCCAAATTTCAGCAAAATCGGTTCAGCGGTTTGGTCGTGAAGAGGTAACAGACAGACAGACAGACAGAGAGACACATTTTCACATTTATAATTTTAGTAAAGATAAGGATAGTATGGATATAACTGCTTAAAGATTGTATACAAACAACCCACGATTGCATGCATTATTAAATTTTTACTTAAACATTAAAAGCATCACTTAGAACTATTAGAGAAAATGCAATAATGGACATTGACATCTGTATATTATGTGACATACCGTTATTAATTTATCAATATAGAATAGCTAAAACCAACTAAATATTAATTTGAACTTCAGTAGAAAATAGTCGTATTCGTTAGGAAAATTCTACCAAATAGTATAAAATTTCATGACGCTGACAACCCTAATATTTATTTTGATTATATTTAATTTTGTTCAACTACCGACACTAAACTGTACACCTGAAGATGATTTTTTCGAAACCGGTCGTGATTAAGTGAAATTTGTAAAAATTAATGAATATAGTGGAAAAAGTGCAAGTATTACTGTGTTTTATTTATGTCCAATAACGGAAGATCAGACGTCTTTTAATCTGTTTACCAACAAGCTCTTACAAATCAGGTGTCACAAGACGCCTGGATAACTCGATTTGTCTGACGAGAGCGGCGTTTTTTTGTCGTCTAATGAACGACCCCCTGCCCCCCCCCTTGCTCCTCTCGCTACCCCCGTGAAGCCTCCGGCCTTCGCTAGATTAACAGCCTTACAGCAACGCTTAAGTGGGCACATAATATTTTCACTAGCCATGCTTTTTATCATGGTAATGTACATTCTTTTTATATTCGTAAAAACTTTTTATGTACCTGTTTTTTTGTTGAAAACTGTAATTTTTCAAAGATTTTTACGTTGTAAGAGCTACAGCTTAAATGATATATTATCAATTGAACTGATGATATTTGACATGATAAGGGTTTTGTATGAAATGCGCTTTCGACGCGTAAAAAATTTCAATTAGAAAATCCACATCAGCAACACATAATATTTTAAAACTAAATCTTTCATCAACCATACAAAATCATATCCAAGCGTTTACGTTTTCGTTAGCGAGTCACTTCCTGTTTATTGTATTTTTAGCTTAAGGGCCCGGGTTACCCTCGAAATTTTCATACATTCTTAATACCAAAATCATTTTCTCATACGAAAATATTTAACATGTTTGAGTTATTTTTCAGCTTCAGATAGTAATTATCTAGGGTCCTGAACAAAATTTTTTTTCAAAATATTTAAAAACTAAAAAAAATTTTTTTGTGTTTAAATATTTTTTAGTAAATTTACTTCTAAATATTTAAACACCAAAAAATAGACAAAAACACTAAAAAATATATAAATAAATAGTAAATTTACTACAAAATATTTAAATAATAAAAAATATTTTTAAAGTTTAAATATTTTGTAGTAAATTTACTATTTATTTATATATTTTTTAGTGTTTTTGTCTATTTTTTGGTGTTTAAATATTTAGTAGTAAATTTACTAAAAAATATTTAAACACAAAATTTTTTTTTATTATTTAAATATTTTGTAAAAAAAATTTGTTCAGGACCCTAGGTAATTACTATCTTAAGCTGAAAAATAACTCAAACATGTTAAATATTTTCGTATGAGAAAATGATTTTGGTATTAAGAATGTATGAAAATTTCGAGGGTAAGGCCCTTAACGTCTACGTGGCGTTGATTTACGTAGCCCGTAGCTCGTAGCACCGTAGCTACGGCGTAGCACCGGCTACGGCGTAGCGCCGGCTCTACGCTAACGAGGCTCGACCACGCTATTCGTATTGTTGTTTTGGTAAAATTAACTCTGAACATTTCTCAAAACTGACGTAAATATGTTCGCCGCTTCGTGTGATCATCATCAGCGCGGCCATCCTGCTATGATGATTGTATAAAAAACAATGACTACCGAGTGGCGAGTGCTACATTCAAGATAACTGCACTGTATTACACTGCACAAAAATACGAAATTTTACTGACACGAAACCAACAGATTATTCTTTACCACAAAATCACGTCAGTTCAGTCGACGATACCGTGTTGCTAAAAACTGGTGCAAATAAAGTATCTGTTACAGAAAAATATTTCAAATGATCCCAATAATATGAAAGTAGAAGATATATTAAAAAATAATTTAACCACAAAAAATACTAGGTAATTTCTATAACTTAGAAAATTTCTTATTTCTAAAGAAAGTTTTCACTTATGTTACAGACAGGCGTATATGAGATGGTTTGAAAGAGAGGAGAGGAGAAACTTATATTCAAACTCGGAAGTTTTCAATAAACTTTTAATATAAAAACAATCTACCACGAATCTTCAATCTTCGATATTCTTTAGAACTCCGTCAATACATCGTCTGGATCTCATCAAAAGCTTTGAGATTAATACAGCCTTCAGGAGCGAGAATATTGTTCTTTACGAACTACTTTTTAGGGTTCCGTACCCAAAGGATAAAAACGGGACCTATTTACTAAGACTTCGACGTCTGTCCGTCTGTCTGTCTGTCTGTCTGTATGTCTTGAGGCTGTAACTCAAGAACCGCTATAGCTAGACTTTTGAAATTTTCACAGATTGGGTATATCTGTTGCGGCTATAATAACAAATACTAAAAACAAAATAAATTAAATATTTAAGGGGGCTCCCGTACAACAAACTTGATTTTTTTTGCAATTTTTTTTGATATCAATAACGGCAAACAATAGGCACTTGAAATATTCAAGAAATACTCAATTTTATTAGCACTTTAATAATTTATAATAAAATTTAAATAAATAAAATAAGGGGTGCTCCCATACAAAAAACACAATTTTTCGTCTAATTTTGCTCTATAATGGTACGGAACCCTTCGTGCGCGAGTCCAACTCGCACTTGGCCGATTATTATTACAAATCAGCATCTGATGCTCAATCTATGGTTCGAGTCACGAGATGAGCAATAGAACTTCATAATAAAAGTTAGACTGAAGTGACAAGTTACGTGGTTTGGGCCCCATAAACTGTGAATATTCAAATAATATTAAAATAAGCCTTATTTAACTACTTATTTCGAAAAAAATTCGACTGAAACAAAGAAATTTCTGAGCAAAACCTAAAATGAACAAATAAAACTTGTATTTGTTGGGGCAATAAAACACCGCTTTATATTTCCTTAATTATAAAGCGCAAGTCATTTCCTCAATATCCTGAAACATTTTTAAACTACCCTCTATTGGAATAATTCATTTACGCGCCCCTAATGACCCGGGATAAAGAACCAGTAATAACCAGCGCGAACCGCCCCAAACCGCCGCGAACCGGCATGAACTGGTGGGAACCAGTCCGAAGCGGTTACCAAACGACCTTATAAATATTTCTTATATTTCAATTTATTCCTTCCTTATAGGCTCCTAACAAGTATCATTCATATTCATATTTTGTCTCGTTCTTGTTAAAATATTATTTATGTGAGTATTTCGAGGCAAGGTTTCTTAATTGAGAACTCCAGAAATTGAAATTGAATCACAGAAAAATGATAAGATGTTATGATCTTCTCACCGGATTCAATATTAAACTTTTGAGTCTTAATAATATATTTTCGTGGAACAAATGCGCCTTACTGCCATAGAAATAATTAAACTATGAAAACCCAATAAAATGTAACAATTTTAATTGTCTGTTGCAGAAATAAAAGGTATTTGACGAGGTAATAGCCACTTCAATTACAGAATTCCCACGATCTTTGTCTTTGAAGTATTTTTATATCGCGGCGCCGCAGGAATTCCACAAGACGTCTCTTATTGCTTTGTTAAATGGTTACACTTTTATACAATTCTATGCCGATCAGGATAAAGAAAATATGCTTAGAGACGTACAAAGTCGATGATTATTGACAAGTTGAGTAAAAGAACAAAAATAAATAAGTATTATAATATTTTTTTTTGGGTAGTATTTAATTTTTTGGGTAATATTTTAGTATTTAATTTTACCAAGTACTAATATTAAATTATTTTGCACAAGAAATGTTAAACTAGTAATATGGCAGTAGTCAAGCTCGAGATCAACAGATATGCTACTTTTAATCCTGAAAAAATAATTGGATCAGAACATTTGTTTCGGACGTTCATAAGGAAAGTGTAATATTGGCGCATTTCACAAGAGACCATCTGAAGATTGTCCCCCGATGAAACATTTATGAGGGAGCTGACAAATGTGCGGCCTGCTGCTGAAATATCACATACGCAGTTCGCCAGAGATCAGTTTTCATGGCGTATTATGTATTTTTCAAAACTATATTCACTAATATAATGAGTTTTTTTGCGTTGAATATGATCCATAACTATGAGGCTTTACATTTAAAACAGATACAGAGTACTTTAGACAACAGTGTAAGCCTTAAAATATATAAATAAAATCCCTCAAAACCGTAATTTTTACAAGAATATGCCTTATCGGAGCAAACTTTACCGTTTTTGGGAGGTTTTTATACGAATAAGTCGTCATAAAAATTCAATGACTGCATTATTAATTTTTTTTTTCTAATCAAACATAAATATAATAAAAATGTAATGATATCATATTATTAATTTACGAAAACCAAAATCCACGACCTGTAAAAAAGGCCTTATATCGCATATTAAGGTACAAAGGCCGGCCGCAAAGTCCGAAACATAATGTGACCTCTTTGTCTTCACGGCCTAATGAAGTTTTTGTCCCACCGAGCTGGCCCAACCCCGAAATTAATTCCACGACCGCCGAGATTAAAACGATATTTTGTTGACATTTTTCAATATTGAAAACATCTTTCATTTACGCCTTCGAGTCTTTTGTGCGTTCACAAAGCGACTTTGTAAACAAATCACCTTTCATTAGCCTGTTGATTACGGAATACAATTTATCTTTAAGCCGCCAAAGGTCAAGAGGAAAGACATTAACATTTTGAAATATTATTTATTTTATTCTTATGCTTTATCACTTAGACAGCATGTAGGCTGTTTGTGCTGTAGGTGCCAAAGTAATCAATAATTAATTATTATCTACACTACAATCACCTTAGATCCTGTCATTCATACATAATTAAAAATCCATTAATTGAGTTGTGTAATTGAGAGCAAACCCGCATCGCAGCGTCAGACACTGAATTCCAATTTGGTAAAACCGCAAGCCGAAGAGAGGATTAAGGACGAGGATGCGCGAAACCGAGCTGCATGACGCGGTATCCGAGCTTAAATAGTCACCGTGAGTTTAGTGATACCATTGTACAGATTTAGAGAACATTTGAGCCCCACGTTGGGCGCCAACGAAGATTGTGGCGCCCAACGTGGGGCAAGTTAATATCAGATTAAGAATAATACTTAATTGCCTAGCTTTAATTTTTTTTATTATAGTTAACATACAAAAGGTAAAATACCATTATTAAATGTATCATCAGAGAAATTAATTCATATTATGCAGATGGCAGACCTATGAAATATAGTAGCGTTATATCGATCCCAGCTAAAAGATGACTAACATTGACTTAAGTCATAACCTGACTAAATAACGAAGATTCCTCGTCTGCCTTTTCTCTGATACTACAAATTATAAAATAATTTTGGTACACCTGAATATTACGAAATCAATTTCCCGGAGATCGGAGAAACCGGCTATCCGTAAACCGTGAAGATCAGATCCTTGTACAGGGACTGTTTATTCGGTGTGGAATTTGTATCTGTTCGAATTCAATTGTTTGGGTTAAGTTTGATTGGTTCTGATTCGGTAACAAAAGACCAACTGAAACTTCAGAACAAAGAGTTGGCGCGATGAGTCCCTCTGATATTCGTACATCTGTACCGAAACGTCTGAACACTCTTGATATGTTAATTCATTCTCTGAATAAATAATTCATTTGTTAAGACGAATCGCACTGCGACATTGTTATTCATTTGTCCGTTTTAGGAATTTTCACCTTGTCCCACCGGAATAGGGTTAAATTTGGTTCGCGTGCGCCGGTTAAAATTGAAGTGATTTATATGAGCTCATAAATGAATTTATAATAATTCATTCTGTGACGGTATCGTCGGAGTGTAATTTGAGGTTTATAATTCATCGCGATTATCACATGATGACAGACCGACGCAATCCGAATAATATTTTATGTAAATCTGCGATTACGTATATACTGCGTGACTGGTGAGACATGTTCAATACTTGAGGACGTGATATTTGGCTATTATATTAGTTGGAAAAAAATAATATCAATTGATCACTGAGTAAATGTAGCTTAAAGTTAAATAATTATTTACCCAACGCATGGACACTCCGAGCGGGAGGGGTAGTTGTGTGGTGTTTATTTGGTAGCGCACGCCTCTGCACCGGCCGCATAGTATGCCTACTTGCCTAGCCGCGTAATTTACTTGGTATCCATGATTCATAAATTTTTGGGAAATTCAAAAAAAAATTAAGAACCTAATTTTATTACATATTTATAATGAGAATCGAGTACTGAATACTCTCCTTAAATATCGGTATTGACTCACCAGTCATGCTGTAAATACATGCGATTGTGTTTAAGCCTTTGTGTACAATTTCGGTTTAACAGTGCAATCCATAGTATAACATGCGTGATATTATAATAAAGTGTGAATATTTAGTCCATACCTATGTATATGTTACCTTTTGATGCTTAAACCGATTGTAATGAAAATGGATAAATAAATGGATCTACTAGCAATGGTTTATATAATTCTGTTCTAGATAAAGTATATAATATTTGTATTTTTCTTTGAATTTTTAATAAATAAATACAATAAAATACTCAGTGCCGGGAAAATACATTACTTTAAAAAGTAATTTGTGCGAAATGCGATATGTGTAATGTGTATGTTTGTGATTCTGCTAAATTCTTTGTTTTTGTAGAAAGTAACACAGATTCTGCTACAGTAGTGTATAAAGCTTCTTTTGTTTAAATTGTTTAAAGTACATTTTTGGTTTATACGATGAGAGTATTAAAAAATATATATTTTATTTAAAATCCCTTTGATGACAGAGTTGTACCAGCAACACCGCACTAACATGTGACCACGGACAAAATTAATTACACGACAATTATTGTTTAATTTAGTAAATGATGATAATATTCATAAATGATTTCAATTACTCAGCGTTTAACGGGATAATAATGTTTTACACTCGTTACACACTAAATTTGTCTATTTCACTAATTCGTTTACACTTTTCTGTGTAATTAAATAATTATGTAATAATTTTGTGATAAAACCTTGATTGTGTGCTGCGTAATATGCTCTCTTCAAGCTTAAATGTGTATGATCGTTTGTTTTATTGTCTTTTATCAACTTGCTGCCATAACTATTATTTATTTATTAATATTATATTTTATTTATTAATTATTATATTATCTACAATATAAAGCGGCAATAATTGTAACTGAAATCTACTGCAGTCTTAATGTAGTCTAACGCAATCTATATAATATATTATAATAATCTGTTATAGGCAAATATAAGCGCTTGAACAAAGAATTACATGCGTTAGACCTATTTATCACCGCTGTTTTATATTTTAAGCCGTTTCCAAGTTTTATCAATGACCGGTAAACACTCGGGTCAATTTGACAGCAATTCCAAGATGGCCGCACCAAGATGGCGGCGACATATTGCCGCGCACTGACATTGACATAGCGCGCGCGGCACAAGCTTACAGATTTCACATTTGTAACCTGTCTGTAGTTTGTACTTTAGAAAGAAACTCACGTTTTGTCGCGAAATTAGTATTTTATTTTGCAATGTATAGATCAGTCTGTAAAGGGTCTACGAGTGCTTGAAGAAATGTGACAGTAAAAACTGAATTAAATACTGAATTACTAATAAAAAGATTTAAAAAACAATACATAATTATTATGATTATGAAGTTTGTGTGTAGACAAACTTTTTTTATGAAGTAAGGGGGCAAACGAGCCAAACGAGCTAACGGGTCACGGGCACCGGCTTTTTAAGAGGGAATACGCTAAGAATGTTTTTGTTTTCAGTCCAGTACTACGAATAATAAAAAAATATTCGTAGGTCCAATTAATTTTTCTTAATATTAAAATCATACAAGGAAAAAACAGTATATAACATAATATGTTTAACGCCTACAATAATTTATAATGTACACAGTATGATTCTTTAGAGTGAGAAAGTTAATAATAATATACAGCCGTTGTATAAGATTAAAAACTTTTACACCATTTCGATATCCTGCTTCGATCTTGTGGGGTACAAAAGCTCACAAAGCCAGGAATCTCCAGTAAATCCAAGGTCGCATTGGTCTTCAATAAGAGTTCGCTTCATATAAATGTAAATGGCGCAGTATGGGGTGAGAATTACCCCATCACAATGGCATTTGATTCAGGAATTTCCCATTGAATTTGTAATCTTTTGAATCTATTACCAGTGACAAAAATCTGTCTTTATTTAGGTAAGAAGGTTGGAGAATCAATAAATTGAATTTTTTTTTTGGATTGAAATTGAATTGATTAAAAAAAAGAACTGAAAGACTAAAACGAAAATATATTATAATGAATTTAGTTATAATATTATAGTTGCGCCTATACAGAAGGTAAAACACATAGAATGCAGAAGGTAATCTCGATAAAGTTGAAATTAAATTAGGATCGCACCTAACACCTAATTGGTTGTTGAGAACAATTGACTTCATCTGCGGTGTGATTGGTAGTAAGCTTAAAATCTAAATTGAGAAATATTATAATAATTATTAAAATTCGTTATCGTGCGGGAACCGCACATTTTCCTGGATCAAAGTATCCTATGTCTTCCCGGGACTATATGCCATACCAATTATTACCATACCAAATTTCAGCAAAATCGGCTCAGCGGTTTGGGCGTGAAGAAGTAACAGACAGACACGCTTTTGAATTTATAATATTAGTATGGATTATTCCAAGATAAATGAAAGTCTAACTAACCTAAGTAAGAGAATTAGGATTCAAAAAAGTGTGCAATCTACATTGTTTAGTGTTCCAGCTTAAACATTAGAAAATATCAGGTCTTATACTAGACAAAATATACTTCTAATTATGTCTAGCTCAAACATATTAGATCCTCTAAATAAAAACAAATGACGGAGCGGGTAGTCTAATACAATTACTGCAATCACTACATGTGGAGGCATAATGAAATGTGCGGCGATACAAAAGCTACTCTATCGCCGCGTGGTAGAGTTTATTTTAGGTTTTTGTTAAATATAGGGATAGGTTATATCACATTACTATTTAAATCGCGTATCACTCTGATAATATTATATTAGTTGCTGATAATGTTTGTGTTAAAAACGCGTCGTTTTTCACCAAAATTTACAGGTTTAACTTATCAACTATATTGTAGCATAAGTACTAGATTTTCCGCAACTTTATTCCGCAAAAAGTATATTATATACTAGACCAGTTTCAAGAAACCTGTTTTTTCTACTCTACCTATAATATTATATCTGTGGTCGACTCTAAATTAAATTTCATCAAAAGCAGTCCAGTTATTTTAAAGCCTTTTTGATTTAATCATTCAGATTCATAGCCTTTTTGATTTAATCATTCAGATTCATCCATTTAAATAAAATAAATCGAATCTTCAGTTAATAATTAAAAAAAAAGCTTAAGTTGTACCATAGTCTATAATGAACGACACGCAAATCGCAGTGTAGATAATAATATAGAGAACGCACCACAAACTAAGTGGAGTCGGACCAGCACGTCATTAGATGATCCTTAATATAAAAATGTGACTAGCGAGGGAAATATTATATATACATCTATTATAGATTGTTGTAAGGTCCCGTTCTCATTTGGTACCCTAAAATTAGAAGCGACAATTATAATCATGACTAGTTCGGCTGATCATCCATACAATACATAATCAATTTTAAATTCTCTTAATATTCCCTGCACGTTAAAAAACCCTATAATTTGGGGTCCAGCCCAAGATGGGGCTCCAACTACCCCAAGATAATTGTAATAACTATAATTAGTCCGGGACGAGCTATTGTCGTGACAATGGCATGTAGATTTGAGAATTGCGTGATTTGTGGTTCATTTGGTCCGGGTGGATGGAATATGTTTAGTGAACGCTGGAGCGAGCTATAATATGGAGATGACAGTGCGCTGTGAAACGAACGAGCAACTCTAAATAGTTTTTAAAACTATTTTAAGTTGATTTTTCGTTATCTAAAAGTTTTCCAAATCAAACTATGTTATTTAGTTCAGTCTCTACAAGCATTTTCGTAGTATTAAAACTAAAGTTTTCAGAGTAAGTAAGTTTGGTAATTAATAGGCCAAAGAAACTAAAAAATATTAAAAATACACATATGATTATAATATAATAGGTTTATTTGCGAGCGATGTAGCGAGCACTCGTTTAATAGGAAATTCAGACCTTATAAAGAGGTATGCCGTATGCCCAAAAATGTCGGGCCCATAAAGAAAAGAAATTCTTCTATCAAAGGCCTCAACCGGTATATAGCTGTAGGCTAGTAAGTACTTTAATATGATAATAAATTATGTTTTTAGGTACCATATTATTATAGTTTTATGCTTCTATCAGAAATGGCGCTTAAATCGCCAGCTGTGTTTTTCTGTTCTTATCTCATTTCTTGCTAATCTGAATTTTAGTATGCTAATAAATCTTAATAAAGTAACAGCAATTTTGATAATGATAAATCCAATCGAAAGCATTTTTAGTTTAACCAGATAACAAAGAGGTAAAATTCCGTCATTCCCTGGCCCATTGTTTGGGGCCGCGATTAATCATCTTCGGGGCCTCATAAAAAGCCTCATAAAGGGCCTCCCACACATTTGTCAGGGGCCCAGCAAATTGGGCCGATATTTTAAATGGCCCAATCGAACGTTGGAGATGTGTCGAATTTTTCTGTAACTCTATTACCGACAGCTTGGGGTTCAGATGGGATGGCTGATAGGATGACGATTGGAATTATTATGAAGCCAGGGGTAGTATCTGGATTCATTAACACTAGTATTATACTGTTATAATTGTATCGTACTTTTTTAAATAAAATCTACCAAAAACTTTGTCATTGTTATTACAATTTCTGCAGTTCTGGTATCATAATCTCTATCATGTCACAAATCAATTACTTATAACTATGGAATTGCTTATCTAGAGTCTTTCTGCCACACTCGGGGAGGTTCAGTGAAGGTTTTTACATAAGATCTCATAATCTCCATACTTTTTTTAAAGACATTTACATTATAGTTCAATAACCATAAAATATCTGATTGTGGCCGTTACGAAATTTCACGAAAAGTTGATTCAAATCATAGGTAAAGATACTCGTATTTAGTCCATAATTTTCTATCGTTCTAACATTGCAGCTAGCAATTATATAAATTGCTATTGACATTGTTTCGCTTATTATATAAATTGCTATTGACATAGTATTCACACATAATTGATGAACAGCATGGCGGACGCACGGTAAATAAATGATTGCAAATCGCTACGCGGTCGGCTAGCTGTTTGCGCCCGTCAGCAACTTCATATTTAATTTGATTATTAGCAAAATGAAAGTTAGCAAGTTTTCAAATTAGTGTAATTGTTGTTTATTTCTGTCTTGTGTTCTATGTTTAATAAATTGATTTTTCTGGAAAGTTTTACAAAACATTTTATATATTCAAAAAGAACTTCTTACGTCGGTCGTGTTCTCCAAAATAAATACGACGGCAGCTTTGCTATTATAAAAATTGAGCTTCATAATAGAAACAAAAAATCAGCCAAGTGCGAGTAGGACTCGCGCACGAAGGGTTCCGTACCATTATAGAGCAGAAATAGTAAAAAATTGTGTATTTTGTGTGGAAGCCCCGCTTAATTATTTATTTTATTTAAATTTTATTATTAATTCATAAATAATGAATACAGCTGAGTATTTTATGTACATTTCAAGTGCCCACCTGTTGACATCATGTCACCGAGCAAAAAATGCTTGAAAAATCACGTTTGTTGTAATGGGGCCTTAAATATTTAATTTATTTTGTTTTTAGTATTTTTGTTATAGCGGCAACAGAAATTCATAATCTGTGAAAATTTCAACTCTCTAGCTATTACCGTTCTTGAGTTACAAGTTCTGGAGACAGACGGACAGACAGACAGACAGACAGATAGACAGACAGATAGACAGACAGACGGACAGACGGACGGACGGACAGACAGACAGACGGACAGATATGGAAGTCTCAGTAATAG
This sequence comes from Plebejus argus, assembly GCA_905404155.3. Lineage (NCBI taxonomy): Eukaryota > Metazoa > Arthropoda > Insecta > Lepidoptera > Lycaenidae > Plebejus > Plebejus argus. The sequence continues at coordinate 12,792,725 of FR989945.1, read as the reverse complement.
GGTTCCGTTTTTAACCTTTAGGTACGGAACCCTAAAAACTATAAATAATTTTAAATCCATCAACTCGCACTCTCTTACACGCCATTTTATAGGTACAAACTACAACATTAATGTTGCATTAGAATTTAAACATGCATTGAAAGATAAAAGAAACCGCGAGGAATAGGAAGTACTTAGCCGCCACATGAAGTGCATAATCTGCATATGCATGCGAAATGATGCGGTTTCCAGGTCACATCTGTTGAAGGATCTATAAGGATAGATCTATAGATCGTAATATTTTTCCTGAATTTTTCCTTGCATTCACTAAAACTGAAAACGATAAATGTTGGAGCATCACGTGCTAATGAAACTTTAGCTATCGTTTAATTTTACAGCTAAGTAGCAATAATCAAATATTTTTTTAACCTATTGCTACCTGCCTTTTTCTCAGCCACATACATGCGAAAAAAATACTTTCATTTGCGCTGTTTTTTTTTCGTTAAATTGTACACTACAACCAAATTTTTAAACGTTCTACACATATATTCGACGTTGAACACTAAAATAATGTTTAGTATACATACTACCTACTTTATCTTCAATAACAAACGAATATTTTATTTCACGCGATTCTACTTCTCAAATCCTAATAAAACACAGAATCTGATAAACAAAATATCCTAAGAAATCCTAGAGAAACTTAATCCCCAAAAGAACTTGCCCGATACAATCTCCAATCGATATCACACAACAGCCCTTAGCCCAGATGCAGCCTCTTGTGGCCCTATACCTTCCAAGGGCTCAGGCTACCCTGGTCCTCGAAGGTACACCAACTCAACTGGTATATCCTGAGCCCCTCGTAACTGCTACCGCGGCAAATTCTTTCATTAAGGACTTTAATTTCTTACGTGAAGGAAATTCACACGTTGTTTACCGGATGCTTGAATGTGTATAATGGTTCGCTTTATATTTTCTTCGCTGCGGTCGGAAAAACGTTTTAAACTAAGCTGAGTTGTATCCGTAACGGTATAAAAGTAACCTTTGCGAATGTACTGCTTTATGTAAGGCCAATGCATATTTAATACGTAAAGCATAAGATTTTGTGCTACTTTTTACATACCTATAACATTGGTAGAACATTTTGTGTGTATGTCACGAATGATATTTCAAAGCTACAAAATTAATGATTGTCTTAAAAAGTAAATAATTTATCTTTGAACACAGAACATAAATTACCTATTATTATAATTATCGGCCACAGTAAACGCCACTAAAATTAACGGCGTTTAAGTTACATGGTGTTTCTTATCATTTGCCAGTTGTTGCACTTTTAGCCATTAATCATGGCCATATTTAACGGCAGGCATGGCATGATCTTATGATTTAAGTGTCATTTTAAAGTTCAGGCACTATAATATGTCATAATATTAAAACTACGACTTACCCGTTTGTTGTCCCGGAACTTGAGCCAGCCACTCATCACACTATTGTCCACGTCATAGCACTCCTCATCCTGAAGGTCTCTCCTGGTGGGGAGAGGAGAGCCCCCGGGGCTGTCCACCTCCCGCCTCCTCATGACAGGCGTACACTGCTGCGACATCCTCCCCTCGTTGACAGCATCACTTCTTCGACCTAACACTGGAGTGACATTCGCGGAAACTCCCCCTAGGAGTCTCCTGCTCAGAGGGCTGTCTACATCGTTCAGCGCATCGCTTCTCCTCCCAAGCACTGGCGTCACATTCGCGGAAACCCCCCCTAGCAACCTTCTGTCCCACGGCTTCTTGCATTCCGTATGCAGGCACAGATCGAAATTCGCCAGTTCCACTGATACCCTCGTCTGAAGTCCACTAGGATGCGTGGTCAGGATCGTCTGCTTGGCGATGCTGCCGTGGCGGTGTTCGCGGCTCTCCATCGCGTGAGCTACACCATTAGGTCAGCCATCCGTCAAATATATCGCCCGCATCTGGAAAGAACACGACTTCATTATTGCTTTCAGAAGGTAATCGTTCCCTATCTTGAGCAACGATCTTAATCGCGAACGACGGGACTATATTTTAGGCGTTTGCGTCTCGTGTTTAGTCCTTTACACCTTCCGTTAAGAGGATATACAAAGGGCTAGAGAAATGAAAAAAAAGTACTTGTAATATCTATTGCTGTCTCCCTTACTTCAAGCCTATCACCGCAGAGTGCGATAGAGACAACTGCAGAAAATGAACGATTCGTTGTCCCCTGATTTGTTCTCCAAAACTTAACCGATTTAAGTACTTTTTTCATTTAAAAAGTAAAAATAGGATGGAGCTGTGTTCCTATGTTTTTTTTTTTGTATAATCTAGCCAAATTTGTTTTCTGGATGTTTGAACACAGCGGAAAATCTGGTCATTTTTTTGGCTTTTGAACGTTCAATATTTTTAATAATTAAATTATGAAAAAAAAGAAAACATAGGGACATTGTATTAGTGGGCGTAGATATTCAGGAAAAAATTATAACTGTACTGTTTGTATAGAAAAACGGCTCTAGTGTATCGTCTTAATTACTTCTAGCGTCGAACTTTCCGCCACGGAATAATTATTCATGTGCTGATATTCGCGTCTCCGAATTCCGGCGCATCCTCATAAAATCGGTCGTAAAAAATTCTTCGAATGCCGGCCGAACCGTAATCGTTGTATAATTAAATTTAACTGAGGCCCCTTTAAAGTGCAATTAGAGTCGTACGTAGAAGACGCTCACAATTGAAGACATTCATGGATGAAGTGGTTAACTGACAATTTCAAAACTGTCGTTTTTTGCATTAAATTAAGGCTCAGGACCGGGAAAATTATTTGAAATCTAAAAAATGTCGATTCTGTGTATAGCTAGATAATAGATATACAATGTCCTGACACCGGTGTCCGATCCTTTAATGTCATTACATCATTATGTATGGCATATTTTAGAAATTGAAGTAGGTAAGTTTTAAAATTATACAGATAGAAAAATAGTAATTTCTCTTATAAGTATCGTAAATTTTAGTTAACCACTTCATTCACTAATGTCTTCAATTGACTGTTTCTGATTCCGAGTGGGCCCCGACCGTAATATTCTGTCCATTTATCGGGAGAGAGAGTTGTAATCTACGGAATAATAAGGGTAATGCCGTTTTAATTCAGGAATACCCCCTTAATGGAGCTTCGTAATGGCCGTCGGAGACTTTGAAATATTGTAACGTAATGATATTACTGTGAATGAGAGGAAACGTTTCCTATTCAACCTCCCTCGAAATTATTTCAATGAATTGATTGGAGTCATTTTAAGAAGCTACTGTCTATTCTGCCTTGGAGTGATTTTAGTTGTATGAAATGGTATTGAGCGGTGGTAAGCCACGGCTTGATGGTCAGTGGTTACCGCCTATTACCGCTGTTAATACCAGAAAATGAGAAGGTTATTCGCACATTTTGAAACCATCGCTAACAGCTTGGACAATTTGGCGAAACCAGACGCTTAGGTCTGTCTGCAAGGTCTTAGTGTTTACCCGTTTCCACGCTACATTATGTACCCAACAACGTAACGTAACGCCTCCGTGGTCCAGTGGTTAAGAGCGTGGCTCTTGACTACGAGGTCGTGGGTTCTATTCCCGCGTTGGAAACATGTTATTTCCAAGTTTGGTTAAGACAATGCAGGCTGATCACCTGCTTGTCTGAGAAGTAGGTTGACCCATGCGTCGGATGGGCGTGTAAAAAGTCAGTCTTGCGCCTGATATCTTGCCAGACGTGTCGGTCTTCCGTCCCACTGGGTTATGAGAGTAAAAGGAATAGAGTGCTCTTGTGTACTGCGCACATACTTGGGCACTATAAAATTATTCCTGCGTAACGGACCTTGCTTCAATGAACATGGTCGCCGTCACCGAACCCGGTGTAAGAGTTATTATTACTATGTTTGGTTATTGATTTGAGTCACATTTGTCGCTGTTTCGTATGCCCTAACTTGGATTAAGAACATCACTTTTTTTATAAATGAGTTCGTTTCATGGAACACCAGAGGGGTGCGCATAAAAAATAACCTGTCCGTCACTTTTTGGTGTCTGTTATATTGGATTTTGAATTATGCACTGAACAACAACATGGGTGCATTCAAAATTCCTTCAGTATAAAATAGACACGCAAAATTTGACGTGGTGAGCAAAATTACGAGTGTTCAAATAATTTTATGAAGTTTTCAGGGATCATAATTAATTTGATATAAGCACTTTAAATTTCTATTAATCTCTCTATTAAAGTTAAGTAACTAATCATTAAATTCTTTGAGTGGCAGTTAAATAATCCATATCTATACTAATATTATAAATGCGAAAGTGTGTCGGTCTGTGTGTTATCTCATCACGCTTAAACCACTTAACCGAATTTGATTAAAGGTCTGCAAAAAGCAAATACATCGAGTCTCGGGAAAGGACATAGTTCATTGGAAAAAATGTACGGTTCCCGTGCAATAAACTAATTTCAGCGAATAATCTAGTTATAGATAAATACTTGTATCTATTACTAACTGACATGTGAACGAGCCTTAACAAGGACGTTGCACTGTGCAAAATATCATGCAATAGTCTCGGAGCCATGGAATATGTCTCGAGTGTGACAAATGCCCAATTTGTGGATTTGGCTCTTCATGCCGACGCCGGCTCTTGGACTAAATAACTATATCCTTCATTATGGACATGAGACTGAATATTATGTTCACATACAGTCTTTAAATAGCTACTTTGCGCTGAGAAACAACAGTTTTCTGTTTACGGGAAAAGCATTTGTTTTAAGCACTCTTGTCGTAACAGTCAATAGTTAATATTATAAATTCGAAAGTGCGTCTTGAAGATGTTGCTAGAATTTGGTATGGAGATAATTGCAGTCCCGGTAAAGGAATCCTCCTTTACCAGGACCGTATATTTTTTCCGGGATAAAATCCGCCTTTTATCCCGGAAAATGTACAGTTCTTACGCGATAAACGAAACGCGCGTCATCTAGTATTATATATTTTAACGTTTGGTCATTCACGGCTACTTTCTAGCGGCTATGATTACGAGATGGCTCTTTCTCAATCCACTTATTATTCAAACGTAGGAAAAAGTCTAATTGCCGCACTCAAAGGTGAATATTAATTATAAACTTGACTCTATAGTTTGTGCGTTATAAGATGATATGGGTGACACTTCTCATATTCCTTGCTACGGATATTTTTTACAAGAAAACAAAAAAAATGTAATAAATTATATTCCATCTACAAAAACAAATGTTTCCTATAATGTAAATGATTAAAAATCAAAAATTGCTAAATGCTAACTTATTAATATAAAATTATAATTAATATTAACTGTGAAATAGGAGTATAAAATTATTGTTACGAAAATATTTGAAAAATGTCATATGCATGAAATGGAACTTTTGCCGATAGAGATTGACACTGTTGAATCGAAATCAAATCGATAAAAAGAGCGGCCATCTTAAATCGCCGGCGCGGAAGAAACGTCAGTACGAAATCGATAATTTCGATTGCAATTCCTTTACGAAGTGATTCGATGTTTTTAAAATTATCGAATAATTTTTTTAGGTAACTTCCCTACTATTGTCAATTACAATGTGTCACGCATATCATCTTATAACGCAAAAATTAAAAAAACATAGATTTTAACTTAAGACGTATACATTATCTGTCAAACTCTTGATTAAATTGAAGTTAAATAATAAAAAATCATCATAAAATCACTCTAAGTGCGGAAGTAAGTGCTCCACAAGTCACGACACAATCCGTAGGTGATTAAAACAATCAAAAGCTTGTTAACAATATTACCTACAGAGCTGCAGAGGTAATTATTGCTTTATCAACGATATTTCCACGACGACGAATTCATACAGATCGGCCTGCAATGTTTATCACGCTGTTTATTTAAATGTCCCTAGTGATGTCCATATTGTAATTTTCCTATCGACTTTTATCGATAAAATCAAATTACCTCAACTTGTTACTATGAGCTAAAGTTACATTCAATTTGTAACTAAATATTTCTTGTCCTGGATTCAATAATAATAATTATTATTATGGTGCAAGATTATCGTGAAATTTACGCGAGCGAAAAACTTTGGATCCCTTTTGACGAAAAATGCGGTAACGTAGGTGAATGAAATTTTGTACAGTTATAGTTTATATGGTGAAGGAGTGCATCGAGCTAAAATTATTTGAAATTATATTTTTATCATAAAATTTTTAAACGAATAAAATGTATACAAAAATACACACTACAATGTGCACACTACCCTTTTTTTGAATGACAAGCCTATACTATACACACGAACTATTTTGTTTATGGTTTAAGTCTGTTGTCAAATTAAAAACAGATTGTTGTTTTTTTTTATTAAGTCTGAAATAGTCACTTTATACGGGGAGCCAAAAGAAGACGATAATATTTAAAAAGGTCGAATTTTGACAATTGGGCGATCTCTAGTTAAATTAAATGTATCAAATAATTAATAAGCAAGTTATACTTCAATAACCCCATTTTAGGTATTATAAGTTTTTGTTTCTATTTAAATAATAGTATGTTTTATTGAAAACGCTAAACAGAATAAAAGGAACTACTTTCTTGTGAAGCTAATGTGAGTCTACGGGAACCGTATATTTTTCCAGGGTATAATTTCCGGGACTCACAGAATCGCATCTCCATACCAAATTTCAGCAAAAACGGTTTAGCGGTTTGGGCGTGAAGAGGTAACAGACAGACACAATTATCTTCCTAATTTAATGATACATAGATTAAATATCTACATTCTACTCTATATTATTGTGACTGTCCAGCATATGGCCCAGTAACCCGCACAGTAATCTGTGTCATGTGTCAGACTTATCCGGTAAGCCGAGCGATCTAGTCTACATCCAGGTAATTCCAGGTGATATTTTAATGATGTGGAAACTCACTTTAAGTCCAGGTTTCACTCAAGCTTACTTATTTACCGTCGCTTTAGCATAATACTTACCTGTACATTTGTTGCGATAAAATATATTTTGTGCGCATTTTGTATCTTTTTAGGTACTCAAAGTATAATTTATCAAATTTAATCAAAACCGGTCTAGTGGTTAAAGCATAATGTGTATCTGCAGACAAAGAGACAAACATTATTATATCAGTATTGATTGGATTTCATATTTACTAGGTACAAAATAATTATGAGACGATCAAAATATGTTTTCAAACTTTTAACAAAACGTCCTCAATTTTTAAAAGCGTATGAACAACGCATTAAAAAAAAACATCATCGATAGCTTAAAAAAAGAAAAGATCGTAAAACGAAGTGAACTAAAAGCTTTTTCATCGACAGTTTTTCAAACCACTACCGATATGCGGTCTCGTAAACCAATTTGTCTGTTTGTGTGACACGCGCGGAACTCGCACGACTAATGAATATTATAGTTATCGCTGATAGGTTTACATACGACGATTAAACTGTTAAGTGGTTTTATGGGAAAAAATGTACTTGTTTAATTACATCGAAAGAACTAAACTATATTTGTATATCACTTGATATACACTGAAGAAAGCTGTCCTAAATACAAATTACTAAATATAGTTACTACTTAAATCCTCCGTCTTTTCCCAAGATTCAACGTATCTCCTTAACCTAACCTCAGAAAAATCTACGTAGCTCTATCGCTAAACTGGTTTTTATGAAATTAGCTTTGGAGATAAGTAAAATTTTGAGAAAGGACGTCTTTCATCCACAGGAATATGAACGAAAGAACGGTCAACTGGTACTTTATTAAAAAACCTGGATTTTATAAGCAAGTACGTCTTATACTGTCCTTTGTCCTGTCTGTCTGTATAAAAAAGTTGCAGCTTTATTCCACCTATGAACACACAAAATATCGTGATGATGAAGCTGAAGAAAGATGTTTAAGACGCCTCAAGAAATAGAGACACAGAGAGAGAGAGAAGTTTCAGAAGAGCATTAATACCGCTTATAAATCAGGGTTTGTATAACATCTTAAACGAGCTTAGATCACTAAATTAGGATCGCCAAACAAATAGTTTACTAATCGTATTACACACAACACTCGCAAGGAACAATCATATCATCAAGGGATTTGGGATGGAAACAAATTTAATTTGGGAGGGCCAAGCTTTGGTCATAGGCTGGACCATTTTCAAGATGAAATCTCTGAACATAATATTATCTTTGTGTCTTATAAATGAGTATATATCTAAAGCTTATTCAAATATCGTGTTGAAATCGTGTTGAAACTGTAATAATTTTTTCGGTCTTTAAAACAACAATTCTTCTATCTCTACCAGAATTAAATAATAACATAATATCTACATTGATTCTGCATTTTATCCCTGGTAACAGATACAAATTCACCTTTATAACATAAATTATTTTGCTTTTTCCTAAAAAGTGGTCCAGCGTGAGTCTTCTCTCTGGACTCTGGGTTAGTTCCCGAAGTGATGGTAGGCATTGTTATACATTAGATTACATATTGTAACTTATTTTGAAATCGATCTATACATATAGGGGTAACAAAACTAAGTGATAATATTTTAGGGTGTGTACGTATTCCTTGTAGAGACTTCAATGTGAAAGTAGCAGTGCTGAAAGATCAAATTATTTTCGCTTTTGTATGAGGAAACTCGTTACGCTCGGGCGTTTGCCCATTCAAAAGTGAAAAAATTTTTGTTCTTTCAGCGCTGCTACTTTTACTGTGAACTCTATGTCAGGAACAACTATATGTAATAAAACTAAGTGAGTGATACTTTAAGGTGATGAGTGAGATACTTTAAAGTATTATCATCTAAACCTTGTATAAATAAAATGAGTTTCAATTTTATTAGTCTCGCTAAAACTCGAGACTGGTTGAACCGATTTGTCAGACTTTTGTCCGAATTCGAGATAATCCAAGAAAAGGTTATTACGATGAGAAATTTTAGGTATTAGTGATACGAAGTTCATGGGTCATCCAATAAAATAATATTTCAAAGTATGGTTAACTTTGAACCATATAACCGAGTATACCGTGAGCGCTACGGTCGATAGTTCACACTCCGTTACGCCGGCCACGGGCCGCGGGGTTTTGTTGCCTTGTTTGTAGTATTTATAGACTGGAAATCAGAAGCAAGAGAAAAATATGTATGGATACACGAACAATATACCTTACTTATATACCTTAATATTATAAGTTAAGTGTAGAGTTCGTGTAGCAAGTCCTGTAGAGGTAGAACGTTAAATCAAAAGTTCAACTTACATAAGATCGTGAAATTTTATGCAATTTTGTCCGAGAAATTTTTCTTTGAAACATAAAACGTACTGTATAGAGCGGCTGTGTCCCGACTCCCAAACACGATTTATTCTTCTTATCTTTTCAATTATCAGCGGCGTTAATGTGTGGGTTTTAGTGGAATTAACTGATAACGTGACCTACTTGGACGCCTCACGGATAAAATGCGATATATAGCCTCTAGAGGTCCCAAAAAATAAAGCTTTTCCATTATATCAAATCTAAATTATCTATGATTCAATATTAAAGAATTATTGTTACTTATTTCAAATTTTATACTATTGCAACCGATAACATTATTAAGTTTAAACATTAAAGGGATCGACTTAATATCAGCTATAACTGATTTTAGGTTTTAACGTAGAGAATTTAGAATTCTTTGAAACGTTATGAGTGGTTAAACACTATACAAACTTGAAACGAACGAAAATTAGGCCAAAGTTCATTTCACCCCGAAACGAGACGAGACAAGATCCATTGCAGTGTCAACCTGTATAACAATAATATCTCCCACACCAGTTTCCGTGACGGTGGCCAGTTGTGTAGAAACTTCTTACTTGTCAAACAATCTGGTGATCAGCCTGCATTGTTCTAACCAAACTTAGAATTAACATGTTTTCAACTCGGGAATCGAACCCACGACCTCCGAGTCTTGAACCACGCTCTAAACCACTGGATCACGGAGACGGATACCTGTATGAAATTAAGCTGACCGGACTCGTTAAGTATCTGAAACCTGAAGAACATTTCAGCTATTAACATAAGATGTAAGATAAACTCACCAGTATGACCCAGCAAGTTCTGCACTCTATGTCAACTTGCTACAACTTCGTTACACTAACTTTGGTCATAGTTAGAAGGGCAGTTACTTAATTTTAACTATGTGTTTGTCGCCGAAGTATTACAGTAATGAAGTGACTTGTTAAGAGGATTTATAAGTTACAATGTGACTTTAAAGTTTTGTCAATTCAGTCTCACGACAACTACGTTACCATGGATCCTATGTCCAGTTATAGTTTCGCAGTCTATTCGATGCAAGCCGCGCGACAAGCGATGATTCGTTTTTCGCGCGTGAACCGTTAATTTTTCCGGGATAAAAAGTAATCTATGTCCTTTCCCGGGATCTAAATGTATATCCATATAAAATACCAGATAAAAATCGGCCAAGTGCGAGTTAGACTCGCGCATGCAGGGTTACGTACTACAATAGAGCAAAAATAGGCTGAAAATTGTTTTTTTTTTGTATGGGAGCCCCCCTTAATTGTTTAATTTATTTAAATTTATTATAAATAATTAAATTACAAATGAGTATTTCATGTATATTTCAAGTGCCTATATATTGCCGTTATTGATATCGAGCAAAAAATCACGTTTCTTGTATGGGAGCCCCTCTTAAATATTTAATTTAATTTGTTTTTAGTATTTATTGTTATAGTGGCGACAGATATACACAATCTGTGAAAATTTCAGAAGTCTAGCTATAGCGGTTCTTGAGTTACAGCCTGGAGACACACAGACAAACGGACAGACATCTAAGTCTTAGTAATAGAGTCCCGTTTTTACCCTTTGGGTACGGAACCCAATAAAATCGGTTCAGTGTGTTGGTCATGAAGAGGTAATAGACAGACTCGCTTTTTATAATATTAAATAAGCTGTCGACACAGTTAATATTACAGTTATTGGCTAAGTGACTTGTTGGGAAGACATACCAAGAGACATACCAAGTGACCTAACAAGTTGACTGTCTCCCAACTTGCGACAACTTCATTACTACAACTTTGGACATAGTTCGATAGGTAATTACACTGATATTATGCTGTTTAATTTTGACTACTACTTTATTGTATATTAGAAATATATTATTGACATTTTATTAGAATGTAGACTGATTAATTATTTGAAAAAATAATTCTAAAAGCAAGGTGTAAAAACATGCTAAATATATTCTATAAAATATAGATACAATTTTTATGAATATCCGATTTGCATTCCAAAAACAACTTTACTTTTCAAACTACGTGGTCGAAATATCTGGCGACAATATAACAGTTAAAAAGACTTCGTCGCCAAAAGTAGAGATTGTTTGCTGAATTAAAGTTTGAGAAACCTCATTTCTTCGACTGTGGACTGTGGAGCGAGACTGTAAGTAGAAGCAGTTTAAAATTAACTTTCTCGGTTAAGTTCAACCACAAGATCAAACTCCAGTTTAAAACTTAACTGTAGTATACCCTATTGACTCTGAACGAGAGATTTTGGTTTCTATTAAGGCCGTCACAGACTTAGCTGTAATATATATTAATATACCGTACTAACCACACTGAGACCAGAAATATATATTATAGCTGAGTGTGTGGTCACGCGAAAATTGTATAGAAAATATATAGTAATATGCCTAGCTATAAACATATTAATATATATTATAGCTAAGTCTGTGACAGCCTTTAATATTGCACTAATTGTTGTTTGCAAAATAGTAACGAAGCAACGAATGCATCAAAATATTATTAAATAAGAAACTGAATCTGTCTGTCTGCTACTCTTCACGCCCAAACTGCTGAACTAATTTTAGCTTCGTTAGCGTAGAAGTTTATTTACAATGTGCATTTTCGGGGACACTTAACTAATAATATTCCTACCCAGCACTCAAAGTATCTCTATACAAAATTTCATAATATGAATCGGTTCAGAGATTTAAGCGTTAAAAGAACAAATACTTTCACACTATGGAAAAATAAAATATTTGGTAATATTAGCACATTAATTTTATAATACAAGTTTGCATACTTAAAATGTCTATAATGTCTATATTTAACCGAACAATACACACCAGAATTGTGGTTTTTCCAAAACAAAACCAATATGAACCCACAGAACACCAATATAAAAACCGATGCCCATCCCTATAACTAATTTATAAGGGTTTTACGATTCCCAAACCAGACATTGTCCATTAATTAAAAAATATACCAGGACAACCGAAACAATAAGAGCTATCAAAGTAATTGAAATCTCGTCGAAAGCATTTTAAAATATTTTTCACAACTAAAAACTGTCGAATGTACTAGGTCTGCATAAAATGTTGGAGCTCTCATACAGTTCGTTCAAAATAAATTCAAGTCACAGTTCTATCATCAAATGGCTCTACCATTTAACTTAGCTGTGTTCCTTCTCCTTGTACTTGCTAAAAACACAGACCCATTTTATGCATGTGTGACGTGACAATAATTTCTATACTTTAAGTCATAAGCATTGAGCATGACTGATGAATTAAATTGATTCATTTTGTTATTATTTGATTTAGTCATGTAATGTCAAGCCAACACATCATGAGTCATGACTACAATAATTGACTTGACATAACCTGACCACATGCCCTCTATGAATTAACTTACGAGTGAATTTATTTGATTGCTGTTTTTTTTTTTCAAATTGATAGAAAAAGTCCTTGACGCACCTTTCAATAGCTACATTTTAGCTCAGTGTTACGCACCTTTAAAGTATAATTAGCTACCATATTTTAGCTCAGTTAGCTCAGTGTGGCGAATCTTCAAATAGCTACATTTAGCTCAGTATGACCCCAGTATCGATCCCTGCATGCTGCACGGTGCATGCTATAACAGCTGTTGAGGCTAAGTGAAACTGAATATTCAGAGGGTCATTATTCACAAACTTTTTGCAATGAACTTTGCTCAACGTTTAATTTCCCACAATTTACGCTACCTCGACACTTTGATACAATAATTTACTGTAACTTATTTACGTGTTACATAAAAGTTGTGTTAAAATTACATGACAGTTTTCTAAATGTATTATGATGTGGGAAATGGGAATATGCATCAAGGCCGTGAATCGAAATAAGCATATTTGTACTTGTATCAAAGGTCTGAAATGACAACACCTCACTTTTGTGAGTTGTGGATGATCTTCCTAGTTACTAAGCTCTTAAGGCCGTCACAACTTAGCTATAATATATATTAATATACCGTACTAAACACACTGAGACCAGAAATATATATTATAGCTGAGTGTGTGGTCACGCGAAAATTGTATAGAAAATATATATTAATATGCCTAGCTATAAATATATTAATATATATTTTAGCTAAGTCTGTGACGGCCTTAAGAGCTTAGTAACTAGGAAGATCATCCACAACTCACAAAAGTGAGGTATTGTCATTTCAGACCTTTGATACAAGTACAAGTATGCTTATTTCGATTCCGTCGTTATGAAGGAGTATCGCAAATTTTTGCAACACCGCGACAACTTTATTAAAAAAAACTTCAAATATCAGCACAAGGCGTATGAAGATACCTATAGTAGTTGTACATAATATGTCTACTATGTCAGAACTGTGCAGGTTGATCCTAGGAGATTACTCATTTACCCCTAACCAAGTCGTCGGTGGCAGTATTTGTTCATCTTGTTAGCGCATCGGATTGTATTTCGGCAATAATTCTGCCACTGTTTACCCGACCTGGCAGGCCTGGCAAGGCTAGTAAGCCTGGCAAATATGGCATGCAGATGTCTGGCAAAACTGGTCGTTCGATTTGATAGCGATTGTTTAGGATTATACCTCAATTTACAACTTTGAGTTCTATATTTATGTAGTTTGGATTATTACGATTTAGTTTTGTCTTGTTATTTTAGACACTCAGAAACTCAGAAGGGATTGCAATACATACATAAACGGCTAAACTGCCGAGCAGTAGACAGTAGACACTCGATAAGTCAAACACTCAGAAACCCTGAGCTAAACTACAAATACGAGGTCTTTTTACGACGTAGGCAATAAGCACCTACTGCCCATTTATGAACTTGAATACGATCTTGCTATTTGAAAACTTAGGACCTTACAAAAAAAACAGTGTAATATGTCCCCAAGCTCCATTTTGTTATTTTAACCCGCAGTTAAGTTAACGTGATAAATAAACGAAACAGTTACATAAACTGAAAACTTGGCGTAATGAAACTGGGCTCAAAAGGGCATTAGCATAAAACAGACGTAGACGGCAGCCATTTTACCTCGCGCCATATTAGCTGACCGCCAACTTAGCTGGCCACACGTTACGTTAAACTTTCAGATCCACAGTATTAAAGTGAAATTTTAATGTTTATTTAATTGCCTTACCGTCTGTTTTTTTTTCCATTTATGTGATATTTTATGAGAATTTCGTTAAAAAACTATGTTACATGTTATTATATAAAAATAATCCTACGTCCTTTCCCGGGACTCAAACTATTTCCATACCTTACAGCAAAATCAGTTCATTGTTTTGGGCGTGAAGGGGTAACAGACAGGCATACACAATTTCATAATATTAGTGTGCATTTTAGCAATTCCTTTATTTTCATTATTCTATTTTCAATGTTAGTGAATTAAAATTCCTGTCTTTTTGATTCCATATATTTTTCCCAGCCTAAGCCCTAGTTTGACAATATAGTTATCAGTAACAGCAGTTAGTCAACAATCGTCAGTTAAGCCGAGCTTACGTTTTTATTTTAAACTACAAATTCGCAAATGTTTTAGTTTTGCTAACTCGCTGTTTTACTAAACGGTGTCAGAAATTTTTGTTTTGTGAAGTTTGATTTGGCATGAATGTGCCGATTTGTTTGGATAATGTGGCCTCGCAGAAAACTAGCGTGCCATTAAAGAAATTGACTATTATGCAGACCACACCTTCATCATTTTATCGGTTAATGGCAATTCAACGTAAGTCATGATCTTTTCACTGGGTTTGACCAAATGCAACCAAATTAAGAGGTCCTCCATCAAATCATTTACTTCTACACTATATTTATTCGTAAGGGCGCTTTCATACATGCGCGTGTTCTACGCGTGTTTTTTCCCAGAAGCTACAAATCACGCAAGATGTAACTTTATACCGTTCCTATAAAAACGTTTCTTTGTAGCTGCAAGAGCCAACCCTCACGTACCACAACGACACGACAACCACACCACGTGGTCGGGCGTATATTTCGTATTGTAAATGAACTGGACCATTCACACGTACCACATTTTGCAGTCGTTGTCGACCACTTGTCAGATATCGACCACATCGCAACCACGGCCGACCACGTCGCAACCACGTCACAACCACGTCGCAACCACGTCGCAACCACAACGTTGCGTCGATGCAATGACAGTGCGCACGAACCGCCCCCCCCCCCCCCCCCCTCCGTTTCATTGACTTTCGTACGTAACCACATTGCAACCACTGGCGACAACGCAACCACGTCGGCATCGGTACCACAACGCAACTACAAAAAGCTGCAGCGACACCATTCACACGTAACCACTGCTCGACGACATTTTGTCGTTGCGATGTCGTGTGGTTGTGGTACGTGTGGGTTAGCCCTAACAAAAGCTTGTAATTCCTACTTACAAATAATACAAAAGTAATGTGTGAAAATTACCTCTCATTACCAGGGTGACATAACTCATAACAGCTTTGAGTTATGCCACCCTAGTAATGTAACCGAACACAGCAACACCAAGTATGATGTAACCTCGGTCAAGAACGTTGCCTTCTGCTTCGGCGAGCCTGGTTATTACCGTTCCTTCCAATCCACTGGACTTCCCCACTTCTCCCCACTTCTCCCCACTTCTCCCCACTCTCCGCATAGGTGACACGTAATTGAAATAATCCCAATTAATCCCTCACGCTCCACCACACGGGCTGTGGCGACAGAGTATTGCTTCATCAAAAATTAATATGGCGGAAAGTGATTAGTGACCCTAGTATGTAACAGACCGAGCTTCTAATGTGACTCTTATGTGGTTAGCATAAGGTTCTGTAAGGTGTAAAATAATTGTGTATGTGTTTAGAGTTTGTAGATATAAAATATACGTTTTGGAAATCAATTACAGAGGAGCATGATTCACCGGTTTAGCGGAAAAATAGTCGAGAAATTAAAAAAAAATGTGCGATCACTTTTTTTTGTCATACTCCGTATACACGTTACAGCTGTGCATATTCACTACAACCTAATTACTAACTTCAAACAATTTGTGGGTCAAATGACAAATCCCCAAAACTAACCAGAATATCAAGACGATTAGTTAATAATTCAATACACTACTCTGAATGTATACTACGAGAATCGAGTTTCAGATTCCACGAGAGTCATAAAAGAGATTTAGCGCCGTCTATTTACCTCATATATCCTTAAGTTCTAATTAACTTGTAGTGGTTAGTAAACAGTTGCTTGCTCTAACAGCGATTTACAGAGAATTACTTTGAAGACAATAAACTCGTTATTAACCGTTAATGTGATGCAATAAAGTCTTTCGGTTTCAGTGACATAATTAAGGCTTTAAGTGACTTTATAGTGCCCAAGTGTGTGCGCAATATACAATTTCCATTTCAAACCTTGTAACCTCGTAACCTTGTGAGACCGATATGACTGGCGAGAGATCAGGCGCAGAACCGTCATTTTTTTTCATTTTTCACATAGCTCCTATACTAAAAGTCAATGACCACTGGTGCCACCTTCAATTATTTTGACTACATCAAGAATTTGTGTTTGTGTCCAATAAAAATTAACCCAGACACAGTACGTTCATGTTAACAAGTGGTAGCCATTGTTTAGGTGTATTGAATAAAACATCTTACGTCGGGGCACAGGGTACAGTGTACAGTCACGCACGAATTACCGGCACGCGCGTTACGCGTATTGATTGTGTTGTGTTCGATCACTTAGCCTTATCGACTTACTATAACCTCATTTTGGAACTTGGGAACAGAATGCGGTATGCGAAAATTTGATTGTTTTCATCGCATATAAGCTCGAAAATTAACCATTTAATGTAATTATAAGTATAGTTCGACAAGGCTCTACATGAACGTGGCGAGAAAAGGAACTAGACGCTTCTATCATACAAAAACGTCATTTTTGACATATATTTGACAGTTCTCCTTTACCAGCAGCGCCAATTGACATCTTTGACACATTCATATAAAGCCTTGTCGGACTATATCGACATTGATACATTATATTGGCGTGGTGTAGAGTACCTACTCCACAGAGCATACAACTGGACTTCTTCTAACATGATGTACAGTTCCTGAGAGATATAAACCAGTTAGTTATAATAGTGTGGTATAATAGATGCTAGACAGCTTTGTCAAGCATTGTAATTTGTACTATTAGAGAAATTGCTTCATAGGCACATGGTGGATCTATATAATCTGCCCTAGTAGACAAGTGACAAGCGATTATCGTAAACGTTAGCGCTAACGCCACAAAATTTATGGGATTGACATAAGTCATCGCTTCGCTAGCGAATACTAATGACAAATCCCATACATTTTGTGGCGTTCGCGTTAGCGATAATCGCTTGCCGCTTGTCTCGGCCCAGGGCCTTTAGACAGTGTATTCTTTAGTTAAAAATCAGGATAATATGTCAATCTTGCCGAAAAGATCGCGACTTACATACAACATAATGCGACCAAGTAACGTAGGTAAATAATTAAAGACTACCTTTTACATACTTTGTCCATCATGGGGAACGTCTGATATTGTACGGGCTATGTAAAACAGGGAATTTATTTACAAAGTGTCACACATGTCGTCGTGTAAACACTCATTGAGGATCGAAAGCAGATTTTAAAATCCAATTACCAGCTCAATTTCCTAGCGGACAAACAGGGGATGGTATCGGATGAATTCGGACGACTTCGGATGAGTTCGGACATTGAAGGAGAATGAAACATGAAAGTATATTTTATGTTTAATTCTTCAATGTTATAAGTAAACTAGCTGTCCCGGCAAACATTGTTTTGCCATATATAGTATTTCGCTCACTCCATCAAAATAGATTAAATTAAAAAGTTTATCCGAAAATAATAAAAGAATATTGTGTGGGAACCGTACTTTTTTCCGGGATAAAATGTATCCTATATTCTTTCCCGGGACTCAAAGTATCTCCATGCCAAAATTCATCAAAATATATTGAATAGTTTACGCGCAAATCATAAAAGTATATTTTGCAGTAACCGTACATTTTTTGGGACAAAATGTATCCTATGTCCCTTCCCGGAACTCAAAGTATCTCCATACCAAATTTCAGCAAAATCGGTCCAGCCGTTTACGCGTGATGTCGTAACCAAGGGAAATAATATGGATTCATTTTTATTTATATAGATTAATAACTAGATAACGCCTGTATCTCCGTTGCATCAAAATTAGTTTGCCGCGCAAGAACCGTACATTCTTCCGGAATAAAAAGTATTATGCTTGTACTTAAATGACAGAACAATACAGAAGAATTATAATTGAATATTATGCAAAGCATGAAACGTGAAGCTTTGGCTGCCTCGTGTGAGTTAAGCCTTACTCTGACACTTCGGTTGAGAAATATCCCAAAAATTTTAATTTAATGACCGTCTGAAGTGGCGACGTAACGGACTTAACCTAAATCTCCGCTATCAGTGAAAGATTGCACCTGAAGCTTTGATAATTGCGCTTTCATTACGACTCACTTGAGAGGTTATCAAAAATTGCTTAATTTTAATATTTTTAATAGTAGGTAATAATCATAAAGTTAATATACTTACCTAACGGAATAGAGCAACAATCTCGAGCTGTCAAACGAAACCGAAATTGGATTTCATCTGTGTGAAAAATATTATGTGTACATACGTACACATAATATTTTATTCATATTGTTTAATCATGCTTGTGTAAGTGTATACACACTTACACAAGCATGATTAAAGAATATGAATTCTTGAGATTAAATTGTCAACGTGCCGATACGTGCCGACTGGACGTCAAAACAAGAGTTTTGCTGTAATGTATCAACACATCTCTTTATACCGCGCAGTGTTACTGTCGATAGTGACATCTCGCTTGCTCAGGCCTTGGTTTCTCTATTCCGCTAGGTATATTAACTTTATAGTAAGAATAGACTGATTTCGAATCATGGTCATGGATCATAATCCATCCTTACCCGGGACTCAAAGTATCTATATACAAAATTTCAGCAAAATCGGTGGAGTGATTTGGGTATGAAGAGGTAACACACAGATAGACAGAGAGACACACTTTCGCATTTATTATATTAATTCTTAATATATTATTAATTCTTCTATAAATGCGAAAGTGTGTCTCTCTGTCTATCTGTGTGTTACCTCTTCATACCCAAATCACTCCACCGATTTTGCTGAAATTTTGTATATAGATACTTTGAGTCCCGGGTGAGGATAGATAATACTTTTTATCCCGGGATAAAAAGTTTTCCGGGCGGAAAATGTACGGTTCCAGTGCGATGACCCAGCAAATCTGGATCCATCCATGGGTTTCCTCATGAAATTTTATGTGCCGTACTAGCTTTCTAATTATGTTCTTGAGATCTCAAAATATCTCATCAGTACACGCCTCCACCCGGGATCGAACGTGCACCCTCTCGGGTACGAACCAAGGTCTACCCACAAGGCCACGGACGATCCACTGCAAACTTACAAATGGACTTATATACGGGCATCAGGCTCTACAATGATTGTGTTTCAAGTCTCTGTATCTCGCATAATGCACAAAGGGCTGAATTTATGCAAGACTACAGTCACTATACCCGGAACAGACTAGAGTCACAGTATAAATGTATACAGTACTTTATCTCGGAGGTCATGTGTTCGATTCTCGCTTTAGAAAATTATCTTTCCACATTCCAAGTTTGTTATGGACTAGTGCACGCTAATCACCTGATTGTCTGACAGGATAGGCGTAGAAAGGGCATTAAAAGTCAGTCCTGCGTCTGATCTCTCGACGCCAGTCATACATCCTTCTACTAGGTTACGACTTATGACTTATGAGACAAAAGAAAGAGAGTGTGCTCTTGTTTACTCTCCACACACTCGGGCACTATGAAATGACTCCTGCGTCCTTGTTTCATGGAAACGTCGAATAAAGTTTTGAATTCACTTCCAATGCTGGTGCTGACTAGTGTTAAAAAATTCAGTACTTACCTAATATCGCGAGAATTGTATTTATATAACGCGACTATAAATTACCCTACCGTATAAAGTTTGTATTGTGCCATAGTCGTACCCGTACAGACGACCTAAAACATATCCTTTGCAAAGTGCATACAATAAGTCCATCTCTTTGTGCTCTCAGAGAGGTTTTTAATAATTTTGTGTATGAATAGCGGCTGTGATTACCCTAGCACAGTAAAACTACGCCCACAAATTTGCGCAAAATATACGCGCGAAAACTTACAAATAATATATTTATTTATTTATGGCCGTTCCCTATATTCAATCTATCTCTAGTTTGACATACAACCGATCGCAGCTGACATAGAATTGACATAAAATATATGGAGCTAATGTCTAATGTGAGCTATTCCTATCTCAAGTAAGAGATAGATCAAATATTGGGAACGGCCGTTTAGTAAACACTACCACATCATTTACATTATTATCTTTTAACTAAAATTACATAACGGTATTACGTCTAATACACATATTAACAACAACAGTGTACATAGCATTTCCATGAAAAAAAGTGTTTTATATTATCTTACTCAAAATTATTAAAGATTCCTTAAATTACATAATCTATAAATTTTTTGGTATAAACTGGTACTGTTTGGTATATTGATAAAGGTTGTTTTAAATCTATATCCATACTAATATTATAAATATGTGAAAGTGCGTCTGTCTGTCTTTCTGATTTTGCAAAAAATTTGGTAATAATAGGTTATATGCTTCGAGTCCCGGTTTCCCGGGACTCGAAGCCTGAGTTTGTGTCCTTTCGGACATAGGATACTTTTATCCCGGAGAAAACGAACAGATCCCTCGTGATAAACGATTTTTTGCATAACAGAGCTGTGGGCGTCTTCTAGTGTCAAAATTTACTTAAATCCTTAATAGTTACTATTCCCCCCTGTAAAACCATATACCTAGCGGAATAGAGCAACAATCTCGAGCTGTCAAACGTAACCGAAATTGGTTTTCATCTGTGTGTAAAAATATGTGTACGTATACACTTACACAAGCATGATTGAATATGAATTCTATGAGATTAAATTGTCAACGTGCCTATACGTGCCGACTGGACGTCAAAAAAAGAGTTCTGTTGTCATGTATCACACGTCTCTTTTTACCACGCAGTGTTACTGATAGTGACATCTCGCTTGCTCAGGCCTTTGTTTCTCTATTCCGCTAGATATATTAACTTTATGTGTAAAACAGTTATAAATATTATATTTATAATTACTGTTAATGTAACATAATGTCGGTATAATTATTTTAATTGTACATTAAAATATTTCAAGTTGGGGGCGGCAAGTGGTTATTACAGGGTTATTTAGAAGGGCTGATGGAGGGTAATTACAAATAATTGTCATCAAACGCCTCAAATTTGTGGCCCCTTAAAATTAAAACTTTGATCTGTCATTAATATTAAGATTAACATGATTAAGGGTGGATTGTACCAGAGGCGTAGTTAAAGTTAAGGTTATCGTCAAATATGGCGTCCATAATGGACTTTTACTAGGGATGTGACAGTTCATATTTTGCCATTTTGTTATGGTTAAAGTTATAGTTAAAGTAGGTTGGTGCAACCCACCCTTAAGGTTAGCAAGTTTACATTGAAACTCAAAATAGTGGGTACATCATACACTATTTTTTTCTTAATGCAGTTCAGATAAATAAACCTCATGATTAGGTAATGAAAATTTGTTGTAATGTTGTGGCTATTTTTGCTTTCATTTTGTTTTTAAGATCCTATGAAATGCGCTTAGCGGGGTTATAGGAAGAAGCGATTCTATTGATTCTCAAAAACATATTCCTATCAATGTACCATCGAGGAAATGATTCCTAGGCAGTTGACAGGGCAACGTCATTTGGTCGGATCATGTCAATTTAATGTTAATAATTGTGATCTGTAAGCTGGGTTTGACGTAACGCGACCAAACTACGTAGGTTCCCCATCTGCCAAGGAATCAACTTTCTAGATAGTACTTTTGGTGAAAACGTATTTTTGTTTGTAGTACCTAGCCTAGGTACTTGGACTTGGCTCAAACAGCAGTCTAAGGCCGGTATAAATAGTCAGTACTCAAGATGCGACCCGGTCTCAAGACGCGTTTCGGCTCTATGATTGGTCCAAATTTTGACAGCCAACCAATCACAGAGTCTGAACCGTGTCTTGAGACCGAGATGCATCTTGAGTACTGACTATTTATACCGGCCTAAGACACAGGCTAGGTAATTGGCTTATAAGTTCTGGCGTGCGATACTCCCGGCCGCGTACGGCTTCCGTATCGGGTGGCGCCGGGCCGGGTCGATCACGCGACGTGACGCGTCACCACGTGAGGAGAGGCGACGCCACGCGAGATGTGCTACTTGCGAAGGCCTTAAACAGACATCTGCGCCTGTAGACAAGTGGCAAAACGCTAACGCTAACGCTAACGTTACAAAATGTATGCGATTTGACATAAGTCATCGCTTCGCTAGCGAATACTAATGTCAAATTGCATACATTTTGTAACGTTAGCGTTAGCGTTAGCGTTTTGCCACTTGTTTACAGGCCTTGTTAAGAAAATAACGTTTAATGGTATTTCCAGAGTCTAGACATTTAAGCAGCATTCAGTGCCGGATTTACATTTTTTGGTCAATGTAAGCCCTGTAGGTTACTTTATTTTTGTCGCCCCATGTACGAAATCTGCTGTCCTCTATGCCAAGTGGCAAGTGCATAGGACAGCTGCAGCTGAGACACTGAAGCTGAGCTAAGTAGCGTTGCGAGGAATGTATCTACGTTTTCAAGAGTGCTGAGTGAGATACAGAATGAAGCAATTCTATTGGTTCTCAAAAACAATGTTCGCACCGAAACGAGACGAGGCGAGGCACTGTGTTGTTTTTTTTATAAGCTGACAAAATTGCCTCTTACATTGTTTACATGGCCTATAATATAGTCATGCTGATGAATGGGTTGGTTTAATTCATCAAGCCCCAAGCGGCCACATCCGGCCGCGAGATAAGCTATTGTGTTTTTCCACGATCGAAGGGTGGGGTAAATTCCAGGGAAGACGAGCGTTAACAACAGAACTTACGTATGTATTATATTATAATATTATCCAATTTATTTCCTAGTTCCTCATAAAGTAATGATTTTTATTTAAGGATAAGCTAGTACATACATTCCTTACCTAACTGAATGTCTAATGCACTGCAATGCGGCCGCTCGGTCCGCCAATAATATCACAGCGGTATTAAAATTCAACGAGAAAATCGAATACGTATCGAATATTCCCAGAAATATCGATATTTTGGTATCCTAATGAGGGGAACTACTAAATTTTTTTGGATGATATAGTAGTAGTGGTAGTAATTAAAATAATCTATCTAAAATGGGCCCCACCCCATTTCAGACAGACCTAACAGACTAACAATATGCATAATATATTTTTTACTGTTTATTCCGCTATAAAATAGTTTACGAAAACCGACAATTTTTTCGAGTTGAAAAATATCGTTCGCCTTTTACCGGGACTTAAAACATCATTATATTATATACATCATTTTATTTATATAGGTTTAGGGCAGCCTTTCCCAAAGTGGACGATAACGCCCCCTTGTGGGCGCTGAAGGTCTAAAGGGGGGCGGTGTGAGACCCAGAAAAAATAGGTGCGTTGTGTAGAGACTTGGCGGGTGATCTATTCCATCTGGATTCATTTTAAATTGAAACAAAGGGGGCGATAAAATATAATTTGTTCTCAAAGTGGGCAGTTGGTAAAATAAGTTTGGGAACCCCTGGTTTAGGGATTTTAACATCAAGAGAGACAGGCAGACGCACTTTGTTATTTATCATATTAATTTACTTCTCCTTCCTTGCGTTTGTATTGTGCCCATCCGTATTCAATAAATGGGTACGGATACCACACAATAAAAGAATTTCGGGATATCTAGTATCCAAATATATTTAAAGATCTTACGAAACTTCAAGAACGTCTCACTTAAACTACGGAACCCTAAAAACGGGAAAGTTTACAAGTTACCGGCAAAGGGAAGAGGGTTCGATTGCTTATGATCCCGGGCTTTATACGGATCTATCTCACACGTACACAATTCCCTTTATCCGGGGAAATATAAACCGAACAAATTCGATATAATATATAATTGTATGTCGCTGCCCGTTAAACCGTTTTTGGTGTAATTTAGCATGAAGATACTTTGAGTCCCGGGAAAGGAGAACACTTACTTTTTATCCCGGAAAAATGTACGGTTCCCGCGCTATAAACTAATTTTGGCGCAATGGAGTTGCGTGCGTCATCTAGTTCTATAAAATATATCCAATGTCTTTTCCTGTCTCTCAAAGCCAATCCTCTCAATACCAAATTGAAATCGGATCAGCGATTTAGGCGTGAAGCGGTTACAAACAAATAGACAGACAGACACACTTTCACATATTTTATCTTATTAGTTATTAGGTTCAGAGTGATTTAATACTGAGTGTAAGAATCACTATTGCTAAAAATATACTTATTGAAGAAATGAAAACAAAAGCATTTAGAACTGTAAAACAATAATTTATTATAATAATAATTAAGTATCAAATAAATTTGTTTTAGAGTTCTTTTAATAATAAATTATTATTAAATAAATTGTTTTACAGTTCTTAGTTTACGTTGTCTATAGTTTATAGTATTTAGAAAATGTAATAATAATAATCGGCCAAGTGCGAGTCGGAATCGCGCACAAAGGGTTCCGTACCATTATAGTGCAAAATTAGACCATAAATTGTGTTTTTTTGTATGGGAGCCCCCCTTATTTTTTCATTTTATTTCAATATTATTATTAAATATTAAAGTACACATATAACTAAGGATTTTGTGAAAAATTCAAGTACCTACCTGTTACCCTTTTTGATATAGAGCAAAAAAGGCCAAAAAAATCACGTTTGTTGTATGGGAGCCCCCCTTAAATATTCATTTTATTTTATTTTTAGTATATGTTGTTATAGCGGCAACAGATATACATAATCTATGAAAATATCAAATCTCTAGCTATTACCGTTCTTGAGTTACAGCCTGGAGACAGCAAAAAAGGCCAAAAAATCACGTTTGTTGTATGGGAGCCCCCCCCCCCCCCCTTAAATATTCATTTTATTTTATTTTTAGTATTTGTTGTTATAGCGGCAACAGATATACATAATCTGTGACAATATCAAATCTCTAGCTATTACCGTTCTTGAGTTACAGCCTGGAGACAGACAGACAGACAGACGGACAGACGGACAGACAACGAAGTCTTAGTAATAGGGTCCCGTTTTTAACCTTTGGGTACGGAACCCTAATAATTAGTGACAACTGACAGTGCACTAAAAATCAAGAAGAAGCCACCATTGCAGTAAACGATTATTTACATTGCTATGAAAATTTGCGTAGGCGTTCTCATTTCTATCACTTATAATTTTTCTAGTTCCGGCCAACTATCTACTATCCTAACTAATATTATAAATGCGAAATTATATCTATCTCACTGTTACCTCATTACACTTAAACCACTAAACTAATTTTTCAAAAACTTGATAATATGGACATTCCGACCCTGTAAACTTATGGTACGGGAGCCCTAGTACAAAATATTTTTTTGTGATTACTAACAAGCAAATTTTTTTGTTAGTAGCTACATTTTGATAAGACGAACAACATTTTTATTTTCGAAAAATCTCGAAAGTGGTAGCTAAAAGAGATAGAAAGGATTTCATACTTTGACATGATGGTCCTAAAATATGGATTGTTTTATTTGTAGGACAAGGTTACATTTAAATTAAATAACTATTAGCCTACCAATATACAAAAAATCAGCTGGTTAGGGTTCCGTTTTAGGGTTCTGTAATCAACAAAAAACTTGGTTGACTACTGTACCCTAAAACGGAACCCTAACTAGCTGATTTTTGTATATTGGTAGGTTACGATGTACGATGACGGACCTACATAACTTGGTCGCTTTACGTCAAACCCACCCATCACAACCCATCAGCTGACCAAATGAGGTAGGTCGATCAACTGCCTAGGAATCAACTTCTTGATAGTACAATTTCCGAATTTATCATTAGAAACATCTACTTACCAAAATGTGGTCAGCCTTGTCGGCTGACGAGGAGCAGATATTCAATTGTACAAACCACAAATCAGTTAACAGATTAGTTAACAACATTACTACACTATACTACAGTATATCCATACTAATATTATAAATTGCGAAAATCTGTCTGTCTGACCGTTACCTCGTCACGCTCAAACCGCTGAGACGAATTTGATAAAATTTGGTATGAAGATGCTTTAACTCCCGGGAAAGGACATAGAACACTTTTTATACCATAAAAAGTTAGATAAAACATGTGAAAACATAAAAACGAATAAATTGAACATTTTATTAGTATGTAACGTGAACACGTACTTACTTATGTTAACTAATCTAAAAATTGTAACAAAACTGACTGATTGTAACAAAAAATTATAAAAGAAAATCCAAAATGTTATGTTTCTGTTGAGAAGAGTAACAGAAAGGACGTCCTTAAGTGTGTCTGTCTGTCTTTATGTCTGTTAAAGTATCGCATAAAAAAAGCTTACCCCAAATCCTAATTAGATTACTTAGTCTGTAGACACTTATAAGTCCTGGGAAAAGACATAGGATAAAGTTTGGAAAAATGTACGGTGCCCATGCTGAATAATGCGTCATCTGTTTACATATAAACTATGTTTCTAAACATGAATAATTAAGAAATGTAAAAAATTGTACCGACCGGTATTTTTCAAACTACCCTACAAATAGCTAAAACAAAAATTATTTTGTTAACATTAAAATATAACAAAGAAATAAATATTTTCAGACTATAGCGAAAATGGACAGATACCTACTTACAAACATACACACACTTAATTATCACTTCACACACACTTTCTCGCAACTTCGTAACTCGAAAATCGTAACTCGGAATTCGGAAAACCAACACGTCCGCCCGCCTCGAGCGCGCCGCGAAAACTGAGGAAGAAAAGCTTTGGCATACGAGTTTCCGCGTCAAAAAGAGACGGGTGCACGCGTTAGGGGAAAACGCACGTGTGGGAGCGAGATAGAGTATATCACGTGTGCGGTCAAAGCCTACGGTCATTGCCATGCCAATTAGTTTTTTTTTTCTTAATCGTGATGAAGTTTATTGTGATATTGATTGGAGGCTGGCATGGATTGGCAAGGGGTGTGAATTGAAATTGGCAGACGATATATGTAGTAAAATGCTTTGGAAAACCGTATACACGTAAGCAATTTCCAGCGACAAATAATTCTGTGACATCGTTACGTCGTCTTAAAATCGGTTTTATCAAATTTTATAAAATTGACGCCTCCGTGGTCTAGTGGTACAGAGCGCGGCTCTTGACTCGGAGATCGTGGGTTCGATTCCCGCGTTGGAAACATGTCATTTCCAAGTTTGGTTAGGACAATGCAGGCTGATCACCTGATTGTCTGACAAGTAAGATGATCCATGCGTCGGATGGGCATGTAAAAAGTCGGTCCTGCGCCTGATCTCTCGCCGGTCGTGTCGGTCTGCCGTCCCACTGGGTTATGAGAGTAAAGGAATAGAGAGTGCTCTTGTGTACTGCGCACACACTTGGGCACTATAAAATTACTCCTGCGTAACTGGGCCTGGTTTCAATGAAACCGGCCACCGTCACCGAAACCGGTGTGGAGAGTATTATTATTATTATTAGTGACAAAACACTCGTTGAAACGTTATAATTGTGCCATATCGTTACGGCGTCTTACAATTAGACGATCTATGTGCTCGTTTACAAAAACCCCGATTCTCCACATAAGCAGTTTGCGAAACTGTGTGAAGACTGTCCTTTGACCAGCGAGCTGTGACTCTCCACTGACCCTGTTACTGAACGATAGGTGAAGGCGCTTCATACTGACAGCGATTACTGCGTTATATATTTTTTATGTTAAATAATTATAGAGGCGAAAGTTTTATGCATCTCTCAGGATAATGGTACATTTTCTAAAAATATTTCGAATACCTGTATATACTTAACTGTTTTTTAAAGTCCGTCACGGTTTTTTTTTCGATACTGGCCCCCTTCTTCCTGTTATCATTTTAAACTGTATCGTATGTCTATTCGGATATTATGTTATTTATAATATCGGATAAAAAGAAAAAGGTGTACTAACTATGAAAACTTTGGTTGGATGCGAGCCGTAGGCGCCTACGTAACGTATCACCGTAGCACGTAGGCGCCTACGGCGTAAACCTGCTACGCAGGGACGTAGCTACAGCCGTACCTGCCGTATCAATTATTGTACGGCGCCGCCAAGTTACACGACCTATGTTATAGTTTTAATATCATGGCAAACGGCTTACGAAAAGAAAACGGGTAAAATAATATAGCTTATAAAAACGTAGTATTGTGACTTCTTATTATTCCCCAAAATCTTTTTAACGTATCTATTGTAAAGTAAGTTTGATGGTGGATGTAAACATTTAGCCATAATATTTTATTCATTCATAGATTAAAGAGAGGAGACGAAGAAATATATCAATTGCTTATATGTTATATTTAAATTTTGATGTGCTCCATGACTATTCTTTTTTAAATCGCTACCAGTGTGAAGCTTCACCAAGTACGCCTGAAGGGCCGAAGGTTTATGGGTTTTTGTTGTGGTCGTGGGTCCAGCGGTAATGGGTCACAAAATATGATATAAGAATATATCGGTGACTTCAATACATCGATAATGATGAGAAAAACGAGATTATCCTACAATAGTGAAGACAAAAAGGGTAATATCTATACTTTAATATACGGACGCCTAGTTCAAATCAAATAAAAAGATTAAAACAATAATCCTTGGACAATATTATTATTAAAGGCTAAATTGTTTTCCTAAGTATTGACCTATAATATACGTATGAGCAACAGCTAGACGAGACTTAACGATTACTTCACTTTAAGTTAATGACGATTTTAATACATACTACAAATTTTAGTTAAACTCTTCAATTAATTTATCATTTTATCATATAACGAGCTTTTGCCCGCGGCTTCGCTCGCGTTAAGAAGTATTATTATATACAAACTTTCATCCCTTATTTGAACCCCTTGGGGTGAGAATTCATTAAAATCCTTTCTTAGCGGATGCTTATGTCATAACATCTACCTGCATGCCAAATTTCAGCCCGATCCGTCCAGCGGTTTGGGCTGTGCGTTGATAGATCACCATGTCAGTCAGTCACCTTTGAGTTTTATATACAGCATGACTGGTGAGTCAATACCGATATTTAAGGAGAGTATTCAGTACTCGATTCTCATTATAAATATGTAATAAAATTAGGTTCTTAATTTTTTTTTGAATTTTCCAAAAATTTATGAATCATGGATACCAAGTAAATTACGCGGCTAGGCAAGTAGGCATACTATGCGGCCGGTGCAGAGGCGTGCGCTACCAAAGAAACACCACACAACTACCCCTCCCGCTCGGGCTGTCCATGCGTTGGGTAAATAATTATTTAACTTTAAGCTACATTTACTCAGTGATCAAGTGATATTATTTTTTTATATTATTTTTTTCCAACTAATATAATAGCCAAATATCACGTCCTCAAGTTTTGAACATGTCTCACCAGTCACGCAGTATATAGATTTTATCATTAGAATACATAAACCACAGTTCTCGGCTACTAGCATTTATTTTGTGTAATGAGTAATGACGGAAGATTTACCCACAATACTTTCGGAATTTTCCGGTAAACTTACTTTATAATTGAGTTTTTCGTATCCCGCAGACGAACTACGCAACTTTGGATTACATTTTAAGGGTACGATTTCAGTGATGCGGAGCGATTTTATTTCAATTTGGAACTTTTCGTGTTACCGTGAGAACCGTACACTTCGTTCCGGAACGTAACTTACGTTTTTCTGTAACTTCTTAACTCCCATCTTAAAAGAATATTGCACATTTCCCAGATAAAAGCAAGCTTATAATATGTTTTCTTGTGGTCTATTTCTGGCGCACAATCCTGAATCCTGCTATAGAAGTTACTATAGAAGTGGATGGTTCTAAAAGCTCATAATGGCTAAAATGACTACTCTTTGCACGGTCACAATATCGTCTTTTGAGATACCCAATTTCCACAACGCATAATATATAAGGCGAAATAGTACCGCATAAGCTAGTATATTTTTTTTTAATTTTTAACCCTCGCACATTATTTTATCCCTCGACAAAAAAGAAGGGTATTATAAGTTTCACGTCAGTCTGTTTTTCTGTGTGTGTGTCTGTGTATGTGTGTGTGTGTGTGTGTATTCTGATTCATGATACTCCTTACAGATTAATTTTTAAATTTCTATTTTTTTTTGCACTTTTATTCCATCCTCCCAACGTGAACATACCCTCTACTATTGACAGCTGTCAGGCGAGGTAAAGAGTTACTTGGCGGTCGTGACTCGTGAGTTGAGACTCGTGACGGTCCTGACGGTCTTGTGACGTCACGACTTCCAGCTTCCCCGCTCCGATGATCACACAAACGTCTGTCATGACATAATCCTTTATATCTCATTGTTAGAGAGAATTGGGTTTGTTACAATAACTTGGATTTTTTATGTAAAATTCTCTAGTGTTTGTTGTAAAACTCCTGCGAAGTGGCATTTTGATCAAATTATTTTGTTCTTGGTGACGCCTGCAACTTCGTTGCGCCAGCATTCGTTTATCGTGCGGGAACCGTACATTTTTACGGGATAAAAAGTTTGCTTTTTTTTAATTTTGGGTAGCTACATCTGGTCCATTTTATATCATCGGTCCATTAAAAAAAAAACTTAATAATAAAAAAAATACGTTTATTACAGACTATCACAGCCCATAGCGGTTAGTATTAACAATAATCTTATTCTTATATTAGTAATTATAATAAAAAGTGATTAAGTACTTAATATTATGATTATTCCACTATTTGGGGTATTTGCGCCACGGTACCGGCGCACTGGGGACATGGACATGGACGTGCTCCCAGTGCGCCGCATACGCATGTAATGGATGACATATTTTAACATTCTCGCATCGCGGAGTTTGTCAAAAAAGCTCCTGCAAAACGATTAGACCAATACTGATAAAATTACTATTAATTAGAAGTACATCTGTTACTAAGTGTGAAATAAATTGAAGTAAGCACTTTTTGGAATTTTCCTTGACTATATCATCGATGCACCAAAACACCTCATTATGCAGTTTAGTTCCACGTCTCGAGTCTTACTCTCAACTAGTCTCCAACTCACGTGTCAGCGTGGCAGCGTGACAGCGTGAAGCGTGACGCGGCGGTAATTACTTTCCCGGTAAGATAGAGGGCTGGGAGTGAGTCTCGTGCGCGACTGTCGGCGTAATTGGCGGTGATGATGATGAAAGTGTTAGCTGAAGTGTCTAGCACGATTCATAGATATTAAAAAACAAAAACAAGCACTAAAAAGCAATAGCTTGGCATGGATGACATAATTTTAGTCTTGTTATCAACGTACGCATGTAAGTCTGTATATTTTGTCTGTTTGTATATTTGTTTCCCTGCTACCTCTTCACACTAATCGCTGAACCGATTTTGATAAACTGATAAATAAAGGTTAAGTCCCGGGAGATGTAAGGTAATTAGCCCAAGGATAGTTTCAGTTAGCAAAATGCACGTCCAGCGCGTGGGAAACTCATTTAAAACTAAAGAAGGCACGGGCAATCTTATTTAGAGCTAAATATTGCACGTAACTTCGTTCCGGTGAAATTCATTTACCTAAGGGAATCTGGAATCTTCCTACTCCTCCTATTTTTCTTCTGATTAAATTCGTTGCAGGTCCCAAGACAGTTTAGCATGTCCCTCGGGCTCCCTGAGATCATATCAAAGGGTTTTCGTGGTTGGATACCGCTGTCGATCCTGGCGACACAGGAGATACAGTGGTGGGAATGTGTGGTGGGCCAAAGCCCGTTAAAAAAAAAAAATACCTAAGGGCACCATACAATTTTCCGGGATAAAGTATCCTTTACCTAGATTCACAGCCACAAAAATCTACACATCGAATTTAATCAAAATCATTTTATCGTTTTAGAGGCTAGACGATCAATTTTATAGTGCAATATGACGCTTCAATTTTATTGGACAGTTTATTTGACAATTAGATTGAAGGCGCGCATTGTTCAATATGAAACCTAGACGGTCAGTAATATTGTGCAATATGCACACAATAAATTGATCGTCTAGGGACCCGCTGAAGCGTGAACACTGAACAGCTGTAACAGCAACAAACAGATACATTTTCCTATTTATAATATTAAATAATAAATATGGATAAAATTAATTAAGACACAAAGCACTTTCAGGTGTAATCTTGATTCAATTGAACTTTGTTCCATTAATTTCGTTTCTGACAAGTTTTTCAATAACGCCGCACTTTTGATGGAATTCCACTCTATCTCTTTTCCTCCTATTCCCGTCTCTCTCGCACCTGAAATGACAGGATCGCGTGACAAGCATCCATCCATCCATCCATACAGCCGTATACGGGGTGTTCCACTCCGCAATTGAATGTTGTAAAAGCTTCGTGCGGGCTTACAGTTGTATAAAGTTTTCGTGTACGGTATAGACCTGCAAAATGTTTGGGATTCTATTTTGTCTGTTTATTCTATTTTTGCCGATGAGGCCAAAAGGGAGGGTAATGATTTTTTCAGTTTACGTTTGTGTGTGATATAAAATTTATGGTTACGTACAAAATACTTTTATGGTTTGTGAAAGTTCAATCAGGATTCTGTTCTGAAACAATAAAAAATAATGTTAGGAATAATATTATAATTGAGAAGTTACTTTCATTAGAATGTCCTTCTAAATCTAAACTAATAATGTAACAACGAAATCATGTCTATCTGTCTGTCTGTCTGTACAATACCGTTTAATGCTTAAACAGTTATATGAATGAAAGTTATAATATAACCTAGATTATGCGGATTGCGGAAATTTAACATGCAACGAAGATCATAATTAATATGGAAGTTAGCAAGCTACTACGGATAAACAGACAGGACAAAACTACTTTCATGTAACTTCTACGGAACCCTGTATAAAGGTAGTGGCGACGCATGACGTTTAAAAACGAATTAAACGGGAGCACCCTGTAGCCATTTGTCATACACCGCCTACAGCGTGGTAATGCTAGGCCAGGAGACGGCGGCAGGAATCGACGTTCATTTATATGGCTACTTCTAGATAGCAGAAATAATTAATTGTTTGAATTGAATCTGTGGAGGATTCCAGAACCAATATGACTAATATTCTGCTTTTATTGAGCAGAATATTAGTCATAGTGTTAACGATTTGGAATATGTTCCAAATATTTCTTTAAATTAGATAATAAGACAATAGAGGAAATCTCTTGCAGAGAGAAATCAACTAGTCAAAATCCTACCAATGACTTAATAGATTCAAATATTGTAAGTAAGAATAATTGTAATTTAATTAATCTGGTGCATCAGAATTTGCAAGGTATGGTAGGTAAAGAACTTGAAATTGAGTTATTTTTGAAGGAATATAACATTGATATTATGTGTATATCTGAACATTGGTTCAGATCGCATGAACTCATTTTCAATTTCAATGATCACCAGATAGCAAGTTCGTTCAGTAGAGAAAATGCCATTAGAGGCGGCTCTTTAATTTTAATCAGAAACAATTTGAAATTTAAGGAACGTAAGGATATTGTGAGTCTCTCTACTGAACGAATAATGGAAGTGGCCTGCATAGAGCTGAGCCATCTAATAATTGTTAGCGTATACAGGCCTCCATCGGGGTTATACGATTCTTTTGAAGTAATAATGGAACAAATTTTGTCAAAAATATGTGCATCTAACAAAAAGGTTATTATATGTGGTGATTTTAACATTAATTTATTAGATTTAACCTCCACTACTGTTAGATTCACATCTTTATTTCAATCGTATAACCTTTTCAGTTTGTTTCAGGAACCTACAAGAGTCTGTGAGACTACAGCCACTTGTATTGACAATATATTTACTAATCTTACTCCTGATTCAAAAGAAATAATTAATAAGCTAAGTTCTGATCACTGTGGACAAATAGCTTCTTTTAATATGAAATGTGACAGTGATGCGAATAAAAATCTTGTGTTTATTCCTGTGACCACAAAACGTATTGAGCAATTTAGAAGTAAATTAAATTCAAATATCCATTTATTGGATAAGTCACATAGCTCTGATGAAGCTTTTAATAAATTATTCAAGGTGATAAAAACTCAATTCAATTCAATATTTACTTCTAAAACGGTTAGAAACAGTAATAAAAAAACTAAATTTATTGAATGGGCAACAAAAGGAATTAAAATTAGTAGGAAAAGATTATATGAACTATATGATGAAAGGTGTATTAACAATAGTGAATTATTTAAAGCTTATGTTAAAAACTACTCAAAAACCTTTAAAAAAGTTTGTAAAGTTGCTAAAGCCCTGTACATAAAAAATAAAATTAAAAACTCTAAAAATAAAATAAAAACAACATGGCAGGTAATAGCTGGTGAGACTGGAAATGTATCCTGTCGCAGCTCTGATTTTGAACTATACTTTGAAAATAAAAAGATTACTAATGATCAAGAAGTTGCGACGGTTTTCGAAAAGTTTTTTGCTGACATTCCGGTCTCTACTACTAAAAATTTAAATTCTTCACCTGAAGCTGCCGAAAAGCTACTCAGAGACAATGTAAAGGAGTGTGATGTCAATTTCAAATTTAGAGAAATTAACCCCAGAGATATTATTGATACCTTTAAATTGCTGAATATTAAAAATACTGCTGATCTCTGGGGCATGTCTACAAAAATTATTAAATCAATAATTGACATCGTAGCTCCTCATCTAGCAATGATTTTTAATGACTGCATAAAAAATGGTGTTTTTCCTGACTTGATGAAGCATAGCAAGATTGTTCCTTTATTCAAAGCCGGAACTAAATCGGATCCCACGAATTTCAGGCCTATATCGATTCTACCGACCTTTAGTAAAATATTTGAGAAAATTATTTTAAAACAATTACTAGTACATTTTAATTCAAATAATTTGCTACATAATAACCAATTCGGATTTACTAAGGGTCGATCCACAACGGATGCAGGTATAGGACTTCTTTGTAGTATTTTTGAAGCTTGGGAAGAGTCGCGGGATGCCTTAGGTGTGTTTTGCGATCTCTCCAAAGCTTTCGATTGTGTTGAGCATGCTACATTGATCAGGAAACTGCGCCACTACGGCATAAAGGACTCTGCTCTCAGCCTTTTGACTTCTTACCTAAAAAATAGGACTCAAAGGGTTGAGGTAAATGGTAAAAGGTCAAATGGAACCAAAATAGAATTAGGTGTCCCACAGGGATCTATATTAGGCCCATTTCTTTTTCTCATCTATATAAATGACTTACCTTATCTAGTAAAGGATAATAATAATGAGATAGTGCTTTTTGCTGATGACACTTCACTTATTTTTAAGGTGAAGCGACAACAGTCGAACTATGACGAGGTAAACAGTGCTCTCTCAAAAATAGTACATTGGTTTAATGTTAATAACTTACTTTTAAATTCTAGTAAAACTAAATGTATAAAGTTTACTTTGCCCAATGTTAGGCAAGTCCAAACCAATGTACTATTAAATGATGAGAAGATGGATTTGGTAGATAACACTGTATTCCTAGGTATTACCCTTGATAGTAAATTACAGTGGGGTCCTCACATTGCTAATCTTGCAGCTAGGCTCAGTTCTGCAGCATATGCAGTCAGAAAAATTAGAGAAATTTCTGATGAAGACACGGCACGATTAGTATATTTTAGTTATTTTCATAGTAGGATGTCCTATGGAATCCTTTTATGGGGAAACGCTGCCGACATTAATACAATATTTGTGCTGCAGAAGCGAGCCATACGATCTATTTATAAAATGTCTGCTTTAGAATCTCTGAGAGATAAATTTAAAGAAATTGGTATTCTAACTGTTGCTTCTCAATACATTTTAGACAATGTAATATACGTTAGAAAAAATATAAGTAAATTTAAAGTTAAAAGTGACACTCACTGTAGAAATACTAGAAATAAGCATAAGCTAGATATGCCGGTGATCAGACTTAGTAAGGTCAGTAAATCCTTTAAAGGTCAATGTGTACGCCTTTACAATAAAATCCCAGAAAACGTTCAAAATCTTTCCATTAATAAATTTAAAAAAGTAGTCAAAGAACGTTTGTGTGCCAAAGCCTATTATAAGGTCAATGATTTCATAAACGATGGCACATCTTGGGAGTAGGATGGCTTCTTGCAAGGCTACTTCTACACTATTGTATTGACTTACAATTATTATTATGTATGTATCTTGACATTGTATATTTTTAAGTTTACAGCATTGTAAATTTCATTTTAAAAGATAAATTTTTCCTCACTTTTTTTGGTAAAAAAGTGGGCCCCGTGCGAGTTTCTTACGCCGGTTCTTCTCGCCGGGCTAGTTCCCGAACCGGTGGTAGGCACCAGTAGTATCAACGTTCTGAAAGCATTTTTTTAAAATCTATTCAGAAATAAAACAATTTTTATTTTATTTTATTTATTTTATTTTATTCATGTATAATCTGGCTTTATTTTTGTAGACAATGTAACAAGAAAAACTTGTTTAAATTGAATAGGCTCTGCAAAATAGTTAAGCGATTGATTACAGGGCAAAACAAAGATCACACTTTATCGCGGCAAATATAAGATGTAAAGTACAAAAGTTTTTATTTATTCCAAAGACTTACGAACCAAATTATATTGTAATATTATTATAATTGGTTTTATAGTTTAGGCCCCATAAGGGGAACAGACATAGTCTATTGGATCTTCATATTATTATTATACTTAAGTATGTTGACTATTTAATCGTAAATAGTTCGAAAATAGAAATTCTATGAAAATAGAAAAAACCCATCCCATTCCGTGTCCCAGCTCTCCGACTATATTATAATCCAGATGTTAGTTATTAGTTTTTTCATATTCCACGAACAAACAGAATTACCCCTCCCTGTAGGGGAAGGGGGGGAAGGGGGTCTAAGTCAGTTTTAATTATTCCTCACATCTAACCGCTCACTCGCCGAGGAAGTAACTTTGATTTTTCACTTTGTAAATTAACCAATTATGTACAGTGTTTCATGTACACGGGAACTTTCATTTGGAAATTGAAAAGTGTCTTGTATTTGTAGGAGTTCGTAACTTTTACATAATACTTTTTAAGGGCCCGGGTTACCCTCGAAATTTTCATACATTCTTAATACCAAAATCATTTTCTCATGCGAAAATATTTAACATGTTTGAGTTATTTTTCAGCTTAAGATAGTAATTACCTAGGGTCCTGAACAAATTTTTTTTACAAAATATTTAAATACCAAAAAAAATATTTTTGTGTTTAAATATTTTTTAGTAAATTTACTACAAAATATTTAAATAATAAAAAATATTTTTTAAAGTTTAAATATTTTGTAGTAAATTTACTATTAATTTATATATTTTTAGTGTTTTTGTCTATTTTTTGGTGTTTAAATATTTAGTAGTAAATTTACTAAAAAATATTTAAACACAAAAAAATTTTTTTAGTATTTAAATATTTTGTAAAAAAAATTTGTTCAGGACCCTAGGTAATTACTATCTTAAGCTGAAAAATAACTCAAACATGTTAAATATTTTCGCATGAGAAAATGATTTTGGTATTAAGAATGTATGAAAATTTCGAGGGTAACCCGGGCCCTTAAAGATGTTTGGAGAGATGTTTGGCTTTTGGCAAACTTTTAAACAGGGACAGGGATGCCGTATCACTAAACTGCTAATTTCATTTCAGAAAAGAAATTAAAAGAACAACATATATTTTTAAATGAAGCTTAAAAAACACTAAGCAGATTCAAGTCGCGTACGTAGTGGTGCGACAATGGCAACATAATTGTAAACCAATAGCACCTCGATGCACTCAGTGGCGTAATCACACCGCTGGCGCCCTGCCAAATGGGTGAGCACTTTTGTACAGGGTACTGGAGTAAACCGTTTGTTTCTTTTATTGTGACGATGTTTAAATATCGGTGCTTGATAAATAATAGCACTCTCTTATTATCCATACTAATATTATAAATGTGAAAGTGTGTTTATCTGTCTGTCTGTTACCGCTTCACGTCCATACAACTGAATCGATTTTGCTGGACATAGAGATAAGGAGACTCTGCGTCCCGGGAAAGCACATAGGATACTTTTTATCCCGGAAAAAGTTGGTTCCCGCACGATACACAAGATACGCACGATAAACATTAACCCTCTTACTAATAAAAACTTCTTAAACATGCGTTCAACGTGTGAATAGTTAAACAGGAGTTTTTAAGTTATACACACGTTACACAGAGTCTATAGGTACATGGTCTATACAGAGAAATTTGTATGGAAATGACAGCATCGTTATACAGGCCTTATGTCAAAAAATGATTATTAGTAGAAAAAATCTTATGCACCCTCTATACACGGTGTGTAACTTTTTATTAGTAAGAGGGTTATAAATTAGTACGACGTGAGTCGTGACCTACAGAATATAATTAATCTAAAAGTTCATCCTGTAGCATCGTCTACACTTACCAATCTAGTGATTGCAAACGGAAAAATCCCCAAAAAGTGAACTTAAGCTCGATTTAAAAATAATCGAGTTAACTAAATCCGAATGAAGCGATTAACGAATTAATCGGGATCGCGGTTTCGAATATCCGCGCAAATCGAATACGATTTCACAAACGCACACGTAATTATAGTTCATCATCATCATCATCGTTTACACAATAACTGCGTAAACTCCATGAACAGTTTTGTCAAAGATATGTATAGTCTCTTGTGAGCGCTACTTCAACGTCTCAAGCTATCTTGATCGATCTTAGACTATTCATTATTGAATGAAAATCCTAAAAACTTTCTCAGAATGTGACCAAATTTATTTAATTTCAACATCATCGTAAAATAGACTTATAATAATAATAATAATAATAGCTCCCACACCGGTTTCGGTGACGGTGGCCGGTTTCATTGAAACCAGGCCAGCTACGCAGGAGTATTTTTATAGTGCCCAAGTGTGTGCGCAGTACACAAGAGCACTCTCTATTCCTTTACTCTCATAACCCAGTGGGACGGCATAATAGACTTATAGATTACTAGATGACGCCCGCAACTCGGTTGCAACAAAATTCGTTTATCGCGCGGGAACTGTACATTTTTCCGGGATAAAAGTATCATATTATGTCCTTTCCCGGGACTGAAAGTATCTCCATACCAAACAGCAAGATCGGTTCAGCGGTTTAGGCTAAAAGAGGTAACTGACAGACAAACAGGCAGACACATTTTCGCATTTATAATATTAGTATGGAAGTATGGATGACTCGTCCCACTACAAATTGTACACAACCCAACTAATCCTATATTTTTATATACACATACTAACCAGCGTTCATCCCTATCCATTACGTAATAACCTAAATTAAATTAACTTAAGAATGAAGAAATCCCAAGGAAAACGTCGATTCCCAAAGTTTTTTGCTACAAACTTTGGGATGAAAATTAATAAGGGCTCGAGGGCCTCATTTGCTTGCCTTATCTAAAGTACTGAAGTTAGTCATTACCCGATATACGAGCATTTTTAATCCTTGGTAATGAGAAAGGCTTTTTTAACAAGAAAATGAGACAAAAACGAGCCAATTGTGAATAAGGACGAATCTTGAAACCATAAAATATAGGGCAGGCGCTGGACGGAGTTGAGTATATAAAATATGATGCATTCTAGTTAAGGACGCTATTACAAATATCAGCGATTTTCCGGTACCCTATTAAAGAATTAGGAGTCAAACTGCGACGATATTTTGGTTTCAAATGAAAGATAATATATTCATCTCCACGACTGTACCATAAAAATTCTATAGCCGCATACAAAATTTTCACATAAAATACGTTTTAACCATCATCACAATAATCGCAAAATATGAAAAAAATGGGGTCTGATTAGGTACCTTAATATCTAAATACACTGAACTGAGGAAAATAAATATACAAAAAAATTGTTGCTTATTTATTCCTCTATAAAGTCCGCTAAAAATTTTATATAAAAATAAACAACTTTTCCAGTTAAGTATAAGAAAAATAAGAAAATTTCTCAAATTTTTTCATACATTTTCGCCATATCAAGAACGCGGCGAGCATCGTAACCGCCACTGTACAAGGCGCGCTAATATGAATCTTATTTTAATGTCATTAACGTCGATATTCGTACTGACAGACATCCGACCTGCTAATTAAAAAGTTGGAGCATTCTTAACCCAGAAAATTATACCGACTCATAATAATCATAATCAGCATGCTTTTTTGAGTTGAAGACATGAGAGGAAGAAGTAGGTAAGTATCATTTTACAACTTATCAGTAATTTCTCATTTTTTCCCTTATATAATTTGAACAAACCTTGTTCATCATCTCTAGCTAATATTAATAAGTATCTGGCTAATGACTATACATAGGAACCCCTTTTTGTATTTCAAATGATTTCCCCAGTCATAAAGCCACCATTTATGCAAAAAAGGACAGTTTTCAAATGGTTGGTAACCCGCTTCATCCAGTCATTGCTTGGGTTCAGTTCCGTTCACAGAATGCGTCACTTATACATGGGGAAACTCGTGACGCTGGGGCACTTGCCCATACAAAAGTGAAGAAATTGGTATTTTCACGCTGCTACTTTCACAGTGAACTCTCTATAAGGAACACATACACATTGCACACCCTAAAGTATTATCACATACTTTTTTTACGCACTGTATTTTGGATAATCAACTCCACCCAGCGCCTGGACTAAGCAGCTCGCTTGGCAGTGGAAACGTAGCCGCATGTTAGCGTGCCCTACTTGTATTGTTACAGCTTGTTTAAGAGTTTTTTTTATTTAATTCCGTAAAATATTTAAAACAATAGTGTATTATATTGTTCAGTAACTTACACAATAGTTTAGCACCTTATTAAAATAAGCTTTTGTTGTAAAATTAACGTTATGTACAATAATTGTAGCAGCTTTAAAAAAAATTAGTTCGATTTAAACGTGTTGAACGCTCGACGTATATATTATTATAATGATTTTTATGGTTATATTTAGTAATAACAGTCACATCACAGTAATATTTTAAAGGCAAAATATTAAATTATTGTGTGTGCGTGTGTGTTTGAAACTTATTAACACTTTAAAACTACAGAAAGATTTTGATGTTTGATGATACTTTATCTGCTAAAATACAGATACTTTTTAGTGATAAAATTTAGAGATACTTATTTTGTTTTCGCGGCGCCCCTTGCACAAACTAGCTGTCCATTTTAAAAAACAACAAGAATATGCAGCATAGCCAGTCAATCGTGTCGAATAGTCTACGCAATATATAAATCAGTCACACTCTAAGCCCTCCTGTCATCTCGATCCCGGCGAAATGAGCGTGCGCTCCCCTCGCGCGCTCGCCACCGACTGACGAGGAATGACAGCTGACAGTTTGTTGAATATCCACATTTTAATTTTTGAGTTAGGTAACTCGAGTTTCGTGCCCAACTTTTAAGAAATGTTGCTTATATTATGTTACTTTTAAATTTAGGATACTATTTGTTTTAAATAACGCAGGAATCATAAATTTTCCAGATAAAAACTATCTGGTGATCTTTTCCGTAACTCCAACTACTCGATCAATCCAGCGGTTTAAGTGATATGAGCTCAGACAGACACTTTTTCGAATTAATAATATTATAGCGCGGATACACTAGTCTTTTATGTAATGTGTTGCGAACAAATATGATCGCTACATATTTTTCCTGACCTCACCAAGAGCAACGATTCTATTAGTCCTTAAAAACACATACCTCGCAACGCAGCTTCGCTCAGTTTCGGTGCCGTACCCTACGGAATAGCATTTATTGCCGACATTGAACAGAACAAGTACCGAAGCAATATCGCACACTTTGATCTGACGATCAAAGGCGTATACAATATACATGTGTATACATTCCGCTGACGATGCAGTTTGCCCCCTAATTGGTGCTCGTTCAAACATCCTAACTATTTCTGATGATCAACTAATAAGCAAATCGTGTGGTTAAAACCATTACGGATATTTTGAGTACGATCTACTGCTTATTATAAACAATTTTGGCTCAGACCAAAAAAAAAGTTTGCAAAGTTGTTAAATTATTTTTATTTGTTTTGTAGGTTTTTTCTAAATATTGTCATTTCCCAGGAATCGAAGTATCTAAGATATATTCTATCTCTGTACCAAATTTCATCAAATTATAGAGAGATATAAACATATACCAGATACATCAAATTCATTTCTGTAGTTCGAGCGCGAAGGAGCAACAGACATTTTAAAAACTCTTTCACATTTTTAAAAGCAGTTTATGAAACTTTTAAATACTGAATAACTTTATTGAAATACAAAATGTAGTTCACAACTGATTCAACAAAAATACCATGATATTTTTATACGATTTCTGTTGCAAATAAATATTATTTGAAATTGAATTTACGCGCATCGATTTATCAGAAAAAAACAAATCGTCCTAGTACATAATAACTCTATGGTCGTCCTGAATATTTTACTTTCGTTATTAATTTAAAACCATTTACGTATAAAACGCGTTTGATGCTTCCCTGCCATTTTATATATTTTTTATACTTCATCGTATTCAGGACATAGAGTCGTCATTATCGGCAGCGCTTAAACCCCATTTGGTAAAGTGGTTTTTTCAGCGCGCAGTATTGTAAACAGAACCTAGGCGGTCTCGCGTATTTATAGTCCGAGCTCAGGTTTTAGTTTAGGTGCACTAAAATAGCCATACTAATAATATTATAAATGCGAAACAGTGTCTGTCTATCTGCCTGTTAATACCTCTTCACACCCAAATCACTGAACCAATTTTGCTGAAATTTGGTATGGAGGTACTTTGAATCCCGGGAAAGGACATACGATACTTTATATCCCGAAAAAGTGGCATCCAGTTGTATAAATTAATTTTATCGTGCAAGAACTGTACATTTTTACATCGTGAAGCGGTTTAAGTGAAGTTAGAG
The DNA here is from genome assembly GCA_905404155.3 of Plebejus argus. NCBI lineage: Eukaryota > Metazoa > Arthropoda > Insecta > Lepidoptera > Lycaenidae > Plebejus > Plebejus argus. The sequence goes on along the minus strand of FR989945.1, from coordinate 12,749,322 downwards.
GTTTGGGCGAGACCAGACAGAAAGACACACTTTCGAATTTATAATATTAGTAAGTATGGATTTAGTCCATAATTTAAATACTTATACCCATTTTTTTTTAATTTTTGTGGTAACTCGTGAAAAGCTAGCACTCTCTCTTATTTATGCCCGTTGTAGGCCTGCACTATAGCTACGGGTAGGCTTTCAGGCCGTTTGGAGGCTGCGCTGAAAGTGAGGCAATTAGGAGATTAAACCGAATTCTTTGCTACTCCATAATAAAAGCTCTACCTGTCTACCTCTCTACCTGTTCTCTGCCTATTTGTGAGACACAAAAGCTGAGTGCTGTGATTTGGTACTACCAGATTGCAGTCTATATTATAATAATAACTCCCCACACCGGTTTCGGTGACGGTGGCCGGTTTTATTAAAATCAGGCCAGTTACGCAGGAGTAATTTTATAGTGCCCAAGTGTGTGTGCAGTACACAAGAGCACTCTCTATTCCTTTAAGAGCACTCTCTATTCCGGTTCTTCTCGCCGGGATAGTTCCCGAACCGGTGGTAGGCAACAGTAGTATCAACGTTCTGAAAGCATTTGTTACAAATCTATTCAGAAATAAAACAATTTTTATTTATTATTTATTTATTTAAGTACTCTCATAAACCAGTAGGAAGGACGACCGACACGACTGGCTTTTTACATGCCCATCCGACGCATGGATCATCTTACTTATATCAGACAAGGGTGATCAGCCTGCGTTGTCCTAACCAAACTTGAAAATAACATGTTTCCAACGCGGGAATCGAACCCACGACCTCCGAGTCAAGAGCCGCACTCTTAACCACTGGACCACGCAGTCTATAATATTTTTATAGCACTCGTACTCAGTTAAGTGGTCCGGAGTGGAACCGGGGGAGGTTCCTTTTTGTTTTGGGGTTATTTAGTTTCAGAGTTTTTAAATCTTGAAATTTTCGTGCAAGTCCGGGCAAGGTTTATATTTGAAGGAGAGCGATACGAAGTACACCAGGTCGTCTAGTAAGGAATTATATTTACTTTTGTAATAACGTAGTAACAAAATAAAATCTAAAACAAATGACATTTCCGGTAAAAAGTTGGACAGCCATTTATCCTTCTAGGACTAGACATAAAAAGAGGAAAAAGTGAAATCCGGTTACATGCATCAGGTGACCTCAGTCTAGCCGGCTATTCTTCAGGCCAACACACATTAGTCGAGATTAGCCATTTAAAACGGCTAGACAAAGAGGCTTGGCGCACACGGACGTGCTGTTGTGACTCGAGTAGCCGTGGCTTGTGGCCCGTTTGTACCAAGTAGCTAAAGCCTCCGTTACTCGAAGCATCATGTCTTTTAATTTATAAACATAAAAAATTAAAGAGACAATATCAACTCAAAATGATTTTAGAAGGTGATCCATAAACGGGGTCATATTTTAGAAGGCCAATCGAATCGGCTGATCGCTAACTGACATGATGGTGAAGAGCAGTCAGGTCGGCCGGTATCATTTCCACCGCATACGATCAGCCTCCACGTACATGAGGGTCTGAAAAGGAAGGAGTAGTAACTAATATCATATCCTTATTTGCCCCTCACCTTTAACTTTTTGTGTGAGCATTTACGTTTGATTTCTCTTTTTAACTTGTATGAGTTAATCACTTTTTATACGCTTGTTATTAGCTTCTTCACCTGTATATTTGTTTGTAACATGTTTGTAACCGACTTCTTTGGGCGCGATTTTGACCCACTTTAAACGGCCAGATTTCGTTCAAACTTTGTAGATTTATCGAGGACCGATGACAATACACTAATTTGATATAATTATTCCATTTTTCAATTTGTATGTTTGTATGTTTGTTTGGAACCCTTTATATAAAAAGCGTGTTTTTAGTTTTTTTAACTATTACTTATTCGCATGATGGCCCATGATGCAATGACAGTAATTTCGGGAGCTCATAACGAGAATAAATAGTCTGTCTGTCAGTCGCAGGAACATTGCGCGTTTATTATGAAAATATTTCCGCAACCTGCCAGCGACGCGCCCATCGATCATACTTTATTTGAATCGTAATAACTGTCGTATTTATATTTTCCTCAAGTTTTTCTTGTATCCGTTTAATGATTATGAAATTAAAGATGAGCCTTTACGCGATATATAAACCTTGTTTTAAATGTACCTTTGCGCGACTCAAAGTATCTCCATACGAAGTTTCATTAAAATTGGTCAAGCAGCTAATGCGCGACGACTTAAAGAGCTAACGAACAAACAGATAATTCACTTTCATTTGTAACAGTAAGTAGTATGTGTGAATAAATTCTTACGAAAAACAACATCTTGCTAATAATAAGAGTAAGCATAAACTTTCAAAAAGTTTCAAGATTTGTCTCAAGTTCAATCGTATCACTAAAATAGGTTCATCACTAACATCGTTAGTTGCACCGTGACACCGACACTGCGTCAGTTTGCGTCAGATGTGTCAGTTACGTCAGTTATGTCAGCTGTCAGTCGCATTAGGCGTTTGACAGGTGACAGGTGCAACTGGCGTCGCCGAGGGAACCGTGTATTCAATATGCGCTTCGTAGGGCCATGACTCATGAGTGGTGTGACTCAACTGTGACGAAAAAAGAAAGGTTATGACTTATGATTTTGGCTGTATGTTTTCTCGACTGTAGTGCCTAAACTTAGGAACGACGTTAATAAATTATAGTCTCAATAAATAAGAAAAGAATAACGACGCGAATAAGCTTGTAATTTTCTTAGTTTGCGTTTATACACATACATTTGTATACATTTGTTTTTTGCTAAAAATCAACTAGATAAAGGTTTAAATGGACAAAATTATAGACGAAATTAATGCTACTAAAATAATATTATATTGGTTATTATATTGGTAGTATTATATTGGCTTTAATTTTGAACTTTTTTAACCCCGACCAAAAAGAGGGGTGTTATAAGTTTGACGTGTATCTCTGTCTGTCTGTCTGTCTGTCTGTGGCATCGTAGCATCCAAACGGGTGGACCGATTTTGATCTAGTTTTTTTGTTTGAAAGCTGACATGACGGTGAGTGTTCTTAGCTATAGTTCATCATGCTCATTGCTGAAATATCACGGTACATTTGGTTCGTGATAGGACGATTAGCAACTTGCAGTCGTTTGATGGGTTTTATATTTTGCATCCTGGTTCGAGACACTTATGAATATATACACATTATTGGAAAGTTGACCTGGTGGTGCAGCATCACCTGGTAATCAATAGGATACCCAACTCCTCACCAACTTAGAGCAGAGGTTTCGTGTTTGGGCTCATTTTAATTGCGGCAACCAGTAAGACGTAGATAAACAGTAAATATTTGCATGCTGCTGCTGCAGCATCACCTGGATTCTATATGAGCCAAGCTCCGTATGAACCTAAAGTGGAGGTTTCATGTTTGGGCTCATATTGATGGCCTCATCCAAGAGGACATATTTTATAGATGGTATTCATTGGGATATGATCCAGTTGATAGGAATTATTCTGCACAAGTTTAAAAAGCATAAAATAAAATTAAATTAAGAAATTTAAAAAAACCCCCGCCAAAAAACTTTAAAAAGTAATGAAATAACATTTCCTGATTTTAAGTTTAAATCATTCCTAAGAGTAAAGTAATATTTTAGTCCATAATTGTTGTCAAGGTGTGTCGGGGGACCGCTAATGTAGATGTTTGATTTCACATAACAATATAAATTAAGGGTCTGTTCACAGCGACCCGAATCGAGAGAATCAGCGACTATTATGGCGATACAAAATGCAAAAGTCGCTGTTGTGGTAGTTTACTTAGCGGTCCCCCGACACACCTTGACAACAATTATGGACTAAAATATTACTTTACTCTTAGGAATGATTTAAACTTAAAATCAGGAAATGTTATTTCATTACTTTTTAAAGTTTTTTGGCGGGGGTTTTTTTAAATTTCTTAATTTTCTTTTAATTTAAAAATATGCGAATCAGTCCTGTTATTACTATATATTAAGATAAGTATGTATTATACCTAAAATATAAATAATTAGTATTTAACTACTAACAACGCTTTTGTGTGATTTCAATGTGTCAATGGTCGCTGTTCTAGTGGCCCCAAACAGTCCAGATTGTCCGACAGTCTTCCACTGGGAACATTACTATTATGTCACTAATATGACACCTCACTGATGCTGCAGCTGCAGTCAATCATGATGTAGGAAATATGTTCACAAAATCCAAACTAATAAGTTAATTTTACTCGACGAACAAAATGGGTCTTTTTGTTAATTAAAGTTAAATAAACATAATGAAAGCTAATTAAACTTTAATTATTATTATTGTCGTCCTTTCCTCCAGCCACAACCTCATTGTTTCTACATAATATACCGGTCTTATAATACGTTTGTATATTTTTATATATCAAACGTTATCACTAATGCATAAATATGTGTCAAATAAAAGTAACATACTTATTATAATTAGGTACTATAGGATCCTCGCTGAAAAGGCAACTGCATAATCTGAAGATACTTCAATACCCTGTGACTTCTGAAACTTGAAATCCTAACTTTACACTGAAAACAACAAAAATACACCTTTAACACATCTCATATTACCTATGATAACATTTCAATTTTCTCTCATAATTTCTTCCTCTTTCCCTCTCCCCCTCTGTCATAATCCCCCCACTCCCCTGAATATTGATAGTCCTCCAGTAGCCAGCACTCGATTACATTCTAACCACTGTTGTACAACCACGTACGAAGCAAGTTTGGATGCGGTTATTTTTTTCGACTACAGCGAAGTCAGGAAATTATGATTTATGAATGATTATCTCACTGCTTTGCAGACCCTAACTACAATACACTGTATGAGTTATAAATAGAATTTTCTAAGGAACTTAGCTTCTACTTAAGAGAAAGATCAGAATTCGGTACTCTACATTCTATCCTTAAAAAATATCCTCTATCCATATACCGTATCCATGGCTTATCACTCCGGTGTTGTTGCAGGCAATCGCACGGTGTCACACAGAAGTGGCCAGTCAAAAAGTAATGGAGGATAGATGAATGGCCGCCCGGACCGGGGCCGTATTACGTGACACAATAGCAATTACAGATAACTATAATAGCAAGTAAAAACAGAAATTAATGTTTACAGTCAAACGCGTAAGGGTCAATTCAGACCGCAACGCGACGCGTAGATGCATTTCTAAATTAGTATGGATTTGACAGATTCGCAAGACGTCTCACGCTGACGACATCTGTCAAATCCATACAAATTTAGGTCGCGTCGCGTCGCGCCTCGCCTCGTCGCGTTGCGGTCTGAATTGACCCTTATCCTGTGATTGCAACAACATAAAATTAATGTGCTTGGAATGGGCGTTGCGGCCTTCTGTAAAAGTTTAAGATGATGAAATATTCAAATGATGATGATGTTTGGCTTAATTATTGTGCATTGTAGACTATAATATTAACTATTTGCCGAAGACCTAATTATGATGGTTATGGAGACGCGTGTTCTAGGAAGCGTTGCAGATGTAACTCGGCCAAGTTTTTCCCATTTTAAAATTTCAGTTATTGGTCACAAACATTAATGTTATAAGTAAAGCATTTGAGATCGCCGTTCTGGTTATGTAATATACCAAAAGCCGTCGCTTTCGGAGCAGTTACAGGGATCCAATTGCAGCGTCCGATTAGACTCCGGACTCCCGGACTATAAATTTGGCGGCCTCCGGATCTTACATTAACATTCGCCTGAGTTTCAATATTTTGGGCTGACGGGACAAGACCGGAAATACGGGAAGTAGAGTCATTGTACATACAATCCAAACCATTTTCACATTAAAGAAATCAAAAAAATCACAACAAATAAGTTTATACAATGTTTTGTCTGTTTGTCAGCCGATTTTTAGGGTTCCGTAGCCAAAATGGCAAAAAAGGAACCCTTATAGATTCGTCATGTCTGTCTGTCTGTCTGTCTGTCTGTCTGTCCGTCCGTCCGTATGTCACAGCCACTTTTCTCCGAAACTATTAGAGCTATACTATTGAAACTTGGTAAGCAGATGTAGTCTGTAAACCGCATTAAGATTTTGATGCAAAAATGGAAAAAATATTAAAAATTTTAGGGGTCCCCATAGGTACAACTGAAACAAAAAATTTTTTTTTCATCTAACCTATGCGTGTGGGGTATCTATGGATAGGTCTCCAAAAATCATATTGAGGTTTCTCATATCATTTTTTTCTAACCTGAATAGTTTGCGAGAAAGACTCTTCCAAAGTGGAAAAATGTGTGTCCCCCCCCCCTCTAATTTCTAAAGTAGAGGCATGATAATTCTAAAAAAAAATATATGATGTAGATTACTATAAAAACTACCAACGAAAATTGGTTTGAACGAGATCTAGCCAGTAGTTTTTTTTATACGTCATAAATAGTAAAGTACAACTGAAACAAAAAAAATTTTTTTTCATCTAACCTCTGCGTGTGGGGTATCTATGGATAGGTCTCCAAAAATCATATTGAGGTTTCTCTTATCATTTTTTTCTAACCTGAATAGTTTGCGAGAGAGACTCTTCCAAAGTGGAAAAATGTGTGTCCCCCCCCCCCTCTAATTTCTAAAGTAGAGGCATGATAATTCTAAAAAAAATATATGATGTAGATTACTATAAAAACTACCAACGAAAATTGGTTTGAACGATATCTAGCCAGTAGTTTTTTTATACGTCATAAATAGTAAACCTTAATCTAAATTTCATTAAATCGACTGAAATATAAAAATAAATCAAAAATATTTTAATTTCATAAAAATAAACCTTATTGCTGCTGCGGAACCCTCCATGGGCGAGTCCAACTCGCACTTGGCCGCTTTTTTAAATTGTGTACTTACCTAAGGATTTTTATTTTTAAAACTGTACTTATGTTTAAAACTGTATGTTCGGGTGGAATTTTAGAACTCGATTTTTAAAGTTAAAACATATTGTATATGCCACTAATATAATAATATTATTTCTGTTTGTTCTGAGGGTTCCGTACCCAAAGGGACCAATATATTACTGATATTCGATGTTCGTCTGTCTGTCTATCCTGGTCCTGATAGACCTGTCTCTCTGTCTGTCTCCTTATCTCAAGAACCACTATAGCCAGACTCTTGATCATAAATTGTGTGTTGCACCTATAACAACAATTACCTATATTTTGGTGAGATCCTGTCCCTCCCTGGGACCGTTCGTATCTAAACCTTTGTACCAGGCCTATTGTGTATTTTCACCGGCGTCGCCATGCCTCATCTGCGACACGTCTCGATAAATAACGTGTCAGGGCGATATCGCATATTTATTGCCTATTTTTTATCTCGTCTCTCACGGTGTTTGCTTGCGGTCGGTGAACTTTGGGGGTAGAAAGTTTCAGAGATTAGGCTACTAAATATTGAACACAAATAAAAAACAATTTTTTGTTTTACGTGCACTTTTTCCACTATATTCAATAATTATTATGAATTTTAGCTAAAAACACGATTGGTTTCGAAGTAATTCATGACATAAATTATTTCGTGTTTAAAATGAATTTCCACCAAGACCCGACCGACAGTACAATCAATTACAGTCATATACTAAATATTGAGCACATAATATTATAGTGTAGTCGCGAAGTACAATGTGCAGAATGTAGACTGAAATTCTCTACGTGTCTTTGAGAAAGAATATTATGTTGCTATCGCAAGCCTTTCGTACTTGTGTCACAAATAAGCATGCACAATAATAATATTATTATTATTGTGCCAAAATTCGTTTATCGCGCGGGAACTGTACATTTTCCGGAATAAAAACTTGCAAAATCGGTTCAGCGGTTTAAGCGTGAACGCAGACAGACAGACAGACACATTTTCGCATTTATAATATTATTATATTTTTTTCGTCATCTAGTAAAAAGGTTTTCCCAAAATTACAAACATATTTTATCTAGACACGGCCGCCAAAAAAACTTAAGTCAATTTTTGGTCAAATCTGATAAAGTCACAGGCATCAAGTTTTTGTTCGATACACCGGCTAGAATAAGCAGGTAAGTAAACGGGGCTTAATTCAAATATTATTTTCTAACCCACAAAGCAACAATATATTAAAGCGAATAGGCATAATTATAACTTTCCTTTGGCGAGATTCGAAACAAATGAGCTGGAGATCACACGATGATTTAGCGGCGATTAGCGGTAATAAGCCAGGTAATACACCACTCCAGGTAGATTGGGTATGAGTTAGAAGCGGAAGCGATTAGGTAGGTTTAGTAAGAGGTAGGAACGGAAGCGATTTATTCCGTCCCGATTAAGCTTTTACACGAGCTTTACACAAGATTTTAGGAGGTCAAGAATTGTAATATGCGTAATATCTATGTGTAATATGAGACTTATATAGAAATTAAAAATAAGAGGAGTAGCAATTGCTGATAGTTGCCAAACCTAAACGTTATTGGACTCATCGGATTACTTTGATTACGACTTCTTAAGGCAAGATGAATATAGCGACAAGTGCCCGCAGCCTCCTGTCCCCTGTCCCACACGCCGGGCGATAATTCACGCGGTAATTAGCGCTACAAAGTGTCCACTCTCCGGCCTCTACACTCAGCGGCCTCTACTTTTTCCCTTTATTTATGTGGCCGTTTAACCAGCCCTTTGGCCCCATTATTAACGTTTTTCATTACGCAAATTTATGGGAACAACTTAAGTGACTTTAAAATTTCGGTTTCTTACAAATTAAACGTTGTCTCGCGGTAGAATTATGGTCCCGTGTTTAAATATTAAGTATAAGTACTTACTGTTTTCATACATTTTGTGAGCGTTGAATTTTAAAACGAGGGATTTTTTTTATTTACACTAAATAGGTAAACCACAGGACCGACTTTATGGCAAATGGCAACGATTGAAGACACAGAATATTATGTAAGCGTCGATGAAAAATATTGGCTGGACCGGCAAAATGAAAGATTCCCGTATAATATCCTTTTAAACACGGGAAGTTTGACAACATAATGACGCAAATTGTAATGATAACAAGATAATATTATTATGATTGCTGCATTGATGACACATGCCCTAATTTCTCTAGAAATCAGCCGTCCTACCGATATGATCTTTTATCAGTAAATGTTTGTTTTTGTGTACAAAACATTAATAGAATTGCGTAAAATGTATTATCTACAGGCATTACCTGTTCAATGATATTATAATACCTAAAAATATAGGATTGGTATCTTCATTCATTTATCGTTATAAGAATGACGCACGCTGTAGAGGTAAAATCCTAAAAAGAAAGTAAGAGAATAAAAAGTTGCACGTAGACCAATCTTTAGATTCTTATTATATTATATTCTATCCTAGTATAATATCGTCTAATATATGTCAAACATATTATTATTGTTCACTAACGTATCTTTGCCTAAAATGATCTATTCCCAATTTATCTGATAACGGATTTTATCTTATAACACCTGGTTTTTACCACGTCAAGGTAGATCATATAATTTCATAGAAATTTTGACATTAAATTATGATTATTTGTGACTACCCTCGTGATGACTATAAAACTTTAAGTATAAAAGTTTGAGCCGGTGCCGTGGGCGGTCGCCGGGTGAGCTGACTGATGCCGCCCATCAGTCATGGCCGCCGCCCGCCCAAAACTGGAATATTGGATGTGGCAGTCGGGTCACAATGTTCCGGGACTTTAGAGTTGTGAGAAATTTTATAAGGTGGGATCCAATTACCTATAATAGAAAGATTATTTAAAAATATAAGCAGTAACTGGATTGAAAGAATTAGAAAAATTGTGAACTCATCAGAATGTAATTACGTCGTAGGTATATCTTTAGATATCGCAGGGGCCTTCGATAATGCCTGGTGGCCGATGCTACTACTAAAGCTACGGAACAGAGGATGCTACCGCAATATTTATTATTTAGTACAATCATATTTCCGTCACGGCGTAATCAAATTACGACTCGGCCACTACATCTACGTCAAAGATCTAACTCGCGGCTGCCCTCAGGGGTCGGTACTATCATCTTACCTATGGAATATAAGTTTTGACGATTTGCTGTGTATTCCTTTACCACCTCTCTGTTATCTGGTTGGCTATGCAGACGATGGGTTCCTCCTTGTTGAAGGTAATACGCGAACAGAAATAGAGAATAAGGCGAACAAGAGTCTTAGCGTAATTGCAAGTTGGGGTCATAGAAATCGTTTGGAATTCGCAGCGCATAAAACTTATCAAATACTTTTGAAAGGCTCTCTTATCTCAACTCCTCGCATCAAACTTAACGAAACAAATGTCAAACGTAAACAGTCACTCTGCTATCTTGGACTAATTCTTGAAAATAAATTTACATTTTTAGAACACATTATAGAGACGGGCGAAAAAGCCAAAAGAAATTTTTATAGTTTCACCAAAATATCGACATCTACATGGGGTCTCTCGTTCAAAACGTTAAAAATTATATATACAGCCACATATTTAGGCAGAATATGCTACGGCTCACCGGTCTGGGCAGATAGGGCTACGATAGGTGCAGCCCGACGTAAACTTTTACAAAGCCAACGTCTCGCACTAATATTTCTATGTAAGGCATATAGAACGGTCAGTACTGAAGCACTTCCTGTCCTGTCGGGTGTTTTGCCTGTAGACTTAGAAATACAGCGCCGTGCTGCCTTATATTATAAAAATAAAAAGTTTACAACCCCAGATTTCTTAAACATGAAAGATAGAAATAAAGTAATTAGATTATTCGAACCGATAGATGTAACACTACAAAATCTTATAACTGAGTGGCAGGATCGGTGGGATAACTCAATCAAAGGTCGGCACCTATACAATTTATTTCCTTCGGTACGCAAACGACTCGCTATGCATTGGATAGAAATCGATCATTGCGTTGCACAATTCCTAACTGGTCACGGCAATTTTAAAGCCAAACTTTATGGATTCAAGTTAGTTGCATCTCCCCTTTGCGAGTGCTCGACCGACGACAGCCCGCAAGAACAAACTGCTCATCACATACTCTGGGAATGTGATCTCTGGCATGAGGAAAGAATCGATATGTTAAACAGCCTCCAATGTGTTTCTAGAGTCGTATATTACGATGATCTCGTAGGCAGCGCAAAGAATTTCCGTGCTTTCAAACGTTTTTGTCATAAATACTATTGGAAACAATTCAACACTAGCTGCTTGTCTGTTTAAGTAAAGGTCATTTTATCAAGTAGGCTTCAATACAATTTAATTATTTTCCCGTGGTGCTTCCCCCTTTATTCGGACATTAATGTCACGAAATTTGGCTGTCTCCCGCTTTGCTTGGGGAGGGAAATTGGATTTCTCCTACTCCTCCTACCTTTCTTCTGATTAATTTCGTTGCGGGTCCCAAGACAGATTTACCTTGTCCCTCGGGCATCCCTGAGATCATATCAAAGGGTTTTCGTGGTTGGTTACCACTGTTGATCCTGGCGACACAGGAGTTGCAGTGGTGGGAATGTGTGGTGGGCCATTTGCCCGTTAAAAAAAAAAAAAAAGCAGTAACTGGATTCAAATAAGAGATGGACTAGACCTGCAGCACGATGCCTGAACAATTGTCATTATTTTCATTACGATATAATTATTGATCAAATCGAATTTTCACGGCACTAAATATAAATATTTATAAAAAATATTTAAAATGTACTTCTTATCTATTCCATAATATTATATTACTACTACTTCATCACTTTGCAGACTCTAAAAAACATTCTTTCGTTACTAGTTTATCAGGAATCAGAAAGGAACCTCCAACAATCTCTTTTATAGTGAGTTATAATTAATATCTGTCCGATCTGTTCCCTACTCCCGAACTCATGTGATAAGGGCCTATAATGTCCCCCCCCCCCTCAGACGAGCCCTAGAGGGCTGCTCCTGTAGGGCGTTCATTTGGCAAATAGTCGAGTATTATGGAATTTTTACGGCGTGCAGATAATGGCCCTATTATAAATGAGGAGGCCAATCGGACTGATGGCAGGCCGACTCGTGCACACACATGGTAATGCACAAAACCAGTGACAGATCGGCCTGCGTCAGTCGGACCGGATCGATCTATGGATGTAAATATGAGCTGTCGGAAGATGTGATCAGTCAAAATGTATAGCTAGATTGGATAGTAAAGTTAGATGTAAAAATTCGTATTTCTAATAAGTTTTCAATATTATATTTTATGCTTACTTTGACTTTTGCACGCCACCTGGATGGCAGAATGTTTAGAACAGTATTTTATAATTTTAGGACCTATGTTATGCACTACATTCTTGCAATAAATATATTTCATTTCATTTTATTTCAATATAAGAATTTGACGCATCTCTGTGTGGCGTTTGCGACAACATTTCGACTAAGCACTCAGTTGTCGTAATATATTACACCGTCCCATTTAAAAAACTTCGTTAGCGCGATGCAGGATTCAGCTACTAGCTCCACAGATTGGCCTCCTCGAATACCCCCCTTTATGTAATTTTTTACGGCGTGCAGATAATGTTCGCTGCGCCTCTGCGTTTTACTGCCGCGTCCACTAGCCAGTGACAATAAAATTATGTTTATGACCACATAAATACATATCGATCTGTTTGTTCGCCGATGGGAGATTTTAAAATTTCGGAACACGCTTTTTACTTTAAAAACCACCAAAAAAACAAGTTATTTCGGCTCCGCCGTTACAAGGACATATTATTTTACTACAAAAGACACCAGGTGCAGTTTGCTTTTCTAACTCTAATTTGTAGAACTCTACGTAGAACTATTATGACCCTCTTTTTAAATATTGTTTACTAATTACTGCACTTTGTTTACTGAAAGATTTATTTGATATGAAATTTTAACTTTAATTTCATCATCATATTATTAATATTATGAAGATAAAGTTGACTCTTGTTATATTAAAGCAACAAGAGAAGGAGAGAGGTGTACGAAGAGAAAAATTTGGCAAGTTGTTAGGTACCTATTTACGCATTAATTAAACATTATATTAAACATACTTATGTATTAAAATAAAATCACACAGAGCCACACACTAAAATGAACTGAGAGTAAATTTTAAAAATTTATTAATAAACAAAACATCCAAACATTACATATCACAATCAGGCAAATACATTACCCGTCACACAGATCACAGACTAAAAGGTAGACTTTCCGAAGATGTGGTTGCCGGGGGCGCTAGGGTCCTCCGATACGAAGAACTCCTGCCATAGTTGCTGGAACTCAGCCCAGGAGATGTTGGACTTGCCCTTGGCCATCTTGGCGAAGGACGCTACCGCCTCGTCCTTATTGATGCCGAAGGACTCAGAGACCGTCGAGAACTCCGTAGCGTCAATGGACCCGTCGCTGCTGGCGTCCTGGAGGTCAAAGATCAGCTTGCAGTACAGCTTTTGCCACTCTAATGGAGCTGATGGGTTCTTGGCGTAGTCGTCCCACATGGATAGCCATTCTTCAGCAGATATCTGGCCGTCATTGTCCTTATCGGCGTGGGACTGGAGCGAATCCCAGATCTTCATGAGGGAAGATTCTACCTCCTTCTGCTGCGCGCTGCCGGAAGCCCATCCACGCATCTTCGCGATCTCTACTGCGGCAAGTTGGAAGTCCTTCTTGTCGATGGTTCCACTGTTGTTCTCGTCGAAGAACGACGAGAAAGCGTACATGAGCTTCTTCTTTCTGAAGTCGGAAACCATTTTGTCTGCGTCTGTATTCGGAATGGGCTGGCAGCTATAGAACTTTCTTTTATATGAGCGTGATGACTGCAGTAGATACGTTATCTAAGAGATACCATGCCTGCATAGCGATTAGTTAATACTAGAAGTAAATGTGCTGTTTTGGGGGTTTTTTGAATAAGAAATGCAGATGTTTTAATCCGTAATAATAAAGTTCTTTAAACCTACTAAAACTTATGAGAATGGACGTACAAATTCTTTCATGTAAAAACTACAAAATGGATTTTAGTATGCTAGGAGTCAGACATTAGCTGCATTAACACATAAGCTATTGTAGAATGTAGTATACATATTATTACATGTTGATGATGATGATGTATGTTTAACTGTTACTATTTACTCAGCAAACGCACAGTCCTTGTCTGTATAAACACGTAATTAAATAATCACCGCAAGTATATCAGATAGCTGTGTTTGCCATCGTCGTTAACATAAGAAACTTTATAATTACTTGTTATTTTGAGCAAGAAAAATTATGAGCCTTGATGCAAGGTTTTTTGCAAACTGCAGTTTGCAATCCATACTAGTTAATAATATTATAAATGCGAAATGTCGGTCTCTTACCTCTTCACGCCCAAACCGCTGAACCGATTTTGCTGAAATTTGGTACAGATATACTTTGAGATCCGGGATGGATATAGGATACTTTTTATCCTGAAAAATGTAAGATTCCCGAGCGACAATCGAATTTTAGCGCAACGAAATTGTAGGCGCCTTCTAGTTTAATTAATAATTTTAAATTATAATAGCTGTGATACGTAAACACACTTTATGAGACGTAACTCTGAATCAGAGGTTTTTGGAATCAGAGGTATTCCTCCTATTAATATATCCTGTATTTAATCCGTAGTTTACTACTTTTCAGTTTTTATACGCTTTTTATTAGCTTCACCTGTATATTTGTTTGTAACATGTTTGTAACCGACTTCTTTGGGCGCGATTTTGACCCACTTTAAACGGCCAGATTTCGTTCAAACTTTGTAGATTTATCGAGGACCGATGACAATACACTAATTTGATAATAAATAATTATTCCATTTTTCAATTTGTATATGTTTGTATGTTTGTTTGTAACCCTTTATATAAAAAGCGTGTTTTTAGTTTTTTTAACTATTACTTATTCTAGTAAGTTTGGAAGCTTCACCTTAGCCAACCATTTTTATGAAAAAAGGGGGCAAACGAGCAAACGGGTCACCTGATGGAAAGCAACTTCCGTCGCCCATGGACACTCGCAGCATCAGAATAGCTGCAGGTGCGTTGCCGGCCTTTTACGAGAGAATAGGGTAATAGGGTAGGAGAGGGTAAGGAAGGGATTAGGGGAGGGTAGGGAAGGAAATAAGGGAAGATAGGGAATGGAAAAGTGTAGGGGATTGGACCTACTCGTAATATTATTAATGCATCATGTTCTTGAAATATTATCTTTCCCGAAAAAGAAATCCTTATAATTCGGCTTTAAATTTTGGCAACGGTAGACTTGGCTTCTTTCATTTTGTGGATTTTTTGTGTCTTTTTGACATAAGGGCTGGAGTTTTCCTAGCGGACTCGCGCCCGCAGGGTATTTTTAAATCATCGACTCTAATATCCCTCCCCTGTCGGACCTCCGCCTGATGTAATACGTCATGATCCCCCCTCATCTCCCCTCATCCCCCTTGGCATGTCTGTGGCGCAGATATAGAGGAGAGACTCAGCTATTCCAGAGAGAAATAAAAAAACTGCCGTTTAACTTAACCCAGAGACCAACATTATGTTAATAATTACTTGTAATTCAAATAAGATTATACATAAGCCCCATACATTATTATCTGTCAAACTCTTAATTAAATTGAAGTTTAATCATCATTAACTGATGAATCTGAGTGCGGCTGTAAGGGGCCTAATTAATGAAAAAACATTTTCTCCACGTTTACGCTATTTCATATTGTTGAGTTTTCCAACGTATCGGAGAAAGACGGCATTATTTTTTTTTCAGATTTTAAAAGAGCTTGATAAACGTAGCTTCTTAGATCATAATAATATTATTTTAATTGATGATGTTTAAGGCTGCCTTTTGCTGAAGTATTATACTTCAACCTTATAGTTACCTATTTACATGGATGGAGCAAACAACACTTGATTCACTTAGGCCCACTTGCGCAGATTTCAGTTTAAGTTAAAGCTGGGTTTAATATTACGTTCTCTTTCTTAAAACCCACAGCTATCTTTAGCACAGATAACTAACGCAAGCAGGCCTTAAAAAATCACACAATTATTGCCTCTTCCAGTAACTATAATATGTCTATGGGCTGGCCCGCGGCGAACGCATGTAACACCATCACCACCATTGTTTTACAGAATACAGTCGGCACTGTACAATTGGAATTAAAACACTTGAAAATTACTTCAAGTGCTATATTATGTTTGGGTGAAAATTTGTGTAACATCAACAGTTTTGTGGTACAGGTCTGCCAGAATTAAGTACTGATGGCAAAAAGTGACAAAATGAATTTCTAGGAATACCGGGGTAGTTGGAATTTTGATTCTTTTTTAGGGTTCAATTTTTTGTATACTTTCGCTCTATTTTGGCCTTTTTTGCTCGTAATCAATTGAAATTTTCACGAAACCCTTAATTGTATTTGTACTTTAATAATTAATAATAAAATTAAAATAAAGTAAATATTTAACACGTTAGCCGCCATGTCAGGCACTGATGCCTGACAGCTATGGTACTTGTTCAGGCCGTGTCAGTCACGGGTGACTGACACCGAGACATAGAATTCAAACGCTTGTAGGGAGCTGTCCGGCACGTTTAGCTTGCTTTTTTCTATTGGAATTGACTGACATGGCCCCGCACTAGATATATGCAACATGGCCTATTACTTTTCTTAGTAGAACTCAAGTTACTCAACATTTTCTGGGAAAAAAGTTGAGAGGTGTCAAGGGTTACCCGGATAGAACGAAGTTTCTTTCGATTATAGTGAAAGAATTGATTACATCGCCATCTCTGTGACAACAGATGAACGCCTAATGTCTCACGTTAGAAAAAGTGTCGGAATAAAGTGTTTTTTCGCAACGCACGATAAAGAACTTCGTTCTAAAAATGAAATACATCATACAAAAATTTTAAATTTGTTTATTATAAGAAATACAGCCAAACGTGTTATTGTGTTATCATTACTTATGTTCAAAATTAAAACATTCCAGGCATAAATGTGGTTCATTGGGGCATTGTGAGCAGTACGTCACAACTTGCTTAGTCTTTTTTCTAGCATAAATTCGGTCCTTGGCTTGTACGTTCAGCTTGTAGCATCTTGAGCAGTATTTTCGGGATTTTTTTACTGGCCCGTCTTTCTTTTTGAGCTCATGCTTCATCCTTCTATTTCTTGTAATAGCTTCCGGTTCTTGGTTTTCTTTTCCTGTTTCTATTAGGTGCTTACACAATTTTTTTCTGAACTCAACTATACCCATCTTAGACTTTGTAGTTTCTTTGTAAATTATGTAAGAATTTAGTAAAGCTGTATTCAACAGCAACTCCACAGCCAGTTTTCTATGCCATTTGACAGTCTTTCGCAGTGGTGAAGAGTAAGCTATCATTTGATCAGATAGGTCTACAGCAGCTTTTGCGTTATTGTAGTCTATTACAATTTTTGGTTTTATTATTTCTTTGTCTCTCTTGAATGTTCTCGTAAATCCGATAGAATGTTTTGTCGACAGTAAATAAACATCGCGCTTATCTTTCCATTTCATGCAAGTCATACCATCTTCATTCTCCTTAGCACGAAACTCTCCTTTATTGATGTTGCCATTTACAACATCCTTTGGTAAATGCCTTCGGTTTTTTCGCAGGGTTCCAACAAGATGAGTATCTTGTTCTAGGAGCTTTCGTCCTAAATCCACGCTGGTATACCAGTTATCCGTGTACAACGTATGGCCTTTTTGTAAATATCCTTCCATGAGTGACATGACAATATTAGTAGGGGTTGTGTATTCAGTTTCATTTTGTTTTCCAGCGTATATTTGAATTCTGAGCGTATACCCAGGGTTTGAGCACAATTTAAAAAGTTTGACTCCGTATTTGTGCCTTTTTAATTTTATGTACTGACGAAAAATAATTCGCCCTCGGAACGGCATCAGAGACTCATCAATGCAGAGATTTTCTTGAGGCTGGTAATGTGTTTCAAAGTTGTGGTTCAAAGTATCAACCAATTCACGGATTTTGAACAAACGGTCACCAGGTTTTTGGTTTTCATTGTTAGAAAAGTGCACCATGCGTAACAAAATTTCGAATCTGTTACGTGGCATAACCGTCCGTGGGAGAGATTGAGCTATCATGGGATCAGTTGACCAATAATCAACTAACTTTGGCAGTTTGACAATTCCCATCCATAAAACCAGGCCAAAAAATTTTTTGATTTCATCTTTGTTTGTGTCCGTCCAAGCCAGTAACCTCGATCCTTTTTTGATTAGATTTTTTGAAATTAGCTTCTCTTTTGTTTGTGCAGCATAGCGGTTTGTTTCAATAGCTATATTTTCGAAAACACTATCCGGGACTAACAAATTATAGAAGTCTTCCGGTTTTGAACGAGCCATCAAACTTCTCAAACTGTATGGTTTCAAACCAGCGCACTCAGTAAAAGGTATAATTTTTCTTTGCTTACCAGCCGGCTCACACCACAAATCAGTCACTTTATCAATTGTAGAGGTAACCTGCAGTTCTGAGCTTTCGTCTTCATCATCACTGTCAATTACGTACAACCGTCTGTTTCTGATTCTACGCCCACGCAAAATCACTTCGTCATCATCACATTCACTCTCACATTGAAAATCTAACAGGGGGCAATTACTTTGAGTCAACTCCTTTTCTAGTTCGTCAATATGCTGTAGGTCAATAAACGATAGTTCGAAATCATCTAGATTATCTATATTTGACATTGTTTGAAGCAAAACGCATCACTTTCCAAAGCACGAATAACAACGACTAATTTGTTACAACGAATCAACAACGGGGAAGGGGAACGGGGTGCAGGGCTCACGCGATTGGTCAAGCGGGTCAAGCAGTTTCGCACAATTGCGTTTTGGCGGGCTCGAGCGCAAGTTGCCACGCAAGTTCCCGCGCAAACGCATTTATTGTTACTACGCAACTTATTGTTTTGAAGAAGGGTGCCTGACAAAGTGCTTGACATGGCGCTGTGCCTATACTTCATTCCATTTGGGCCACGTCAGTCACATATGCTTGACATATATTTATATAACGATTTTTCATGTAAATAAACACGTAAAATAACTCTAAATTTATATTTTTTGTATTTTAAGACATTCTGATTCGATATACAAAATTTTGAAATTGGACGTCATTGCGATTTTGTTCTGGCAGCTATCGTGTTAAGGGGGGCTCCCATACAAAAAAACACAAATTTTCGTCTACTTTCTCTCTATACCGGTACGGAACCCTTCGTGCGCGAGTCTGACTCGCACTTGGCCGATT
Organism: Plebejus argus; assembly: GCA_905404155.3. Lineage (NCBI taxonomy): Eukaryota > Metazoa > Arthropoda > Insecta > Lepidoptera > Lycaenidae > Plebejus > Plebejus argus. Next base: position 12,730,107 of record FR989945.1, on the reverse strand, counting down.
ATTTGAAAATCTGCTGTCAAAAATTGCCATATTCTGGTACGCCTATACATGGATTTACCAAATATCCCGAATTGTGCGTATCTAATATCTATTGAAATAATTGAAGTGAGTACGAGAAGCAGGTAAGTAACAGTTAAAAAGTTGCCTTTTGCATAAATGGAGGCTTTAGTGCCGTATAAATTATTTGAAATCAAAAAACTGCGGATTTTATGTGTAGCCAGATGCATGTATAAGCCAGGTGAGGTAAATTACAAGGTTTGTTCAAAATGATATTTTGTCCTTGTCATAAAATGTTATTTTTCTGGTTCTTCCAGTCACATCTTCAATTTCTTCTGGCAACACTGACCTTTAATGCAGTTCAGTTACAACGGAGGCTCCTAATAATTACTTAAAATCCATAAGTACAATTAATAGTAAATCAATAAGCTGAAGTAACACAACACCAAAATAAGACTTTAATAACAAGTAAAATAATTATATAAATATCCTAAAAAAAAATAGGCCAATCAAAATTGAAAACGTGAGTGCAAGAACACAATAACAAATTTTGAGTTGAATTGATTAATTTGTGTCATACGGACATTTACTAATTTTTTTTTTCTTATAATTATCTATTAAACAAACCTTGTAACTTATCTACTTTATCACCTGGCTAATATATCTGGCACATCATACACATCATAAAATGCACAGCTTTTTAATTTCAAATCATTTTCCCGGCCCTAAAGCCTCCATTTATGCAAAAAAACGTCAATTTTTTTACTTCTTCAATAATTTTACATTCGTAACACCCAAAAATGATGTAACTGATGAGTGATCACTTTATTACATTGGATTTAATTTGTAGCCACCCTTTATCCTTGAGATATGAAGTAATAAAAAGTCTACCGGTTTAACTGTTGAGGTAGTGATGTACAATCCAATGATTTTAATTGATCGAAAATGATTAAATTAGATCTAATCCGCACTAACAGACATACACACTTTCGATTAATGTGTCTGTCTCTCTGTTAGTATTTTCATGCGTCAAACTTTCAAACCGATTTTTTAAAGGTGTGGAAATACTTTAAGTTCCGCAACAGGACATGGAATGGTTGCAATTTATTTTGATTTGTAACAACTTCACACTAGACTCTACTTCGTTGTAGGTAACAATTTTCTAACATTGTTCCGATATTTAAAATCGCCACAGAATCACCAGACGATGGACGGCGCTGCCGTGGCCTCTAAAAAGATCGCGTGATGACTTGATGCTAGTGCTAGACAAATACGAGCCAGGCTGGTCCTACGGCTGCGTTAGATAGAGAGGAGTGGAACTCATGGAATACTTTGGGGGAGGCCTTTGCCTAGCAGGGGGACAGCATAGGCTCTTAAAGCTATATTTAATAAGATATAACCGACTTTATCTCCAAAACTACTGAACCGATTTTGATGAAGCTTGCACTGTTCCCTAAGTTGAACAATTGTACCTTGTACAACAAAATATAATTACTGAAATCAGACTTGAGTTCCGGAGACATGCGAATACAAACATAAAAACATACAGACATACAATATACACTTTCAAAATTTGGCACATTTTGTCCAGACGCTGATTTGTAGACTAACATACACAAATACTGGGCAGTTCTGGAAATATTACATACATACGCGTCGAATTGATAACCTCCTTTTTTGAAGTCGGTTAAAAATATATTAAAATAGATCGCACGTTCACATCGACATGCACATCCCTACAAACAACAAACAATAACCAATTTGGAGTGGGCAATATGTTCGGTTTTTGCGGGCGATAGCGCCGCCATTAATGTGTGTTTGTGTTGTTTTATCTCCGTAACGCAAATGACGCGGGTTTTTTGTTGTGGCTCTGGGAACGTGACTTTGACCGTTCGTAAATGTATTGGCAAAGTTACCGCATTACCCTATTAGTTAGAGTTTATTTAACAATTTATTGCAAAATTATTTGAGCAGTCGTATAGAAAATAAATTAGCAGAAGTTACCTAAGTAATATGCATTGACATAATAAAGACATAAGTAATAATATTATGTTATTAGTAAATTACCAATGTATATTATGTCACCGTAAGATTGTAAACACCGCGAGATTGTAATATGACTAAGTGATGGATAGTAAACAACCAGTTTTCCGGTGATTTTAAATTAATTATTTCGTATTTAAAATAACTTCAGGTACAGTCGTGGAGATGAATTTATCTTTCATTTGAAGCCAAAATATGCTCGCAATTTGACTCCTAATTATTTAATAGGGTACTGGAAAATCGCTGATATTTGTAATAGCGTCCTTAATATTTTGTCACCACTCGCGATCACCACTCAACTCAACACATGATACAAAACAGAAAAAATAGATATAAAATACAATAAAAAATACGTGTGCAGTGGCACTCGGGAATTAACGCTAACGCTATTTCACAGCATCTAGTCTACACGCATACCTACGTCTAATCGCACGCACACAAACACCCTGCCGAAGTCTGCCACACTTAAACGACGTTAGACGATTAGTTTTTATTATTTTTATTAGCGTTAGGTTTTTCGTTACGGAATTTCTTGATACAGTCGCCGAGCTCAAGGCTCGAAAAAAAGCTAGCTACTTAAGCAATAGTTTAAAAATCATATTATGGTACATAGAGAGAAAATGATAATTTACGTTTAATTTTAATCCAGCCAAGCGACTCTAAATGGCATAATATTAATAAAATACTACTTTGTGATATTTTCACCACTGCAGTCAGTATGCCGTTTCCAGTGCAGACGGTAGACGGTATTATTTTTAATGCCACACACAATGCGGCCGCGGAGACCTCGGTACGGCTAATCCAAGACCTATGGCGACTGTTTGCATTATCGCACGGCACGGCACGATGGAGACGACGGAAAACAAAACATGGATGATGGAAGAAATACAAAAAAGCTAAACCGCGAACGATTGTCTATTTCACAAAACCTCAAAGACAAAAACCTAAGTAGGTGTATGAGTAAAAGAGAAAGATATTATAATTTACTACACTACAGGCTTTTTCTAAGATTTCCATTGTACGTTGTAACTTGTAACTTATGGGTGTTCTAAAGAAGAGTGACAACTAAACGTTCGGGCAGGCATGTATAAATTCTACTCCGACTTCTTCTTATTAATCCGATCAGGGCCCCCACTACCATATTATGTGCAATGTGTGCAATGCACACGGGCGCCATCCTCTAGGGGCGCCAAATCGTCATCTTCAGGGGCGCTATTTTCACATTTATTTTGCCTAAAGGGGCGCCAAAATCCTTTTTTGCACACAGGCGCCAGTAGCCCTTACGGGGGCCCTGAATCCGATCACGTATCCTGACGTCGATTGTCCCAAGAAAATGCTCAACGCCACTAAAAAAAGAATAAAGAAGAGCGTATTCCCTCTTAAAAGGCCGGCAGCGCACCTGCAGCTTTTGTAATGTTGCGTGTGTCCATGGGCGACGATAGTTGCTTTCCATCAGGTGCCCCGTTTGCTAGTTTGCCCTCTTATAAAAAAAAATAACTAAAAAGTTTTCACATAATACGATTGAAGAATTCCAAGTCGCACGTCTTACCCATCTTTTCTTTTGCACCGACAATGGAAACAGCCGCCATAACCGCGAGTCCGTACAATGCCGAATTTACCTTCTTGCTGCAGCTTTCGCGATTCAAAAACATTCTCATATCCCCACGTCTAAGCTGTAACTTTGTAGATCTGCTTAGCTGGAGTTTACGCGGCGTTTTGTAGAATACGAAATGAATTGACTGAGACTCTTATGTCGAAAGTTGGACTAATCTTTAGTAAAATCTCGAGCGCTTACCTAGTACCTTGATTTGTAAAAATTCTATATTATCAGAGACTATACTGTTGCCCGCGACTTCGTCCACAACTATAACTGTTGTCATGGTCGCGATTAAGAAGGTTTTTAAAAGCATATAATATCTATACTTACTAAAGTTACTATTATATTATAAAGGCGTGGGAGAAACTTGCATGAATGGGCCGGCTCGACCGGAGAAATACCACGTCCTCACAGAAAACCGGCGTAAAACAGCGCTTGCGCTGTGTTTCGCCGAGTACAGTGAGTGAGTTTAGCGGAGGCCCAATCAAACCAGGGCTTCAAATATCGTTATTTTTTCATAACGTTACTGCTTCAAGGGAAAAGATAACGTTATGTAAAAATAACGATATTAGGAAATAATGATATTAATAATTACGGTAAATCGATTTTAATAACGGTAAATGTTCTATTATAACGATATTTTTTCGTTGTTACTAGATAACGTTAAAAAAATTACCGTTATCTGGCTACCATTATGAAAAAAACGGTACGTAACGATATTTTTCGATATTTTTTCTGCGATTTGATAACGTTATGAAGCCCTGAATCAAACTCAAACAGCTTGTTGTTTGTCATGGAGAAACTTTAAGAAATAGGATATTTTTATATCGGAAAAAATGTACGGTTCTCGAGCGATAAACAACATTTTGGCGCAATATTACTTGACGTGCGTTGCTTACAGTTTCTGCACGTTCCCCATTGCGATTAAGAGGCCGGGGTACCCTCGAAATTTTCATTACATTCTTAATACCAAAATCATTTTCTCATACGAAAATATTTAACATGTTTGAGTTATTTTTCAGCTTAAGATAGTAATTACCTAGGGTCCTGAACAATTTTTTTTTACAAAATATTTAAATACTTACTAAAAAAAATTTTTGTGTTTATATATTTTTAGTAAATTTACTACTAAATATTTAAACACCAAAAATAGACAAAAACACTAAAAAATATATAAATAAATAGTAAATTTACTACAAAATATTTAAATAATAAAAAATATTTTTTAAAGTTTAAATATCTTAAGCTGAAAAATAACTCAAACATGTTAAATATTTTCGTATGAGAAAATGATTTTGGTATTAAGAATGTATGAAAATTTCGAAGGTACCCCGGGCCCTTAAAACTCGCGATATTTCCACCGCAATTTTATCCGGTAATCGTTGTAACGTAAACGAGGCAGTAATGTATAAAACCCTGCAGCACTTTCGGTCCATTACATCGAGTGTTGTTTTCACTCGTTGGGAGGTTATTATAACCCCCCTCCAGTAGCGGCCTTATGTGGGGCGCGGCTGGGCGACCACCCAGGGCGCCGGATAAAAAGGGGCGACTCCGAATCCGGCTCGCACTTGGCCGATTTTTGGCAGTAGCGCCCCGCGCCGTAGAAATCTCGCCCAGGGCGCTGGTATTGGTAGCCGGCACTGGCCCTCTCCACCCTTTTAAGGGGGTAAAGCTATATAGGCCGCAACAATTATATTCAAAAACAATTAGAGGCTGTGAAAACGAAAAAATAATGGTGTAATTATTATTTTAATCGTCAAAAAAGGTTCTATAATCGTTTGATTTTTTTTTGCTCTGTAATTTTTGCAAGTCAGTAATGTTACGTAGTTAACATAATCTTTGCTCAGTAAATAAAGTAATTCTTTTCATAGCATTATAAGATTTCGTAGCATTTAAACTTTTATTTTAGGGTTCCGTACCTAAAAACCTTAAACTTTAAAATTTAACTGAGACTTATCTTTCGATAGAATCATATGCGTCTGTGTTTTCTATTACGAAGGGAAAACACTATAAGGTATTATCAGTTCTCTATGATACATACAGGAGACATGGCGGGAGGAATAAAGCCTGAAAAAATATTTAGTGAAAATTATGTCAGAAAGAAGAAAATTTTCAATATAATAATTTATTTTAACATAACTTTTCATTAGTCTTATATGTCATTTATCAATTATCATACAATTTAATCACACTTCATAATATTTATATGCGTCGTATAACAATCATTTCAAAATTATAATACACATTTTAAATTTTATGGAAAATAATACATTTTTATTATTATAAACTGAACAGACAGAGGTAGTTAACTTCTCGATATCGAAGCAAAGTAAAACTGTAATGCATAATCGTTGCTATAAAATATAAAAGAGGGAAAAATAATAAATATAAGATTATAAAAGTAATTAAATATTACTTAAGTAGAGTCCTTTATAAAAATATTATGAGAAATAACCACAAATAAGGTAAGTTGCATGTTTTGTTTACGATACTTTAAGTACAGAAACTATTTTACAGTGTCTGTTTAACAAATTAATATCAAAAAGTAATTTCATCATTTAAATAGGCAATATTATAATCTTTTTCATTCTTTTTACAATGAGGCACTAAAATACTAAAAAGACTTTGTCTTAAGTAGAGATGAGTGTTGAATAATACAAAGAAGATAACATGATATTTAGGGCCAGTTGCACCACTTCTTGATAAGTGCCAAATAGGCTATCCAGTATCCAGTATCCACCACATAACTTGACAGATCAAGTATGGTAAATCTTTCAAAAAAGCTGTGAATAGCCTAATCGGCACTTTATCAGCAGTTTCACCACTCCTTGGCATATTCGGCACTCATCAGGAAGTGGTGAAATTTGTTTCATCGTGAAACAGGCCCTTAATCTAATATTTACTTGAACAGGCGTTAATGAAATTATTAGTACTAGCATCGTACAAAATAAAAGCTAAGTTAGAATAATAATAATTGATCTAGTAAGATTTTCTTAAGAAAGTAACTGCAAAAAACTATTTGAAGACACAATTTAAAACTAACAATTTCAAGTTCCTATAAACATAATAATATCTACGTGAAATTTTGATAAAATTAAATATATTATATTCAATATAATATTATAATTATTTACATAATATACTTTAAAACTTTTCCAACATTGAAACCTCAAGTTTTAGTTTGGTTTGAGGAAACGTTTTGGTGGTATTAGTCAGTCCTTCGACAGCCCTACAGCTTCAGTGTATAGGAGGTAAGCTATTACAACCGCAAACACGTAGGGTTACCGAAATAGACATGAATGGATGAAGTAGATAACTAAAAATTTTAAACTGTCGTCTTTTGCGTAAATGGACGTTTTGGGACCGGGAAAATGATTTGAAATCAAAAAAATGTGAATTCTGTGTAAATGATGAAGTAGGTAAGTTACAAGGTGTGTTCAAATTATGAGGAAAAAAATGAGTAATTGTTCTCATATTGTCAAATGTTGGTCGGTACATCCACTCGTGACTTCATATTATACGGACAATATGAACGTTCATACAATACACGCGTAATACTCTGTGTATAAGCCTAGAGTATTTTTCAGAATTGGGGGCGGGGCTATCTTCTCATACGCAGCCAGATTCTCCACTAGGACTCTCTATATTCTCCATCTCAGTTGATCTGCGCGCTAGCCGCCAGCAGCACTTTCAGGCCCGGTAAGAAGCTGGCAGCAGCAGCAAAGTCGGTGCCGCCCGCCAGCACGCCCGTCGCCGCCGCCGCGCCCGCCGCGTCGCCGTTCGCCGCCGCCCCCGCTACCGCCTGTATCGTGGACACACCCGCTTCGGATAGCTAGATGAAAGAGCAATGATTATTGTTAGGGGTGTCAAAGGTAAGTTTACAAAAATTTCAAATATTGTACATTTACATGTTGATATAAAATAGAATAACAATAACAACGTTACCGAAAAAGATTTATATGGAAGTAATGAGTGTCCATAAACGTTCTTTTTACACGGGTTAGGAACTTTTTACATTGCAAGGTGTGATAGAATAATTCAAGACGTGAGCGGAAGAATAAGGTAACATGAAAACACTTCCCGTTTTTGTGCTTAAATGGAGGCTTTAGGGCCGGAAAAGTTATTTGAAATAGAAAAACAATGGATTTTATGTATAGCCAGATATATTAGCTAGGTTATGAAGTAGATAAGTTACAAGTTTTATTGAAATAATTAGGGAAAAAATGAGTTATTGTCCGTATGTTACGAAATGTTACTTGTTCGATTCTTCCACTCACGTCTTCATTATACTACTCGTATATCACATCATAAGAATTTTAAGTATGCGAAAGGGATATTTAAATGTGTGTATCAATGTTATATTTTTTTTTAATTTTCTACATGATTTTTTGAAGTTCGTCAAAGACAATAACAAATAAATATTATCTCACCTTATGTTCCCTGAGTAGGTCGTACATAGTCTCTAGCCTCTTTTGGACGTCCTCAAGTTTCCTCTTCATTTGCTGTAATATTATACATCGCATTTCAAATGTGGATAAAAATATACATTATACAACTTATTGGCGATTTATCGATTAGCTAGATTGAATATAGCCATATTTTATTCGGTGCCATACGTTCTTCAAGCCTGCGTCAGGTCCACCATCTTATAACCATCTCTGTATATCTTACCGGGTTGGCGTGTGTCCGACAGCGGTCGAGCAGCGAGTCGAAGGTCTGCTGCAGGGGGAGGTACTCCGCGGGGAGGGGGGGTTTCTCCACTGGGGCTGCTACTGCCGCGGGCTCTACCGGCTGGAAATGGTAAATTGAGTTTATTTTTTGTGTTTAATATTGCTATAGTTTAATCGCGTAACACAATCCCTAAAGTGATTAATTTTACAAATGCTTGTGTGTAAGTATGCCCATTGTCCGTCTGTTCTTCTCGCTTAGAGCGCTAAACTGATTATAACGTCTGAGAAAGGACACGGATAGATTTTATTGCAGCAAAATACAGGCATTTTGCGAAACATAAAAAAGTAAAGAATACGAGCCAAAAGAAATTTGCGTCAGTCCCAAAATAAGACGAATTTAATGATACAGAGCATGCCAAACATACATACATACGAGTACGTCAATACGTCAACTCAAAGGTGACTGACTGACATGGTGATCTATCAACGCACAGCCCAAACCACTGGACGGATCGGGCTGAAATTTGGTATGCAGGTAGATGTTAGGACGTAGGCATCCGCTAAGAAAGGATTTTGATCAATTCTACCCCCAAGGGGTAATAGGGGATAAAAGTTTGTATATTATAATACTTCTTAAGGCGAGCGAAGCCGCGGGTAACAGCTCGTACTATATATATATTCGAAAACCGTACTACTTGCAGTTGGGTAAAAACTATTATGTTGTAAATAAATAATTAATAAATAAAAAACATACCGGTTGATATCCTTGCGTTGGCGGTGGGTATTGATCCTGGTATTGGCCAGCCATCTGACCTTGTCCAGGGTACTGTTGACCTGGCATCTGCCCAGGGTACTGTTGTTGACCAGGTAACTGGACGGGGTACTGTTGTTGGCCAGGGAACTGTTGCTGACCAGGGTACTGTTGTTGGCCAGGGAACTGTTGTTGGCCAGGGAACTGTTGCTGGCCAGGGTACTGTTGACTGGGCGCTTGTCCAGGGTACTGCTGGTTATAATCCTGGCCAGGGTACTGGTTGGGTACTAAAGGCACATGCTGTGGTGGTTCCACTCCGAATAGAGGATGCGTGATTGGCGCTTGCTGTTGGACTTCTTGTTTTGGCTGTAAAAATCAAAGAATCTTCTTTATTTTTTGTAGGAACGCGTACATTATGACGGGATTTAGCAAGGCGGGCTGCATTTTTTGTGTTTTTTTGTGAACAATAATTGCGTACTAGATCATACTAATGTATAACAATACGACCCGACATTTAACGTGTGTCTGTATAGGAAGACAAATTGCAAAAAAAACAGTTGCCTAAGCCACGCGTGTAACTGTTAAAACAAAAAATTATAAATACTTAGCAAACGAAAAACATAAAAAAAAAACAAAATACTGTACTATTGAAATCAACTAGCAAACCCATGCTAATGCGCAACAAAAAACGTAAAATAAATAAATCATTGGAAAACATGCAGACAACTGAGGTATAAATGCTAATTGCTAAATTGAAAACTAATGGGAAAGAATGGAAAAAATATATAAAAAAATTTCATTACAGATTTTTAGAAGGTAAAGACGATTTTAAGTACTTTTTTCGTTTTACCAGGTTTTACTTAACATGTTCTTTTACAAACATAAAGTTTAATTTTAAAACTTTTCTTGTGATAGTGGGACATCTATGTTTTGTAAAACTTGAATATTTTGTTACAAAATATGTCATAGAGAGAACACAGGGGGTGAAAACTGCTAGCACGATTGAAAACAAAATCGTAAGGCGGTCAAATAATAGTCGTATAAGTCGTTTCTCAGTCAAATAAAAGTCGTAGTAACAGATTTTGTCATATACCATGTCGTAAAAATGTCGATAAGGCTTATAATAGTCGTATAGAGGTCATAAACTCTCATATATGGTCAGTATGTTATTACAGTCATATAAAGGTCGTATAACAGTCACGTCGCTACAGCTAACCTCGTCCGCGCGGCGGCGGTGTATGACGCGCCCCCACTCTCGACTGCCGGCGTGCCGCGCCGACATTTCGTACCCTACCTCCTACAACAACTAGCTTTAGTACACTTCTAGTAGTAGTAGTAGACTAGTAGTCACAACTACTACAATTTTGGTGACTTCGCTATATTATAGACTGCTTGACACATTATCAAGATAACTCACTACAAAAAAATACACACTAGATGCTTACAAAACGTCTTACTAATATTTATTTACGCAGTGTATAACTATATATTTAAAGACCACTGTCTTTGTCAGTCATATTACTTTTCTAATACGCCAGACAAAGACAAGCAACCAATAAATAGTCATTCGCTGTGTCAATGTTTTTATTAGTAAGGGTTCTGTTATATGTCCTCGTTAATCAAGTGACTTTTGCAACGCATCAAAGACAAGCTATCCAGTGTGCAAAACACTGCTATAAATAAGTATATCGCATTACATAAATATAGAAAGACATTACACAAAAATATATTATAAAAAGCATAGACTTTTTAATTAAATGAACAATATAATATCATATTCATGTATTTAATATAAGAGATACTCTGTAATTACCTTGGCTTTAGGCGTCATCATCGGCGGGTCGTTCCATCCCGGCGCGGCGGGTTTGGGTGGGGGGGCCGCTTTGACCGGCTGAGCGGGAGGGGGGTTGTAGTAGCCGCCGTTAACCGACTGACTTGGATTAAGCGGCGCTGCCATCGGATTAAGTGGCGCTGCCATTGGATTAAGCGGCGCTGCCATTGGATTAAGTGGAGTTGGATTCATCGGAGCTGGATTCATGGAATTCAAAGGCATCGGATTAATTGGATTCATGGGATTAGAATTAATCGGGGCGAAGTTATGCGCGGGTACACCGCTGTTATACTGCTCGGGAATGGGGCTGTTGTACCCGTAGCCGGGTTGTGACTGTATGGGGTTGTACCCGTACTGGTTGTAGGGGGCGGATTGCACTGACGGGTCAACTTTGTATTTCGACCGGGAGGTGATGCCACCTGGAATGTGATGGAACGGGTTAAGTCCCAGTAGATGTTTGAATGTTTTTTTAATCTACGGTCTCGATCGACATAATCTATAATTAAATTATTAATGCGAAAGTGTGTCTGTCTGTTAGTCTATTACTACTTGCCTAAACCGCTGAATTGATTTAGTTAAAAGGTATGGAGATATTATGTACTTTTATCCTGGTAAAATGTTCAGTTCCACGCTATATCTAAACGAAGAATGGATTTGAAAAATATTGGTATTTCTTACCAGTAGCACTGTTGACACTCGGCGGTCTCGGCGGCTGAGATATCGAGCCTCCTCTCGCTCGGTCAACTGGACCTGTGTAAACATGGTTTTATAACAAATAATATTATTTTATTAATAGTTGTATCAAAATCGTTTGAAAGATCGTATGATACTAACTTGTAACGCATCTTGGCGGAAATTCATGTTTCATAGCAATTATACAATTATCTCATTCACTTTTGCCACCCTATTATAATACATTTTTTTAATTTAATGTTTTACACGAGAAATTTTGTATACGAAAATTTTTACGAGCAGTACATAATGTTAACATTTTAAACTTTCGCGTTGCATAGGGGACCGAAGTCTTCTCATGACCACGGCCGTTGCAACACGGCCGAAACGTCGAGAAAAAGTATGTACTCGTAGTAGCATTACTACTAGAATAAGTCGCGTTAAGTCTCGATTAAGTTTTAATCAGTACATAATGTATTACGTAAAATCTGCTGTCAAACATATTTTGCTTATCGTAAGATACGTAATCGTTCTGCCAGTCGTGTAAAACATTAAAATTTTTAAAAAATATATAATAATAAAGTGTAAAAGTGTACGAGATAAGTGCATAATAACTGACCGTTGTTGTAGGGTGCGTCGTATCCGTACTGCGAACGCTGCGACTGCGTGCTCATTGTGCGGGACCGCGCGCCCACGATGCTCGGACGCTGAGCCTGTAACCGTATTGTGTTACATATTTAAAATCACTGCATTGTAACAGAATCGGGTAAGAAATATAATCCTACTAATATTATAAAGGCGAAAGTATGTGAGTTTGTGCGTTTGTGAGTTTGTGAGTTTGTATGTTTGTTACTTCTTCACGCTTAAACGGCTGGAGCGATTTCGACAAAATTTCACACGGAGGTAGCTGACATCCTGGATTAACACATAGGCTACTTTTTTAACCGACTTTCAAAATGGAGGATATAACTCCGCTGTTTGTGAACCGATTTCGACAAAACTTTACAAGCAGGTAACTTACATCCTGGGTCAAAACATAGTTTACATATTTTTTAACCGACTTCCGTTATGGAGGTAGTGTTTTGTTCATTTTTTTAAAATTTTTATGTTTAGCGATTACTCTGCCGTTTGTGAATCGATATTCAAAATCTCTTCATCCAAATCGTTTTGGGGGGCTCCATGCCCCCCCCCTCCAATCACCCCCCCCCCCCTTGAAAAGCCAAACATACAGATTTCGAGTGTCATTTTATTAATAAGCTTTCGTAACGTCTTCTACTACAAGATATTAGAAAATAGGGGCGTGACTTGTGTACCTGCGTGTCCGACAAGTGCGAAAATAGGGGCGTGGCTTGCGTACCTGCGTGTACAGGTGCGAATATTGGGGCGTGGCTTGCGTACCTGCGTGTACAGGTGCGAATATTGGGGCGTGGCTTGCGTACCTGCGTGTACAGGTGCGAATATTGGGGCGTGGCTTGCGTACCTGCGTGTACAGGTGCGAATTTTGGGGCGTGGCTTGCGTACCTGCGTGTACAGGTGCGAATATTGGGGCGTGGCTTGCGTACCTGCGTGTACAGGTGCGAATACAGGGGCGTTACTTGTGTACCTGCGTGTACAGGTGCGAAAATAGGGGCGTGGCTTGTGTACCTGCGTGTACAAGTGTGAAAATAAAGGCGTGGCGTATGTACCTGCGTGTATGACAAATGCGAAAATAGGGGCGTGACTTGTGTACCTGTGTCTGCGGCTGCTGCAGCGCACCTTGCAGGCGGTCCCGCAGCGGCGTGTGCACGTCCGCGAGCGCCGCCAGCGCGCTGTGCAGGCAGCCCTGCGCCGCCAGCTCCGCCGCGCACGACGTCAGCACCGCCTCCACGCCGCTGTCAGACTAAAAATAAGAGAAGTTTCTGAGTAAGAGCTAATAACAATAAAGAAGAATACAAGCAGATTGTTTTCTTTTCGATTTTAACTTTGACTCGAACGGACTTCCACGCGCGCACGTATACGCAATTGCGTTTAGCTGTTAACGATAACAATTTTAGTGTGGATTTACAGCGTCTACCGTATGTTATCTTTATCTTTAAAAAAATGTTTTTGCTTATTGCTATCATAAAATTATTTTTAAATGTAAGTATTTATATAATTCGAGAACGGTTGAACCGATTTATTTAATTTTAGTCTTGAAATGTTCGTGCAAGTGATACGAAGTTGACTGGGGTGTCTAGTATTGTATAAATATACATACCGCATGGTTCAGCCCCCGCACCTGCGCCGCAGCACGCAGCAGCAGCGCTAGCGGCGCGCGCACCTCGCTGCGGGCGCCGGCCGCCGCGCCGCCGCTCGCGCCGACCGCGCAGCACAGCGCCGCCGCCGCCGGCTCACCCGCTGAGCGTAGACGAGCGGCTAGCATCTCTGTAATACATAAATCTTTTATGTACCGTAATACCGTCCCAGATCAGCGTTACCTAGTGACGTCATCGGTGCGCTCTGGCCCCTCCCACCCGGTGAGCAGCCTGCTCTCAAGCAGGTGTAGTATTACTCACCGCAATACCGTCTCAGGTCAGCATTATCCGCGTGCGTGACAAGCGCTGCGAGCGTGCTGCGCCAGCTGGTGACGTCAGCGGCGGCGACTGGCCCCTCCCACCCGGCGAGCAGCCCGCCCACTGGCCAATATACGTACCACAATACCGTCCCAGGTCAGCGTTATCCGCGTGCGTGACAAGCGCCGCGAGCGTGCTGCGCCAGCTGGAGACGTCAGCGGCGGCGACTGGCCCCTCCCACCCAGCGAGCAGCCCGCCCGCCAGCAACGTGACAGCGTCGTTACCCGCGCGCACGTGGTAGCGTTGCACCCGCGACAGCAGCTCGGGGCTACCTGGATATAGAGTTGTATTGTACGATTCGGTAAACAATAATAATAATTTGGTTCGCTAAAGAACAGTGATAACGGATTCATAACGCCGTAAATTCAGGCCGTAAATGTGTCCGTTTATGTAAACCTAAATGTCTATATAAGGAATAGGATATTATGCCCAAAAATTTCTTAGCTTTTGTTTTTAAACCTTATAAGTTATAGACAGCACACTATGTTACATGTTTTAGGTATCAATTATTATTAAATCTATAATATCAAGATTTTGACAATGCTATCCAGCCGTTGAAAGCGTTATTTAAACTTATTAAGTACAAGTATCTCTACGAGCCAACGTATTTGTTCCAAAGCTTGATATTTAATGGTCAAGACAGATACGTACCCAGGGAAGCGATTAACAGCGCGTCAGCGATGCGTTTGGCCTCCAAACATAACTCTACAGCCTCTTCTATGTTGCCGCAAACCAAAGCTCGACAAATCAAACTGGTTGAGTCTGTGGGACAGAGATAGATTAATTAGAAAGAGTCGAACTATCTGTAATAATTATAAACGCAATAATTTTGCGGACTTAGGTTGTGTTTCCACCAGAGATGTGTTGCGAGGAATGTGTTTTGAAGATCTAATAGAATCGCTGCGCGAACTATCGTAATATTATAATATTACGAATATTATATAAATAGACCATTTTTTACCTGACTGCCAGGAGGGTTATGTTTTCAGCGCGTATCTTGTGTGTTTGTAATATTCTTTATTATCTAAATTATAATGAAGTATATATTTTGGATATCTTGCTAACTATTCGAGAATATTTTATCGCCAAAATAAACTTACCATCCCCATTAGGTATGAGCACATTTTTGACTATGGGTTCTAAGTCCAGGTTTGACAGCTTCCTCTCTATCTGCGTCTGAGTCTCCTGGAAGATGATAAATGCTATATATGGGAGATTTAAAAATCAAAGACTAGATAACAAAAAAATTGGATATTATTTAAAAAAAGAATGTAAACGAAACCTAGGCTATAATGCAAAAGTACTTTTTAGTGAACAGAGAAATTTTTACTAATGCGACAGTTCACTTTATGCCGTTCAATAAAGGTGCCGGTTGGCAACGGGCGTCATGAAGCGGCGGCCGACGACGTGTCGTCGCGACACTACTGTTTCTATGGATTTCTATGAAAGTGTCGTTAGTTTCGTGTCGCTAGCTGCGCAGGGTATTTCATAGAAATACATAGAAACCAGAAGTGTCGCGACGACACGTCGTCTGCTGCCGCTTCATGTAGCCGACTTCCAACTTGTAACTTAAGAAGACAGCGTTAAATTCGAGCGCAAGTAAAAGAGGCAAGCAACCTTAATCAAAATTTCTCGTCCCCCGAAGGCCGGATTTTGTCAATTCAAATATCCGACCATTCCGACCACGAAAAAAATAAATGCAAGTGCTATTACTTTATACAGTTGAGTTAAAATTCCTTTTCACATGAAGTTTGAAGAGAAAACGTATGAACAAAACAGATAAAGAACATACCCAGAAGAAAGAGAAAGACTTACAGAAAGATCAGTGCTTGTGTCAGTTGATAGCTCTGCTTCCGTTTCCGTGGACTCTCCCTGTTTAGTGGTTAGTGGTTGAGGTTATTGTGGTTATAGTGGTTACAGTGATATTATGTAGTCACTGATCTCTATTATGCAAGTACGCTGGATAGCTGATAGCCTTTAAAATGACAGCTATTTCTTGTGCCTTTTTGAAGCGGAATCAGCGCCCCCATTATTCGGGTAGAGAACTAAATCTGACGTAAAAATGACGTTTGAAAGCCGCCATATTGGCGCTGATTGCAGTAGTGAGAGTACTTGGAACTAATACTAGTGATGACAACTGTTGTTATTGGTTGTGGCTACGTCAAATTTAGTTCTCTACCGAATAATGGGGGCGCTGATTCCGCTTCAAATAGGCACAAAAAGCAGGTGTGTATCAGCTATCCAGCGTACTTGTATAATAGAGATCAGTGTATGTAGTACAGGTTTTTAGATGTTATTACTAAGTATGGTATGAAGTTAGCAGTTATCAAGTATCAGTTGTATAAAATTAAACCATAAATAATAAAGAAATTCACACCGTGACCACCATCATATTTACGATGTTTTGTCTTTGTCTAATACGTAAGCAAAGTCGCTTGACAGACAAGGACTTCACATTGTATAAGCCTCATGTAAGTATTTTTTCACAGTGTACATGTTTTTATTGGTAAGAGAGGAGGTATTTAAAGTCCGAGTTATGTAAAATCAAAGTATAGGGGGAAAAACACAACAAATGATATACCCAGAGTGCAGCAACTAAATAAGTAAAACTGTGCTTGAAAGAAACAAAAACATATCGTTAAAAGTAAGTACGCAAACAAAATAGAGAGAAACAATTTCGCTAAATAGTTCACCTATTTAGCGAAATTGTTTCTCCCTATTTTGTTGGTGAAGTATACGTACACAACTAAGTAAAGAGATAAATAATATGTTCCTCTTTATAACATTAGTGCTTATGTATCATACATACACGACTGAGACCAGTCTGCGCGGGCGCATCTGTCGGTCCTTTGAATTTCTGCGGTATCTCGTCCTGTTTGAAACCTGCAACAGAATTAATAGATCTTATTGCCTGTTTCACAATATACTAATTTTAAAAGTTTTGTCTCTGTCACCCAATGTCAATCAAATGTCAGCAGCGAAAAAACAAAATTATTGCAGCTTCTATTCTTGCTGGATCCAGTTTCTTTAAGGTAGTAAAAGGGGGAAACAAAATTAGATTAATTACTTCAACCTAGAACACCATAGTCACTGATCCATCGAGACTTTGATAGTCATAGAAGCGCAATTTACATCGGTTTTCGACGAGACCGTACCTAGCAGTTTGAGTATCTCTGTGCGGCAGGTGGGCAGGAAGCTGGCGCGCAGGATAAACCACAGGTACCGCTCATTTTGGTCCTCCGACTCGTCGCCCTTCTGACGACAATATCTACGGGAGAAAAATAAATAACAAAATACAGTTGAATAAATACATAATATAAGTATTTTAGAAATAATTTGAAAAAAAAACAGATTGCATTAAAGTTAAAATGACATTTCGTGTCTGGAATAATTTTAATTGAAAGCTTCATAGGGGGCCAATAGAGGAGTATGATATACATACCATACTGTACTTGTGTTTGTGTGTAAAACACACTTGCGAGAGTAAGGGCGTGTCACCACTTCCTTCAAGTATGGAGAATCTGTCAAAAAAGATGTGAATAGCCTATTCGGCACTTTATCAGAAAGTGGTGAAACAGGCCCTAAGTGTTATGTAGTGATAATTATAGGTGATCGCACATTCATCCGCACCGTACGCGCTGCATTTCGTGACGTCATTTGATACAACGAATTTTATACGGCGCGTACGGTGCGGACAAATGCGCGATCAGCTTAATACGTACTCAGCCAGCGTCTCTGCGGCATGTGGCTCGCGGGAGGAGGTCAGTCGCAATACATTATCCAGCTCGTTCGCGCGCTCCACTACGTCCGGGTCCGTTACTACCTACAATAAAAGACTCATCCATAAAAGTCATAGAATTTCCATCGTGAAGTATAAAAAAAGAAGATATAAATGGAAATGCTTTAATTAGTGGCTTTACTGCGACAGTATAGTTTCAAACTTAGAGCAACAAAATTTGAGAAGTTGCCAAACGTTGTAAAAACAAAGCAGAAACTCTTAATTATAATAATGGATAAAAGGTTGAAAAATTCTAAATAACATTTAATTTATTTACCTGACTTATGTAGACTAACTTCTGTAATTCTTGCGGACATTTCTCGAATGTGACCAGCTTACCACCGAACTAAAACAAAAAATTACATGAGAATATATATGAGAATATATGCCTACTATGTCAAAAATATTTGAAAAGATCCTACTTGCAAGACTTATGAACGAGACCTCTGTCATACCCGACCACCAATTTGGATTCAGACGGGAACATGCTACAATAGAGCAAATCCATAGAGTATGCAAGGTCATCAGAACATCCTTAGAGAGAAAGGAATATTGCTCAGCAGCCTTCCTAGACATACAGCAGGCCTTTGATAAAGTGTGGCATGAGGGGCTACTGTACAAAATAAAGACCAAACTACCACATAGATACTACCTGTTACTTAAGTCTTACCTGACCGCACGGCTCTTCCAAGTTAGGGATGGAGACTGCACGTCATCTATCCATGAGATTAATGCAGGTGTCCCTCAAGGATCAGTCCTCGGGCCATATCTGTACTTGATAAACACCTATGACTTACCTCAGATTCCTGATGTCATCGTGGCAACGTTTGCCGATGATACAGCCATATTAGCTACAAATAAAGACAAAAACAAAGCATCTAATACATTACAAAAAAGTCTCAACAAGGTAGAAAATTGGTTAAAAAAATGGAGAATTAAAGCAAGCGCTCAAAAATCAGTGCACATCACATTTACACTTAGAAGAGAAAATTGTCCACCAGTAACGTTGTGTGACCAACAACTACCACATAGCGACACCGTCAAATATCTCGGTATGCACATTGACCGTCGATTGACCTGGAAAAACCACATACAAGCCAAAAGAAACGAACTAAATACAAGGTTCCGAGATCTACATTGGATGCTTGGGAGGAATAGCAAGTTATCACTTGAGAACAAAGTTATTGTCTACAAAGCCATCTTAAAACCAATATGGATGTATGGGGTCCAACTTTGGGGATCAGCCTGTGACTCAAATATAAAAATCATACAAAGAGCTGAAGACTCAATACTTAAACAAATAACAAATGCACCCTGGTTCACTAAAAATGAAGAGGTCCATAACTACCTAAACCTTAAAACAGTAAAGGAGGAAATCGAATCTACTGTCAATAACTACAAAAACCGACTCCTAAAACATCCAAACCAACTGGCTGTTCAGTTAACTGTCCCAGAGTCATTTAGACGCCTGAAACGACGTCAAATCTTAGAACTGGAGCTGCCATAGGCGACCAGATTCCTAAAGAGTAGTCTCCGCTGGGAAACTAACTCTCCATGCCATAAGCCACACAACACATCTGCTCATAGTTCGAGGACTGATTGCAAGATAAAGCAATTAACAAAAAACATGAGAATATAATATAGCTATATTGTTATACCGTGTGTGATAATGTGTTTGCGTGTACTTGTACGCAAGTGTGCGTATATACGACCAAATACGGCAAGTGTATAATCATCCTTCATCATAATATTATATCAGATGTTACCAAGCACAATAGCCTGTAATCGCGAGTGTACGAGCACGCAAGTTTACATACACTCGTGTATATGCGTACCGCGTACTTCGCAGAAACGGGTTTTCGTAACCAACGCGGCGCTCGTGCGGGCATGGGACGCACGGGTGCATTGCGAGCGTACGGGCACGCAAGTTGCGTACGTGCACGCAAACCTACGTACACGTACGCGTATACGTACCGCGAACCTCGCAGTGACGGGTCGTCGTAACCAGCGCGGCGCTCGAACGGGCATGGGACGCAGGGGTGCATTGCGAGCGTACGGGCACGCAAGTTGCGTACATGCACGCAAACTTACGTACACGTACGCGTATACGTACCGCGAACCTCGCAGCGACGGGTCGTCGTAACCAGCGCGGCGCTCGAACGGGCATGGGACGCACGGGTACGGGCGCGGGCGTAGCCACTGCGGGTAACGCCTGTAACTCCGCAGCGCCGCCAAACGATTCGAGGAAGTTACTGGCCGCAGTAGCGCTCTCCTGCAAATAAACAGCAAAATATTTTTAACAGCTATTTTACATGCTTAGGAAAATGCTAACAAAACTTCCGAAGAATACTTATCAAATCTCTCTCACCTCATCTTTGATCGAGGATCTAAAATTGTTCTAGGTTAAAATGTTTACGATTTGACTACGAAGCGTTCTAGTACAGAAAATGTTTAACAATGCTGCTATTACTTTTTTTTTTTTTTTTTCCTCTAAGTTAATCTTGCAATCAGCCTTCAGGCTATAAGCAGATGGGATGTTGGCTTATTGATGTAGGGTGGTATTCCCAGTGGAATACATCCCTTTATTATTTAGTCAGTCAGACGTTCTGGTCGAAAATGTCTCGTCTCTTTTTTAGACGACGATTTATTTCTGGGATTGTTAGTTGTCCCGCTAGTACATTTTGGTGATTTTGGAGTCTGCATTTGTATGTGCTAGCATAGGCAGTAATCTCCTCTTTTATTGTTGGCATGTTAAGAGTATCATGTAGCTCTGATGTTCTGAGAAACCATGGTGCATTTGATGCTTGTCTGAGTATATTGTTTTGGACTCTTTGTATTATAGATTGGTTGCTAGCACTGGCAGTACCCCAGAGTTGTATCCCATATGTCCAGATTGGCTTTATCACTGTTTTGTATACAAGAATCTTATTCTCGATAGACAGTTTGGAGTTTCTGCCTATCAGCCAATTCAGGCCCCTGATTTTGAAGTTGATTTCGTCCCTTTTGGCTTTTACGTGGTTTTTCCAAGTAAGTCTTCTATCCAGGTGCATTCCCAAATACTTCACAGTGTCTTTGTGTGGCAGCGGTGTGCCGTTTAGAGAGACAGGTGGACAGTCTTCTTTACGGAGTGTGAATGTGACATGAACCGATTTGTTGACGCTTGCAGCTATTCTCCATTTTTCTAGCCATTTTTGCACCTTAAGCAGACTTGCTTGTAGCGCTTGTGAAGCTTTAACTGGACATTTGTTGGAAGCTATAAGAGCAGTATCATCAGCGAAGGTGGCGGTGGTGACATTGGATGTTTCAGGTAAGTCAGATGTAAAGATAAGGTAGAGGAAAGGTCCAAGTACCGATCCTTGAGGCACACCTGCTTCTATGTTGTAAAACTGAGATGTAGAGTCGCCTTCTCTTACTTGAAAAATTCTATTGGATATATATGATTTAAGAATTCCATAGAACGTGTGAGGTAGTAGGGACTTTATTTTAAATAGCAGCCCTTTGTGCCATACCTTGTCAAAAGCTGCTTGTATATCAAGAAATGCCGATGAGCAATATTCTTTGAGTTCAAAAGACTTTCTGATTCTTCTACATACTCTATGGACTTGTTCTATAGTTGAGTGTCTACTTCGAAAGCCAAATTGGTGGTCGGGTATTATTGACTTCTTATTTGTTGCAGAGATCAGTCTTTGAAGCAGGCATTTCTCAAACAGTTTCGAGAATATCGGCAGCAGACTAATGGGTCTGTAGGAGGTGACTTCGTGGGGAGGCTTTCCAGGCTTTAGGATCATTATTACCTGCGATACTTTCCACAGGTCAGGGAAGTATCCCACTCTCAGCATGGCGTTAAAAATCAATGTCAAAAACACTATAGCTTTGCGTGGTAGTTCCTCTAAAATCTTCTTGTCAATTAGGTCAAATCCAGGGGCTTTTTTATTATCTATTACTAACATTTTCCATTATTCGAATTTAATTCCGCTCCTTCTTAAAAAATTAAATTTGTGTAGTTTAGTTGTATCTGCCGGCCTGTTATTAACAGGCTCTTGAAGACGTTTATATTCTTTTTTTTTTTTTGTAAAAATGAGGTCACTTGATTAACATGCGTTTATCTACAATCTACATAAAATGTCTGCTTTGCAAACTATGCTACTTCGTGTCTTCTCTTGTACGTTTTATCTCGTTTTAGACCACAGATACAATATCACACCACACATATTATACTCACTCTAGGCGGTCCGGAGCTAAGCAGGCTGTGTACGGTGACGCTGCCGGCTGCCGCGGCGATCAGCCCACCGCGCGGCGCCCACTCCGCCGCCACACAGAACCGCGCCTCCGACTCTAGTTCCATCACCAGCTCGCCGCCCTACAACACAAGTATATTGCTATCTCGCTCGCACAATGTCAAACATTAAATTGTCGGTCTCGGAATAAATTCACTGTCGCCTAACGCCTCCGTGGTCCAGTGGTTTAGAGTGTGGCTCGGAGGTTCTGGGTTGGAAACATGTCATGTATTTCCAAGTTTGGTTAGGACAACGCAGGCTGATCACCTGATTGTCTGACAAGTAAGATGATCCATGCGTCGGATGGGCATGTAAAGTCGGTCCTGCGCCTGATCTCAATCGTGTCGGTCTTGGGCACCATAAAATTACTCCTGCGTAACTAGTCCGGTTTCAATGAAACAGGCCACCGTCACCGAAACCGTCGTGGGAGACATCAGTGTGACAATATTATACCCCAGTTCAGTGTCCTCTGTACTCACCGGGCGCGTGTCGTTGGGGTTCCACACGAGCAGGCGGCCGTCCTTGCCGGTGGACAGCAGCAGGTCGGCGTCCTGCGAGCACCACGACAGCGACAGGCAGCCGGCGCGGTGGCCCTCCATCGTCACCACGGGGGAAGCCGCTAGCCTAGAGATGATTACACAATATAAAATTCAAACTGCAGAGCTATCACCTTATTCTGTTATTCTAATATGTTATTCTCGGTCATTCTCTGTCTATTCAGTATACTTTGGTATATTTACCAGAGACCAGAATGTATTTAGCAAAGATTTGTTGTCTGTTTCGTAAAAAAATTGGTTTACAAACTGAGAGAACATTACGTATAGAGAGCGTGAATCTGTTTAAGATCATAGAATTTGTGTATATCCATTATCCGCATTACCTGAGATCCCATAGCTGCACGACAGGCAGCTGGTCGTCTTCGGACGCTATGCACAGTTGCGTCGCCACGGATGGATGCCACGCCAGCGCACGCCATTTTGTTCGCGATTGTGAGTCACTGGAAACGAGTTTATCATGTTTTGTTATATTCTACTGAACTAGAGTATAACCTAAAGGAACAGGAATGATTTCAGCTTAATAATAAGTATGATTATTCCACAATAGCCTAAACTAAACTACTGGACAAATTTTAACTAAAACATGTTCAAATAATAATGATACAGTTTAAGTTAAGGCTATCAAGATTGCGTAGTCAGGACTCTGGTAACAGTTGAACTTATGACTATGAATCAATTACCTTAATTTCATAATTGGTTCATTCTTTCTAAGATCCCAAACAAGACAGCTTGTTGCAAATGTGGAACCAAGAATGTGTTGGACCTGAAACAAAATAATTATTATAGTAATAAAGTTTTTATGTGGCTCCCATACAAAAAACACAATTTTTCTATTTTCGCTCTACGGGTCTCTAGGGTACGGAAGCCTTAGTGCGCGAGTCCAACTAGCACTTGGCCGATTTTTTAAAGTTTTGCTGTTTGTGGCATCAATACACAAACAGTTGATGTGCAACCAGCATTAATCGGTATACTTATTAAAAAGATTTCTTACCTGCTGATTCCACGCAACCCCCTGCACATGTTCGTACGGCTGATGCCTGTTCCCTGGGGCCATGGGCTGGCTAGTGTTGTTGAGATCCCATATAAAGATCTCGCTGTCTGAAGCTCCGGATGCTAGTAAGTTCTTCTGGTATGGGTTTATGTCTAATGCGGATACTGCGCCTGAAATTATGATGGTTAACAAAGTGTTTATTTGATATGGAAAAGTATCACAGTGGTTCAGTAGTTTTGACTGCCATAGATTAAGAACCTAACAGACTAGGCTGAAATTCTGAACTAAGATGAATTAATAATATTAGTGTGTATATTATGTTTGTAGTGAATTGCAGCGAGCTAAAACAACCGATAGATTATAAGTATTAATAATAATTAACCATGTTATTTTATTGCCACTGAATAAATATAAACAAATTTACTGATTGGTATTGTGTTTTATGACAGAAGTTTACTGATAAGGGCAATGGTTATCTTACACTGGCCAAATAATTCATATCACCTATTTTGTTAGTGTAGGTTATTAAAGTTTCATTACAAAATTTTAACTGTTTTATATTTTTTTTGTACAATATTTGCTTTTAACTATTATTTTTTTTGAGTCAATCAAATAAAAAATACTCAAATGACTAAACGTTAATCAAATAATGATATGGCTTAATAAACAAAGCAACAAGAAATAAGAAAGAAACCAAAAGATTTTAATAATATTTACCTGTGTGTTTTGAGCAGCTGCCAATAAGTGAATCGCTGGCACTGTTTAACAGTTTGTCCGCTTTGTAGAACTGTAGCAAACCTCCATCGCACCCTCCTACAACCATCCCCGCGCCAGACCATACACACTTCTGAAATCTAAACAAAATATTAATTTCACCACTTTTAAATGATAAAGTGCAGAATAGTCTCTTCACAACATTTTTGACAGATTCTCCATACTTTATCTGTCAAGTTAAGTGGTGGATAGCCTATTCGGCACTTATCAGGAAGTGGTGAAACAGGCCCTAAAATCTTTAATAGTTCATGATACAAATTTTAATGCAACTCCATTATCAGACAACATAATTATTATCATTTTATCATCAAAGTTGCAATTAAATTATGTTTTCATTCAGAAACTCTGCTTAATGAGTTATATTTTTTTTAGTATACAGGTGAAATAGTTAAATTTGCAAATCCTAAGGTTATTAAAATTCATAGATAACTACTAAATATAATACAAATAAATATTACATTATTAAATCAAATAACACATTCTTGATGTGTAATTCAATATAATAATTTGAAACCCTGATCTTCATATTATCTTCAACAGAATATTTATAGTTCAACCACACACTATAGGTACTGTGTTGCAACTTGCAAGCAATTGCTTTCAATTAATGACAATTACTTGCACCAAATATAAAATGATTGAGCACCCCTGAGCTAGTCGTTACGTTAGTAACGCCGGTTTTTCTTGTCGTGGTAATCCACCGTGGAAACCAGTGATATATTATATAGGCATCACTGTAGACTTGATCTTCAAGAAAAGAATAATTGTACAATACCAATTTGAATTTAGAACCACTCACTTGTTCTGCGTTGGAATGCCGCCTTTTAGCGTCAGGTCCAAGCTAGGGTCTTCTAAGTTCAATGAGTAGAGCTCGAGAAACGAACTCGAGCTAAAGTTGGCATCGACCTGCTGCGCCGCCGACCCCGCCGCCAGCATCAACGGATACTGGTCCGCCGGAGACCAGCTCACGTTTACCGTCTTCTTCAACTCTTTCAGCTTCATATTGTCAACCAATGTTCACTAAAACACCGACAACACCGAGTTACAGAAGGCACAATTATGTCACTATTTATTTGCTACTTAACACACGATTTTGTTACGAAAGGGAGTTTTTCAGTAAAGACAAAAGTGTAGTCGTAAGTTTTCTTGTATTCTGAAAAGAAAAACCACGTAATTTTGGCTGCATCTGCAATATTTACCCATAAAAAACACCGAGCTGGCACTTCCAACGTGGCTGACGTAAATATTTCTTTTGACATTGACATATTTGACACACATTTGGCAGTCACAGTCAGGTGACATGGGTGACATCGACAGTGACATTACAACGTTCGGAAACTTCATTCTCGTCTCCTAGATACCAATGCCAACAAGTTTGCCGCCCTAGAGATCTATCCTGCAACTTTTATGTCAAATATTTTAATGACTCCAAGTTGTTTTGGAGCTCTTAAATTACATTTTTCAGTATTTTGTTTACAGTACAGCGACGAATTAGCCTTTGTTTAAATAAATGGCAATAGCACTCCCATCACGGGAATGGAATCGTATCGTTGGATGGACGGGCACGGACAGAGACAAAACCGGCATTGTACAGCGGCAGGAGTACTTGCAACAACTCAAAGAAGCCAGCAGGGAAATGACTAAGCACTGGCCTAACTCCTTAGAGGTAAATTTTCTTACTTTGAAATTAACTTAAATATTGTAACAAATCTGGTGCACCAACAAAATGTGTCATAAGAACAATGATTTGCTAGTTTTAAAACCTGTGTCGAATGCCTAGCTGCTAGTAGCTCTTCATCAAGTTTTACACGTCTTACCTCCCATTACCAAACTACAGTGCAATATAATATCATCGATAATACCTACAGAATACTTTATAATCTGTAATCGTTGTTCATCTGGCTAAAAACGAAGATTCTCCAACACTATTAGCCGTGCTAGAGATAGTTGTGCAGTTATGCTATAATTTATTTAGTACCTACGTAAAAGTACGTTTAAGCTTTAACCAACACCATAAAAAGGCGGAGGTTGTATATTTTTTCTTCCTTAGAATGTAAATAAACGCAACGAGGAAACCCGTCGTGCGCGCGCGCAGGCCGCTGAGGAGGCAAACGCCAAGTTCTACAAGAAGTACCTGAAGCGAAAGCAGGAGGAACATCAGCGGATGATGAACAGCGCCAGGGACGTGGTCTTCAAAGATCAGGATGCGCCAAAGATGCTGCTCAGGTTTGTTGAAAGGTGGACCAGCAAATGGCTAATCTGTTGGTCCCGTTTTTCATAACATCCAGCACACAGCTGCAACCTGTAAATAATTACCTAAGTAATTCAAAGACAAAACATGCAGACTTCGGGAGTCTGCATGTTTTGTCGGGACGTCTGCGGGAGCCTTTAACCGTTGCCATTTCATGCCTATTCCATACTTAACCATTAGGACGTAGGTACCAAAAGCTGCGGCTAGCATAATATTATAGTTCTTTCTCTACGAGTAGTTAAGTTGTTTTGTCAGTTCTAACTGCTAAGTACCTGAACCTGTGTAACATACCTAAATATTGCAGCGCTTTTATCGAAACGGTGGTACTCAAGGAGCGGGAAGAGCAGATCAAGTTCAACAAACATCTTCGAGAGCTGGCAGAGGAGAAGAAGACGAGCGAAGACCTGGACATCATCAGAGCGGCGGAACAGTGGCACCAGCAGCGGATGGAAATGGACAAGAAACGAGCTGCTGCCAACAAGCAACATCAGCAGGAGATCTTGCAACAGTTAGTGTCTAAACTCTAAGCACACTAGGCCGAAGTTATGCGGCGTAAATTCTGCATGATTTCGCCTGCAATGTATTTTAATTTACCGATGAGCGATGACGATGACACACATATTCCGTCATATTCCGTCGCGTTCCGTCCTCCGTATTTTGTATGCGTTTGAGTTTTGACATTGCGGACGACGTAATCATGCGGAATTTCCGCCGCGTAACTTCGGCCTAGTGTGTTTAGACACTATAAGGCCTAAAGTCTGATTGCTATCTCAGTGTTAACGTGCACTTGTAGAAAATAGAGTTTTTAAATTGATGAGCAGGTGTTAAATTGATGTTCGATGACCAATTTTTAAAAATTTTCCGTTTAATCTATTTTGACATTTCGATCTTTGCTACACCTATCTTCCAAATATACAGGGTGCAATTAAACCTTCTTGCCAAATTTTGATATAAATTGTTGCTTGTTAAAAATAAAAATACACGTATTTTTTCTTTAGTAATCACTCAGTACTAAAATGTTGAGAAGTAGCTTCCGAATGTTATCCTAAAAAACACTACAATTAATGGACACTACGCGTCGCCCGCGCGTGACGTGCTCCCTCGCGCGCGCCTCGCCCCGCACCACCCCCGATCATGTCCACCGCCGCAAGTGAGCATTCTGCAACGATTTTAAATGGGATAAAATATGTCACTAACAAAAAATTAACACCCATTCTTTTTGGGTTATATATAGATTCTCCTAATGATACCTAAGCCCTGGAAAAAATTTGGCAGGAAGGTTTAATTGCACCCTGTATAATAGTGTTGGGATAATGCGTGGAGGCCCAAACGAAGATCTTCCGACCGAGCGAGGTGTTATGCTCGGTCAGGCCGGACAGCTGTCGTATATATACCGACGCGCTCAGAAAACTTCGATAGCGCGATGCAGGAATGTTAGGCGAATGTGGGTACCGCCACATCACTCCCCCCCGAAGACCGGAGGTCGAATCTTGAAGTCTTGTCGCTTGAGTCGCCAGTGTCAGTGAGTTCCAGTGAGTCGGAACTGTTGCAGTGAGTCCCAGTGAGTCGGAACTGTAAGCTGCTGCACGGGATCCAGTGAGTCGGATAAGCTGCCGTGCGGGGCCGATGCTACGTGCTGACCAGGAGAGATGTGCTCTGCTTGCTGACCGGTCGGTGTAGTGAGAAAGCCCGAGGATGCCGATGCGGAGTCCGCCCAGGCCGCGGTACATTGCGCGGTACATTACCCAGGACGAGGTACCCGATGAGGCGATGCTGGTTGGCGCGGTGCGGAGGGGCGGGGAGTGATGATAATGAAGGAGGCGTGTTCTGTCGAGGGTCACCACAAGGGTCACCAATGTGGGGATAATGTGTGAAGGCCCAAAGGAAGAACTTCCGACCGAGCGAGGTGTTATGCTCGGTCAGGCCGGAGCCCGCGTGATACAATTCAGCTGTCGTATATATAATATACCGACGCGCTCAGAAAACTTCGATAGCGCGATGCAGGAATGTTAGGCGAATGTGGTTACCGCCACAATAGTATTCCAAAGATTTTATGGTTTTGTTGTCAGAGCGCGCGAGGCAGCGGAACGCAGTCGCAAGGAGTACGAGGAAGAACTTCACTTCCAGAAGATAGACAACTTAAAAGCCAACCAGCAGATGAAAGCTATCAAGAAGTTCGAACTGGAAATGGTAAGCTCTATCTATAATATACCTCATCTACTAAAATCTGAGAATATACGCATACGGCATATTATAGTACCTGAAGGTAGTATTTCTAAAAATTATTATAAACTATAAATTTGGACAAAATAAAATAAATTTTGCTACAGTAAAATACAACAAGTGACTGAGGTCACTACATACCTAAAGTAAAATAGACAAATATTTCCTTAAATATCGAACTATCGCTACTTTTCTCTTTTACTAGCACTGTCGCACTTGTATCGTGAAACTTGAAAGTAACCGAGTACCGACTGGCGACTAACCCATATAATATTATGCGTAATGCCGTAATGCGAGTGAACATAGCGATGACTGTCTATTTGCTCCAGTGGCGGGGCAAGACCTAAATTTGATGCGGGCAAGATGTATCTTGCGAGACCCCCTGAAATATAGGTATCTTGCGAGGCCCCCTGATGGATAACGCAAGAAAGCGGATTTTTTGAGAGAAAGAATTTTTTGATACTCAAACTTTTATTCATAAAACTTTTTTTATTAATATTTGGGTAAGTATCAAAACTTGTAAATCCTATAAAAAATCGAGGTCCAAGCGGCGCGAGGTCCCTTAGACCGCGAGGCCGTGGGCGGTCGCCCACACCGCCCACGCCTTACGCCGCCTCTGATTAATTTGCTCCTTTATTTGCTCTGATTTATTTTCAAGAAAGAAGCAGAGAAAGCGCGTCGATGGACGGCCATGGAGAGCTGTAGACAGGAGGTGATGGCGCGGAAACACGAGCAAGCGACGCAGAATATACTGGACGACAAGCTGACTGCCGCGCTGACTAGAGCGAGGGACCGCGTCGTGTGCAAGACTCGCGCTACGGAGGAGAAGGTTAGAGATGGATGAGGCTGCTGAGTCTCTTGTCGACCCTATTCTCTTTAAGTTTCAACTGTGGTCGGCACGAGGTGATGGCGAGGAAACACTAGCAGACGACGCGGGATAAACTGGACGACAGGCTATGACTGCCGCGCTGACTAGGGCATTATATATTCTGTGCTAGGGCGAGAGACCGCGTCGTGTGTAGGATCGCGCTACGGAGAAGGTGGGCCTTTTTTGCTTTGTCGCGCGTTCATTTTTCCGGGATGAAAGTATCCTATGTCCCAGGTATCAAAGTATTTCCATACCAAATTTCAGCAAAATCGGTTCAGCCGTTTAGGCGTGAACAGGTAACAGACACCAGCCAGAGGCTGTCCGCTGTGTGGTCGCTGAGACAGACAGTACAATTTCGCATTTATAATATCGTTTTTAATTTATAGATAAGAAAAGAGAAGCTTCAAGATTTAGAGCAAAATATAAGTGAGAAGCTGCAGGCGGGAGATGCGGAAAGGGAAGCTAAAGAAAATGCCATTTGTGAGAAAGTTAACAGAGAGAAACAGGCAAGGTGAGGGACTCAGGACTCTGATATTTTCTCCGAGCCCTCAGACTACACGCGAAACAGCAACTGCAGTGTGACCTACTCATAATAAGTACCTATCTAACTACATTATAATAATAGTTTCTTGATGACTGCATCTCCACAGCAATTTACAAAAACACTTAACATCTATCTAGAGTCAGCCCTGGATTTATGTATAGGCGGTTTATAGGACATGGCCATTTGAACGCCTCCGTGGTCCAGTGGCTAAGAGCGCGAATCTTGACTCGGAGGTCGTGGGTTCGATTCCCGTGTTGGAATAACATGTCGTTTCCAAGTTTGGTTAGGACAATGCAGGCTGATCACCTGATTGTCTGACAAGTAAGATGATCCATGCGCCGAATGGGCATGTAAAAAGTCGGTCCTGGGGGGCTATTACGAGCTCTTATATCCAGCCACTTTACAGCTGGTATAAGAGCTCGCAATAACCCCCCTGCGCCTGTCTCTCGCCGGTCGTGTCGGTCTGCCGTCCCACTGATGGGTTATGAGAGGAAAGGGAATAGACTATCTATAGAGATTGCTCTTCTGTACTGCCATCACACTTGGACACTATAAAATTACTCCTTCGTAACTGGCCTGGTTTTTATGAAACCGGCTACCGTCACCGAAACCGGTGTGGGAGGTATTATTATTACATTTTGTTTGTATAGTGACGAAGCGCGTCGTCAAGCCGAATTGGAGAAGGAGCAGCGACTGAAACAAGAGCGTATAGAGAACAGAAGACAACATCTAGAGGATGAGGAGAGGAGACTTCACGACTTCAACACCATGAAGCAATGGGAGATCATGAACAGGTACCGTTAATGAATTTTCTTTTTAAAGTGAATATTTTATTACAATATAGCCTCAAAGTTTTTCGGCTCGCTAACGCAGTCGCGAAACGGTTACTTATAAAACCATATTGTATACAACATTAATTCTTTTTTAGAACGTCTTTACAACGTGGAATGATACTACTTCGACCAGATAAAAAAAAATGTAGTAAAGTTATATGATAGCTTTTAATTACTAATTTGATTTAGGTTCAAGAACGCTGAACTGTACGAGCAGTACAAACAGCAGCAGCTGCAGAAGAAAACAGAGAAGAAGATGGAGTATAAGGAGTTTCTACTGAAGCAATGGGTATGTTTGCATCTTTATCAAAGTATTCGCTAAGTGAGGATTCTGACACGTCACACTCTATCCTAGTTAGTCTTTCCACTCTACTATGGTTTGAGATTGGATTACATCAAGATATGATACAAATTCCGACGAAAAATGTTTTTAAAATCAGCTGAGTGTGAGGTCAATGGCCTCTGCAAAAAACCCGATGAATACTTAATTATTTCCCCTGCATTCACAACACCCCATAATATGACATAACATTGTGCAGTCAACGTAACACGGTGGCTGCCCGCCATACTACACCTTTAGTTATTGCTTGGATACCCCATACAATTTACAATGGTCTTTTGATCCCACCGGTGATGTTCATGGCCACACAAAGAAGAAAATGTGATCCTATATGTGCATTCAACGTGTTAACCCATATTTATTCCACAGAAGGAGGTGTCAGACGCTAGGGAGGCGGAGTTAGCGGCGCGTCGCGAGTGGTACGGCGCGCGGGCGGAGCGGGCGCGGCGCGCGGACGACCGCCGCGTGATGCAGCTGGCGCGCGCGCTGCACGCCGAAGCCAGCACGCACGACCGACCCGTGCGTCCGATCACCGCTGCGATACGGGTCTGTCATGTGACAGTATAGCTAACACTAGATCAGTATGCGGTATAAGGAGGTATTAGACGTTGAGGGGTAGGAGCTATTTCGGCTCGCGGGCGGAGCGGGTGTAGCACGCTAACGAATGCCGCGTGCGCCCGCTTGTTGCAGACGTTGAGGGGGAGGAGCTATTTCGGCTCGCGGGCGGAGCGGGTGTAGCACGCTGACGAATGCCGCGTGCGCCCGCTTGTTGCAGACGTTGAGGGGGAGGAGCTATTTCGGCTCGCGGGCGGAGCGGGTGTAGCACGCTGACTAATGCCGCGTGCGCCCGCTTGTTGCCGCGATATCAGATATGGGTCTGTACGGGGTTCTATAACTAGGTAACAGCCTGTCCACATCTCGTCATGACGTCGTCAACGTGGAGCGGTGCGGTAACGCGGCACGGTACGTTATCGTGATGTGAAAATTTGCGTCAACGTAATGAAAAAATGCACGTCACGATGTAGCAACCCCACAATCAGCATATGTAGATAACTCACTGAAAATTAAAATAACACTATAAAGACTACTATTGGACGTCTACTATTAGTAATACACATTCCAAACTTGAGCATATTGACTACGTGTCTCCGCAAACCACTAAAACGCAGCTACAAGGTGCAACTTAACGCATTGTCGTTTCTTTGACGTGTCAAGCAAAAGATTTTGTCAGCCGTATTTTCACGGTTTGCGACGTTAGTGTACTATCAGAAAACACCAGTCTTTTTATAATGCCACCATGTTACGCTATATGTTTGAGAATATGTAGTTGTGTGTTTCAGCGCTACTGCAAGTTACAGCGGATCCCTCTGCCGGAGTTACCGGAGGCGGCACCCGCGCAGCAGACCGATAAAAGAGACGGCGTTACCCTGCCTCAAGTAAGACTGGCACTTGTTAGCAAGAAATTAGTCCACTCAAAGGCATAAAAATATCAATGATATGTGGTATTGATCTTTGAAGAGTCCCAGAGGAATGTTGCACGGGCAAAATATATTACCTATACTTACTTAAATTCATATTCTTATCAATTATAATTATTATATTTCTGAGCTATAGACGTTCGCATTCTTCTCCAGTCTCGCATACTACACTCACTCATTAAAGTTATTGCAAAATACGTATTAAAATACTATAGTTGACGACCTCTGTGGCTCAGTGGATAGCACGTTGGTAACTTAAGTCGGAGGTCGCGGGTTCGAATCCCGCCGACGGAACAAAAAGTTTTCAAAGTTCCTGGGTCATGGATGTGTATTAAATATATTTATCATATAATAAAAATCTTAAATATATGTATAGTATAAAAGTATTAAATATATTTCCGTTGTCTGGTACCTATAACACAAGTCCTTCAGGTACTTAGCATGGGGCCAGACTGACGTGGTGTAAAGCGTCCATAGATATTATTATTATTATTATAGTAATAAGTTTTTTTTGATGCAGTTAACTCCGAAGATTGTGAAAGAAAATCGTGAGTTTGTCCAAGCTGGACCCGCGAACGGCCTGCAGGAGGAAAAATAATCCAAAAAGTAAACTACATAATATTGTATTACGTTAGCATAAAGTGACTTTATCTTACTATTCGCTTTAAATTGGATTCATTTATCTGGCAACACAAATAATTTAATATTATATTTTTTCAGATACCAACTAATTTATTAATTCCTTTTATACATGTCGACTTTTTATTTTAGTCATTATATTGATCTTAATAAATCTTACAATTACAGGTAAAAAATTAAACGCAGTGATACAAAAGATCATTTATTTCGAAATTCCATCAGCGTTCACCGTGAGAGAGCGATATGGCACCGGCGACTTGACTAGAAGATCGCGCCTCCTACCGTTCTGTGCGGACCGCCCCGCCTACACTCGACTTGCGTCGGAAATTAGAGGGAGACAACATTATAAAATACCTAAAACCAAGCGGGCCCCTAGACGAGCAATTTTATTGCGCAATATCACGTGTTCGATAAAATTGAAGAGTTATATTGCAAAATACAATTGATCGTCTAAGGGCCTGCAGAGAAACAATAATAATATCATAGAATAGATAGAATTTCATTACAATACTTTGCCTATATAGTTGATTAAAAATAAAACAAAACGAACATTTCCGAAACTTGCCGAGTGTAGCCGAAGCGCTTTGTTCGTTCGTGTCGTTGGGATCGAGAACTTATAGTAGTTACAGCTAAGTCTTTGGTGAGATGAGTGTAGATGGTAGGGGTGGTCGGCGGATGTCGTCACTAATACTGCGGCCGGGACGAGCGGGGCCTCGGTGCCCCACACGGGGCCCAAAGTGCCCCTGGAGCTTCGAGCGTGCCCCCTGGGGCCCCCGCTGCCCGCTATTCTAAATTAATCTAGTAATACTTATGCTATCATTAAATTCGAAGTCAAATTTAAATAGCTTTTAAAATAAATTTTACGTTGTTAATAAATTGTAATGTCACGTAATTAACAAATAAAGTTACATCCCTACTGGCTAATTTTATTTTCGGAAAATTCGAGATTGGGATGACAACGGCGAAAATGATCTTGTGATGAATCTTAAATAGTTTTGGTCCGATATTTATCACTAACTTAAATCGAAACATGGATACAAATTAACAGCGCAAACAGTGACCACGTAACATATATACTGAATAAGTACACTTTATTATAATACTCAAATAATTCTAGGCTTTCATATCCCGTAGCTATTCGAACCACGTATTGTCATTCTCGCGCTCAAACCCTAAATTAAACTTGTGACCGCAACTAAATCTAACATTATCTATCTCAGATCTATTACGCTAAATAAATATCTATTTGTCGATGGCGAAATCTTATTCTAACTTGTACTCTTGTGTAACTTATGGCAAGACGTTATGTACAGTATAAAAATATCGAAATAAGGCGGGAGAAGTGACCCGGCACGACCGGCGAAAATAAATTAAGTAACAAAAAACATTTGGCACTAATCTAATACTTATCTAGGGAAATGCGTTGGTGAAAATGCTCGGCCGCGGCCTACTTGTTAATTTACAACAGAAAACGTTATTGTGTTTGTTCACAGTCTTATTGTGTGGCGCGTATCATACGATGTTGTGACGTCACACGCACGCAGTGCGTGCACGCGTGTACGTAACTGCGGCCAAATCACGTGGCATGCACGTGATGTCCCACGTGACATCCACGTGTCTATGTGTGCGGTCACGTGACGTCGGCGTGCGGTCAGGGCACGTCTCGTGCGGATTCCATGGCGCGCGTGAGGCAGCGACTCACGCACAGCTTGCGCGTGCTCTCGCCGCGGACGGGGCTGGAATTGTTAGGACATTCACTTTAATTGTGGGTTTTTTGAAGTAAATGACAAGTCATCAATAAAGAAAAAAGTAATAAGCAAAGTTACATGATTGACTTATAATCTTGGACTTTTTAAAATAATATTATAGATTTGAAATTGGGATATAGACGATTTTATGCTACAAAGTTTAACGAGACTGTAGAAGTAGGAATTTTATTAAATTGTCTTATTCTCACTTTAGTAGGAATGGTTCTCTGTGCGGCGAGTCTACGGCTAAGGGTGAGCGTGGCATGTCACCTGAAACAGCAAGGGCACATTTTAATGTAACATTAAGATTACTATGCCAATAAATATAAATGGACATAATATAAAGTGCGTGCGTGTATACCTGTCGTGCCATATCCTAGTGCGGGTGAGAACGTAAGCGTGTCGCGCCGCAGCCGCGATGACGTCACTTCGTGCAGTGACGTCACTTCTCGCGACAGCGGCGTCAGCGGTGATGAGCTACGAAAAGAAATGCTGTGTTGTAAAAAACATCAAAACTGCAACACGAAAATATACTAATCGTTTCCTGTGATAGTAGATTAAGGGGCCTTATTCACCACTTACTGATAAGTGTAGGATAGGCTATCCACAACTAATCTGACAGATAGAGGCAAAAGTATCTGTCAGATAAGTTAAGGATAGCCTATCCGACACCTATCAGTAAGTGGTGAAAGAGGCCCGCTTTTAAAATAAACACATCATATTCAAAACACACACAATAACAAAAACTAGTGCTTAGGTATTCGTTCTGCGAAATAAACTAAGTCTTGTCTAGATCTACATAACTGTTAAATAGTTACCACTGCTGTACGCGCAGTATCGCGTCCGTCGAGTGAGCCCGCGTGCGCATGCGTCGCGTCGCGACGAACCGCAGCCGTAACGCCGCAACCACACACCAGGCACCCGTCCTGAAACAATACACGATCATGAACACAAAATATGTTTATACTTTGTTCCGAACTCAGTGAGCGAACTCACGGAGCGGTTTTCTCCCGCGACCGCGCCGTGAGTTCGCTCCCTACTACGGCTACTGCGATCGCCCGCTAAACTATCGCAGAGCGCGTGGGCGCAAACCGCCGAGGCTGCGGGCGACCGCCGCCGCAAACAACCGCGCGGGAGAAAACCGCGCCGTGAGTTCTTAGCCTTACTCTTTGCTACTACCACGTTTTAATATAGATGTAAAAATAGTACTTTCAGTTTTGGGCGAGTAGATCGAATAGACCCCCAGCAGCTATATCTCAGTATTTGTGTGTGTGTGTGTTGTGTGTGTTGTGTGTTGTGTGTGTGTGTGTGTGTGTGTGTGTGTGTGTGTGTGTGTGCGTGCGTGCGTGAGTGCGTGAGTGCGTGAGTGTGTGAGTGTGTGAGTGTGTGTGTGTGTGAGTGTGTGTGTGTGTGTGTGTGTGTGTGTGTGTGTGTGTGTACAGTGTACGTACACACTTTCAGTTTTCAGTCAAACAGCTTCTTGGGCGAGTAGATCTAGATATCCCCAGCAGCTATATCTCAGTATTTATGTTTGTGTGGGTGTAATGTGTATGTGCATGTATGTTTTTGTGTGTATGTGTGTGTGTGTGTGTGTGTACGCACCGGAAGCGGGATATGGGCGAGCGCGGGGCGGGGGGCAGCTCGCGCGCCTCCGCCTCGTGGTAGGGCGCCAGCGAGCGCTGCAGGTAGCGCTTCTGCCATACCAGCGCCTTGCGCCAGCTCTCCAGCAGCAGGCAGCGGGCTTGCAGGAAGCGAATCTGCGAAATTGACGTCATGTGTTAGAGCAGTATTTTCCAACTGTTTTCAGTTGCAGAGACCCGCTGAATAAAATAAATATCAAAAAAATTCATAACATATATGTATAATGACACCTCGCGATACATATACTCGCAGACCCCCAGGGGTCCCCGGGGCTCGGGCCATAGGTTGAGAAACACTGTGTTAGAGAAAAAGAAGTCACATAGGTCGTAAAATGATAAAATCCACGAATAAGTTAATTCTTTTTCTGTTTATAGATGAGATTGGAATTTAGAACCCATTCGTGCTGAACAGGCTGTTTACCTCAGTTTTGGACTTTCCCAAAAACACAATTCTGATTCACGCGACAACCCATATTTAGATACAGTTATGACTTTTTTATTCTTTGGTTGGCTGTTTTTTCTTAACCTTATTGCTGTTATTTTCAACTGAAAATATTAAATTAAAAACCTAACTTGACATAACGATAACATCGAGCAGAAGTCATCGACTGACAGATTTAATTTTATTTCAAGGCGCGTTTTTCGCGTTTTTATAATGTTTTAATTTACAAATTACAAATAAAATTTACACCATATGGATCCAATTAGATCAGAGACCACGAAATTAGCAGAGATGATGTGAGTAACAAGACATAAAACTGATTTATAGCAGATTTTTTCTTTGTTCGAAGCTTTTTCATGTGTTGGTAGAATGTTATACAAATACAAATACTTTATTTACCGTAAATAAGTAATTTACAATTTTCAAGAGTGATGGTCCCCCAAACTAGGCGAGTTCTGTCCTATGGGGGAAAATTATTTATATTATTGATTATATTATTGCATTTGTTAGCCTCCACTGCTTAAATAGCTTGGCAGATTCTAGACCGATAGGTTTCGGTCTTTGCTTTCATTGGCTATAATGTTTATACATTTTGCTTTCAACAAACAGCGTATATTTTTTAATAGGAACATAATGTTTAGAATGTGCGGCGACAGTCCACTCGCGTGCAAAGCCGACCTCAACACCAAGACGAGTGATATGAAAGACAAGAGGGAGAAGGATAGGAAACATCCTCCCAATGTAAGCCGAAGAGAAATTCTTAGGCTTTAGCTTTTGATTATAAAATATTTCAGTACTTGGTAAAAATTAAGGCTCTTTCTATTATAAAATACTAAGGTTTTCAATGTGTGTTACGACAGACTAGAGCTAATATAATATGTCCCACACTTGTAAAAAGTAAGGCTGATAGCCTTAATTTTTATTGAAATCTTTCACGACTATCTGTTGAAATAATTGTCGATGAAGTCTTTATCGTATTGATATAAAAGAAGGAACTATTTTAAAAGACACTATACCGGAAAATATAAAGAATATTATTTGCAGGATTCTCCCCAAAGCACTGGAACACAACTGGAATTGAAGTCTGCTCGCTCTATTCACGCTTCTATGCACAACGCGCAGATTTTACACGGTAATTAATAATTTCTACATCGGTTTCGGTGACAGTGGCCGGTTTTATTGAAGCCAGGCCAAATGAGCTTGAGTATTACAGTGCTCAATTATAGTTTGTGCGTTTTATGATGATATGCGTGACACATTGTAATTGACAATAGTGGGAAGTTACCTAAAAAAATTATTCGATAATTTTAAAAACATCGAATCTCTTCGTAAAGGAATTTCAATCGAAATTATCGATTTCGTACTGACGTTTCTTCCGCGTCGGCGATTTAAGATGGCCGCTCTTTTTATCGATTTGATTTCGATTCAACAGTGTCAATCTCTATCGGCAAAAGTTCCGTTTCATGCAAATATTTTCGTAACAATAATTTTATACTCCTATTTCACAGTTATTATTTATAATTTTATATTAATAAGTTAGCTTTTAGCAACTTTTCATTTTTAATCATTTACAATTATTATAGGAAACATTTGTTTTTATAGATGGAATATAATTTATTACATTTTTATTTTTTTTGTTTTCTTATAAAAAATATCCGTAGCAAGGAATATGAGAAGTGTCACCCATATCATCTTAGAACGCACAAACTATAGTGATTTTCGCATTATACTGGGAG
Organism: Plebejus argus; assembly: GCA_905404155.3. Classification (NCBI taxonomy): domain Eukaryota; kingdom Metazoa; phylum Arthropoda; class Insecta; order Lepidoptera; family Lycaenidae; genus Plebejus; species Plebejus argus. The sequence continues at coordinate 12,690,836 of FR989945.1, read as the reverse complement.
CAATTTCTGTTTCTTTAGTAGTAGAACCTTAAACTAACACGACCGGCGTGAGACTGGAGTACAGCGCTTCTTTCACGCTCATCCACATTTTTTTGCCGGCTGATCAGCCTGCATTGTCTTAACAAAAAAAAAAACATTTTGTGTGTGTAAAGTGCAAGATATTATAATATTTCCTGTCTATCAGCGGCCGCGGCGGGGTCGCGTTGGGCGCCGTACCAGCTGGCGGGCTGGGCGCTACTAGTGCTGACCGCGCACGCGCTCACTGCGTTTATAGACCTACTAGACGCTGCGATACCGCCGCTCAGGTGAGTTTTACAGTCTGCTCGCATTAAGACAGTATCGTGTAAAATATTATTAACAATGTTTTCATTACTAATAGGTACTGTATTTACAGTAGCCATTTTGTCATTTAATCGACGTGTAATTATTTTGGACATTTGTTGTCTTTTCAACCAGCATAGACTGTAGCAGCATGACATGATACAATTTCAAACTATAACAACGAAGCCTAATTTACAAGAATAAAAATTAATTGTTCTCTTTATTTTCCACGACTGTACTTGAACTTTATTGATCAACACTTTTCATGTCAGCGCATTTAAATTATTAAATTAAATTCCAGACGCTTGTGCGATTACTGCTGCGGTTTCGCGGCGCGGCGTTGGACGCAGTGCGGACGCGCACGCTGGTGCGGCGCGAGTGCGGGCGTGGCGGGTGGCGCGTTATGGCTGACGTACGGTGTATTGAACGCGGCGCGCGCCGCAGCCTTGTGGGCTGTGCAACCAATGGCCACGCCCATAACCGATAATAAAGATGATTGAGCAACAGTCAGAAAAGGTTGGTATTTTAGAAAAATTGTAGAGTAAATACATTTTTGTTATAAATTTTACCTGTTTTTTTTTTGCAAATCACAACTGTTCGTGGAAGTTTACGATACATAGAGTTGTCTCAAGGTCGCCGTTGCACGTCAGCTACTTGTTAACTTGTGAACTCCGTTGCGGCAAAATTCGTTCATCGCGCGGGAACCGTAAATTTTTCCCATGCCCAGCAAATCGAATTAGCGGAAATGAAGAGGTAATAGACAGACAAACTATAGCATTTATAATATTAGTATGGATAATGACTCACTGCTTGGTCCTTGTCTTCAGCAGTAGGTCGGCCCTTAAGCCGCGTCAGCTCAGGACTCTCCACCTCTAACCTCGGCGTCTTGGACCCGTCCACCTGCTTTGTAGAATATAAAATAATCGTAGTCATAATATGTGAAAATGTAATTAATTAAGCCTCGGCCAAACCTGTGCGACCAAAGCAACTGCGAAGAGGGAGCGTCTACCACGCGGTGGATGCTGCCCTTGTAATCTTGTGGCGCTGTGCACACCTGCACCATCGCAATGCGGGACGTTCGCGTCGGCAGAGCGAGAATGAATCTACGGTTCATACCATAGTCGCGCAGGTGTGCACGCCAGTTTCGCGTTGCAGACGCTCCCGCATCGCGTCCCGTGTCACTCACGCGCAGGTTTGGTCGATGCTTAACTCCGGTCGTTAATCATGCAGAAACTCTACTATTGAACCATCGCTACTTGTCTATCTTATAATCACAGATACATACACGATAGCAATGCAATAGCTACGTGCTTCGCCGGACAACGCAAGTACGTGTATAATATTTATATTGGCTATTGATATTTTTTTGTTTTTTTGGAAATCATGAATGATTTACTGACCCGGTCGTTTAGTGTGCGCGCTCGCAGCAGCTCGCGACATCGCGCCAGCTCCACACAGGACTCCCGTTTTAACCTGAAATTATAATGTTTTACTCTTATAATCTTACTGAAAACACCAACTACATTGCATTAAATTGTGCCCTAGACTAAACACTACTGACTTCCTACGATATTTACGCTAGAAGCAGCACCAGCATAGACGTAAACAGATTTTTTCGACGTTTGACAACGTTTCTGTCAATATTTTACCTACAATTCTGCGAAACTCACTTTTGGAATTCCTCGTGTAACTCACGTAAATTTCAATCAATGTGAGAACATATACCCAAATATAACCCAAACCTTTGCAAAGCCTATGCACAAAATAAACTAACCTTCTTAGCTCAGCCAGCTCTGCTCTCAACGCAGCGAGTGCGGCGTCGCGCGCTCTGCCGTCACGCTCGGCGTGCGCACGCGCCGTTTCCAACTGCGCCCGCAGCTCGCCGCAGCGCCGCCGCTCCGCCTCCAACTGCGCACGCAACACTGATACCGAGCTGCGAAGTTGACTCCACTCCGCCTGTTTATGAAAGAACAACTTTTAAACTAAACATTTCCCGCAGCTTTCGAGTCATAGTCGAACCGTGAATTTTTGCGACAATAAATGACCTATATCCATCCCCGTTGACTACCTTATATCTATCGAAATGTATATTTCATCGAAATCAGTTCAACCGATCACACGAACGTGATGTCGCGACTTAGCAATGCATAAGCTATACAATGTTTTAAGGATATAATATAAATGTAATGTAGCGTGTGTGCACGCACCTCAGCGCGCGGGTCGTCAGCGGCGCGGCGCGGCGGGCTGAGTGGCGGCGCGCGCTCGTCGGAGCGCATGGCGCTCTCGAGCCGCCGCTGCAGCAGGGATATCACGTTCGAGTCCTGCTGGTGTAGCGCCGCAGATGACTCCTGGGAATGAGATTGTTGTATTAATTAGGTAGCCATAAGTGAATTGAGCGAATTTAAAAAAACTCCCAAATTGTCCAAAATTTTAGATTATAATAAATACAAATTTTTGTATTTAGTACCTTTTGTGAATCCAGCAATAGCGCAAGGCGCGCAGAGTTGTCTCGCTCCGCCTCGTAGCGTAGCGCCGCACACTGTAGATCCGACGACAGTTGATCACGCACCCTGCGGCAATATTAAAAGGTATATTTTTAAACCTTTTACTGATTAAAACCTGATCACACATATAGTCACGTAGTTGACCTGTTGAGCTCGGCGATGAGCGCGTCCTTGTCTTGCAGGCGGCACTCCAGGTTGTTGACCTGCAGCTGCAGCTTGTCGCTGTCAGCGCGCAGCCGCGCGTACCGCTCCGATGACGTCGACTGCACTGAACTCGACCTGATCACACAAAACATTCATCATCATCATCATCATATCAAGAAAAGTTTGCTGCGCGACATCCAGATTCTTAATAAATCCTTATGATCCTTAAAAGCACCTTTAAAAACTCAAAACAATATCGCATAGGAACAAAAAAAACTCATAATATTTATGTATTGTTAATTACCTGGACGAATTCAGTGCAAGACGTGGAATGTCATCTCGGTCATCGCTGTTCGCCGATAAAATCTGAAATATTAAACAGCTGTAAATTACCAAAATTTTCAATCACACTTTTTTTGACGTCAAGATGTTAATAAAGTGCGACAAATCCATAAAATATCGAACCTAGACCAAAATTTAAAATGGACATCATAGGTCGTATTGGCGAAGGTTCTTTAAGTTTTGCATATGAATAAACTTACATGCTCCACAATCTGATGATCCAGCGCGTGCGAGTAGTCAAGCTGCGCTCGCACCGCTTGCTCCAACTCCGCCGTCGGTGACCGCGAGCGCAACTCCATCTGTCTATCCGTCAACCCTCTGTGACTGTGCAACTCTGTCTGCCTGTCTAGTTCCCTGTGTCTGTCCAGCTCCAACTGTCGGTGACTGTCCACCAGTTCTCTCGCGTTCATCAACTGAATCTCCAACTCTTGACATCTCTCGGTTTTCTCTCGAAGCTTCTGTTTTAATTCTGTGACGTTTGATTCTTCTCTTAACCTGAATAAAAAAAAATTATGTTGTTGCTTGACTAGTAGTAGAATAAGGTTCTAGTCATTAGTGTCTAAAACAAAACTGCTAAGAGTGATGATGGATGTTGTATGAATCACAACGATTGTCCGTTGTCGAACACTATAATAATAATTAATGGCATGGTCTGTTCAACTGACCTTAGCTGTATATTTTACAACTTGTATTGTAAGATGAAATAAATAGAATGTTATATCCACAGGCATAATATAAAGTTATCATCCTATACAGTGTGTTAGTGTAAACACCGTTATCCTTGAAACCATCAAATGAGCCCGTCTAAATGAACAACTTTTTCTATGAGAACAATGCTGGGAACTCAAAAAAAATGCCGTCTTCATACCCATGCGGATGCCCGGATTGGCAATTTGTATGGGTATAAAGACGGATTTTTTTGAGTTCCCAGCATTGTTCTCATAGAAAAAATTGTTCATTTAGACGGGCTCATTCGATGGTTTCAAGGATAACGGTGTTTACAGTAACACACTGTATACTAAATTTAAAATTAAGTAATTAGGTATACTAAATTGAGCAATTCTTAAAACAATTACTTACAATAATTAGTAAAATTAATTAACAAAATATCTCATACATACCTCGCAACAACAACTGCAAACTGCTCGCTAAGCTGTTGCTTCTCAGCTTTGAGCTTGTTTATCTCCACTTGTAAGCTGTCAGCCTGTTGCAATAGCTCGATGTTGCTAGCATTCTTCTCAGATATAGTTTTGGTAGCTTGACTCAAATTTGCTTTCATTTCTGTCAAATCCAACTTTGCCTTTGCCAATTCGAAGGCCTGAAAATATAGAATTTTAAATAAATTATAACATACAGTCGACATATCTATAGATATACTAGACCGTATCAAATAATGCAGTAACACGTCGCATTAGCTTAAAACTTGTCTCTGTGCTAATCGAGTTTTTATTTCAAGGTCACAGCTAGGTAACTCAACTAATGCAGTGATTTCAGTATTTATTTTTTAACATCTAAAGAGTTGACATATAAATAAAAGGCTTTCTAACTTCAATCTATCATTAAAGAAACCTTATTAGTTATTAATTATTATATAGGTTGTTGGTAACAACTATCACAACAGTGTAACAATTTAAAAAGGGTGTTTACGTACCTTATCATTTAAGTCTTTCTTGTTAAAGTCCAATTCGTGTTGCAAATGTGATATCTGCTTCTTTATCTTCACTAGCTGTTTCTTATCGCTAGCCGCTTGACGGTCGGACGCCATTTTGTCTTCCACTTTTGTCCTTGGCGAGGGACTTCTAGATATCATTTTGAGTTGCTCCTTCAGTAACGCTATTTCATTGTGGTATACATCCATATCTTCGTGTAGTATTTCTATCTCTGTCTCCTTGTCTTTAAGACACTGATTCAGCTGTTTCATCTCGTCTATTCTTGATGTCAGTTCGTTGTTCAGCGAATTCAATCTTTCCACTTCACTGTCACTCTTTTGTAATTTCAAAGAAGCATTCTCTTGCTCTTTCTCTATTTTGCTAAGTTTTTGTTTCAAATCGTTGTTTTGATAGCTGAGTTGGTCGTTCTCTTCAATCACTTTAGCTGTGTCTCTGTTCAACTCGCTTATGGAATCTTGTAGTTGTTGTAGTTCATTTGTTTTCTCCTCTAGCGCTTCTTTGACTTGTTCTAGTTCCTCATTTTTATAATTAAGTCGCCTCTGCAAGTCATCCAGTCTGTCCAAATGCTGGTTGAGGCTGTCAATTTGTTGATTCTTCTCCGATACTAACTGTTCCAGTTTGTTTAGGTCATTCATTTTCTCTTTCATTTGCTTATTTTCTATTTCATATTTTTCATAAACTACATTTTTACTTTGCAGCTCTTCTATTCTAGATTCTAGAGCTGCTATTTTGCTGGTCAGATTGCGTTTCTCTTTGGCGAGTTCTAGTATCATATTCTCCCGGCGAAGTATGTCCTCTTTCAATAGATGCAAGTCCTTTGACTTCTCTCCCGCCTCTCGCGCCAACTCCGCTAGCCTCTGCTCCAGAAGCTTCTTATTCACTGAGAAACTCTCCAACTGGTTTTCGTAGAACTTTTTATCATTCTCCATTGTCGCCACCGTATTGTCGAGTAGCGTCTTGAGTTCCTCGACTTCCTTTTTCAAAGCTGGGAACTCGCAGAGCTGTTCTTCTGCGTTTTTCAACTGCGATTTATACATTTGCAACTCAGATTTAGCTTTGTTTATCTCCTGCTTCAGCTGCGTCAGAATGTTGGGGAAGTTCTCTCGTTTCATATCCAGCGTTATACCCAACTCCTGTAACGACGGAAATTCCTCGTCGTGTGTTTTATTGTCCGAAGGTTCTAGACTGAAGTTGATCTTCTTCGGCTCAACACTGATGTTCTTACTGTCGCTGATATCCCTGTTGGGGTATATGGAGCAGTTGTCTGGTATTTTGAGGCTGTCCTTTTCCGCGCTGCCGATGGCTGTCATCTCATTGACGCTTCTCTTATAGACCTCCCTGTTTTGGGTCGATGTGAGGTAGATCGGGAGGGAATCGGCGTGAGGAGTAACGTCCTTGAAGTCGAAGTGATCGACGAAATCAGCATGAAGGGAGCTCATGTTGGGCTGAGCGTCGGGAGGAAGGGTCTTATTCAACGCAAGTTTATCCGGGTGGGTGAAACTCGTACTATGATTTTTGACCTCAGCCCGTCTCATCTGCAAATCTTCATCGTACTCCGATATGGATACGATATCACTGAGAGTCCTGGCGGAAGCTTTCGCCTCAACTTCGCTCCTTTCCTTTTCTTCGTCTTCCAATTTTAGAGCTGCAATGAGTCACCGGTTATATTAGTTGGTCTAGACTCGGGTGGTTAACCTATTTACCCTGAGATTTGGAGGCATTCCAAGTCAACATTAATTTGCAACTGCGCTTCAAATTTATGCGCCGTTTGCGAGTGCGAGTTGAACAAGCTATTACAGATTTAGTATTTGTTACTTAACTGTTGTAAGATAAAAATTTATATCAAGTTTAAATTTTGAACTTCACTATCCAAATCATTAAGAAATATCACTGCCGTATACGACAGATTTATAGTAGGTAGTGCAATACAGTGGCAGTATTCCACAGTGCGTTTTTCACGCAACTTTCTACACAATAAAACTCTGGAACAAACTGTCACCAGCAGTATTTCCGGACCACGACATACGACCTGCAAACATTCAAGAAGAGAGCGTATTCTTTCTTAAAACGCCGGCAACGCACCTGCAGCTTTCTAATGTTGCGAGTGTACACATAGGCGACGGTAGTTGCTTTCTTATCAGGAGACCCCTTCCCTCCCCTTATTTTATAAAAAAAAGATGGCCACATCTGTCCTCATCTCATGAAGTCTACTAACCCATAATCATGAGATCTACTCACCCATAATCTCATTGAGCTGCACCTCTTTATCAGCTATAGTCCGCTGCTGATCCCGCACCGTGGCCTCGAGCGCCTCCTTCTCCGACTCCAGGATTTGGGCCATCTCCTCCAACTCGGCGATCTTGGTCTGAGCCTCAGATAGCGCCTTCTCTAGTATCACCACCTTGTCTTTGGGATTACCTGCAAGGAAACGCATTTAGTTTTAAGGAACGAAATAAAGGAGCCAACTGTTTGATAGCGTTTTAGATTTTTAGCAACATGTCCATTATGCAGCAAAAATTGTTTTTTTTTAACTAAAAAAATGTTTTTAGAATTGTTGACCAATCGCCGGCACATGAACTGAACCGGTAAGAAGAACTGACAATAAACAAGCACTTACACAAATTCCCGTAGAGCGGCTGATGTTTGTCATGACACCTGTCCCTCTCCTCTGCGCTTTGTTTGAGTCGCGCCAGCTGCTTGTCTTTAGACTCTAGCTCTTCTTTCAATCTTTGCACCTGAAGTGAAATGCAGTGTTAAAATGCCTATCTTTATGGATTGTGGAATAGTAGTTGTAATGAGAATACACATCAAGAGATTGGTTCGTTAATATAATATTATAAGAACCTACCTTATAATATTTGTAAGGAATTTAAGTTCCAAGTAAAGTGACAAGGCATCAAAATTGAAAAAAAATTTTTAAAGAAATTTATAACTCGAGGGCCATTCCGCTACAGACGGCCCTTAACAAAAATTTTTAAAATGAGACAGACATTCATTACATTTCTCAATTGGAATATACGTAAGAAGATGTGTATTTACTAATAAAACAACTTTTATCGGTTAAAGATGAAATTCGAATAATTTAGAGCGTTTTTAAGCAATATCATCTAAGGGGCGCGATGTTTTTTCCCATATTCTTAAATTAAAATAGCATATATTTCAAATTAATGTTTAGTTGTAGTATAGTTATACAGCAATATATCGAAATCTTTTGTATAAATTACACTATTCAATCGTTTTTAGTGATTTAGACGATTAATTTTGTCAGGCCAATAAACAACTGAAAATAAAAAAAAACTACAATATGGTGCAGTTTTATTACAAATTTATTAGTATAATTATATATTCCATATCGAAAATTTTTAAATTTGTTAGAGAATTACGATTTAATTCACCTTTAAGAGACTTGAGAATTTTGATGTTGCGCCCGCGATCGTAAAATGGTTAATAATTTCTAGTACTTACTATTGTTACGAATGCGGACACGTAGTGTCATCTAGCGGCAACCAGGCGAAACCATCACAGACAGCGTAAATCCCCTATTCAATACCAGATGCCGCCACTTGTATGTTTTTGTTACCTGCGCTTACCTGCTCGAGAATTTTCCCACGGTTGTTTACATGTTGATGCGAAATTGTGGAATATTCTCGTAAGGTCTAGAGCTCGCCCCGACCCGTATAAATACGCGGCTAGACGAGCCGGCCAGTCAGTCTTCGAATGTTTTCGAGTGAGCGATAATCAAAGCGACTTCGGAAGTGAGAAACAAGTGACTTAGTGAGTGAACCAGTGATAGTGCTTAGTGTTTGAACTTAGTGCATAGTGTTTGGACCTAGTGCTTAGTGTTTAGATATAGTGATCTAGTGTGTGTAAGTGTAGTGTAAGTGTTAAGTGTAGTGTAAATAAAAGTCTTCAAGAGAGTCACCAGGTCTTTTTCTCCGAATCATCGAACCTTAGTACGTAACAACTGGTGTCGGAAGTGAGATTTGGAGATGCCATTGACTCCGAGAGAGGACTTCAAGGGGAGTGTCAGGACAAGGGCACAGCGAGCTGCTGCCATTGACTCCGAGAGAGGAGTTCAAGGGGAGCGTGAGGACAACGGCGCAGTGCCATTGACTCCGGGAGAAGACTTCGAGGGAAGTGTCGGGACAAGGGCGCAACGGGCTGCGGAGGCCACACCCACTGGGGACCAAGCTCCGCCCACTGCGGGGCAGGCCTCACCCACTGGCCCCGCCCACCGGGACCCGCCCACTGGCCACGCCCCTCAGGCCCCGCCCACTTTGGGTGTGGCCACGCCCACTGGCTCCGCCCACCAGGTCACGCCCACTCAGGCCACGCCCACTGGCTCCGCCCACCAGGCCACGCCCACTCAGGCCACGCCCACTGGCGCCGCCCACCAGGCCCCGACTGATCAAGCCCCATCAACTGGCTCCAGCCACCATGCCTCGTCAGTAGCTTCTACAGCACCGCAAATGGCTCTTCATTTAGAAAGTTTAATTAAATTAATGGAGCTGCAAAGGGCTGATATTCAGGTTTTGCAAGATTCTCAAAGGGCAATGATGGAATCACAAGACCGCAAGCTTGGCGTTTTGCAAGAGTCACAAAAGCAACAAAAGGACCTTCAAGAAAAGGCGCTTCTGGCAATAAAGGATGTTGGTGACACGGTGACCAAGCTTCGGAAAGATGTCGACATAATGGAAGAACGCATTACCGGGCTAGGAGTGGATATGGAAAATGTAAAAAGTGGCCTCACAGAACTACAGAAGTGGAAAGTGCGCCTGGAAACCACAGGAGTCGCGACGTCGAGTGGAACTACCGGAGCAGTGGTACAAGGGCCAAAAGTTAAAGTGCCACCATACGACGGTACTACTTCTTGGAACGCTTATCGTCAGCAATTCCAGACGGTTGCTACTGCCAACGGATGGACTGAAGACCAATGCCTGACCGCTCTCACTGTTGCGCTTAGAGGGCAAGCTTTGTCGGTCCTGGAAGCACATACAGGAAATGGGTTCCAAGATCTGATAGAGGCGCTTGAATCCAGATACGGGGAGCGACACCTGGAGCACGTGTTCCGTGCCCAACTTCGTGACAGAGTCCAACGCTCAGGAGAGGGACTACAACAATGGGCGTTGGAAATTGAGAAACTGGTAAAGAAGGCACATCCAGGAGCAGACTCCAAGATGGTTGACTCAAACACTATTCAAGCCTTTGTCGACGGAATCAGGGATCTGGAAGTCCGAGCTGCAGTAAGGCTACGTCACCACACCTCGCTAAAGGAAGCGTTGGCGCATGCTCTAGAGGTCGAGGCTGTCCGGCGTGACATACGGCAGACCTATAAAATCCGCGAGGTCTCGGAGGAAGTCAAGGAGGTCAAGGCTCCTACGAAGAGAAGTTTTGGAGCCATGTGCTACAAGTGCGGCGAAAGGGGTCATCTTCAGCTCAACTGCCCGCAGAAGGATACCCAGATGGCAAGAATGAAAAGGCTTGAGGAACAGATGGAGGAGCTGAAGAAGCAAAGGGCTTCGTCCCCTGCCCGGGAGCAGGGAAACGAATAAAAGCCAGGACTAAGGGGCGAGTACTGGCTGACGCGGAGGAAGCCCCAATAACTGTTGTCTCCCAAGCAAGCAGCGGGAATAGTCTTGTGATTCAGGGGACTATTAACAGGACGGATTGCAAAATGACTCTAGACACAGGAGCCTCTAGAACGATAGTGAACCCAAATCTGGTAAAGGCCGCAAGGAGACATAAGAGGAGAATTAACTGTCGGCTTCTTACTGCCTCCGGTCAGCCAATACCCGTCCTCGGAGAAATGTCAGTTATGATTAATGTGGGGGGGTCCTCATACCCTCATGACGTTATCGTGGCTGAAATAATGGATGATTGCATCTTGGGCTTGGATTTCATGAAGAAGCATAACTGCAGGATTAATGTCGCTGACGGAGTTTTCAAGTGTGGCGAAGAAGAAATTTTCATCCTTGGAGGCGCCTGCGGGAAAGTCGCATGTGTAAAGGAAGTCCTTATACCTGGACGAGCGGAAGCCCGGGTGCTGGTGAAACTACCGCCAGCTAGAAAGAACAAGTCTAACAGATGCGTGTTGATCGAAGACACACCCACCAAGACATCAGCACGAAAACTGATGACGGCAAGAACCCTTGTTAGTGGAAGCAGTCACGCTGTGGTCTGGGTTTTGAATCTTGGTGAACGCGAGATCTGCTTGAACAAAGGTGACGTCATTGGAAAGTGCGAGGAAGTTGTCTGGATGAGAAAGTGCAGTTCGACAACAGACGCAGACCCAGCAAACAGCAGCAACAATGGATTAGTGACTGAGCTACTCGATGACTGCAAGAGTAATCTGACTTATTCGCAGAGCATGAAAGCTAAGAAGTTTTTACAGCGCCACGCGAATATCTTCTCCAGTCAGGAAGGTGACCTTGGAAGAACGTCGATGGTTCAGCACAGGATAGATACCGGAAACGAGAACCCGATTCGTCAACGAGCAAGACGGATACCAATTGCAAAGGAGAAGGAAGTGGAAGGCCTTTTGGAGGACATGAGAAGGCATAAAATAATTGAACCGTCTGCAAGTCCGTGGTGCTCACCTGTGGTATTAGTGAAGAAGAAAGATGGCAGCACAAGATTTTGTGTGGACTACAGGCGTCTCAATGATGTCACTAAGAAGGACAGCTACCCATTACCTCGGATCGACGACACTTTGGATACCTTGAGTGGCATGAAATGGTTTTCGACCCTGGACCTGAAATCTGGATACTGGCAGGTGGAAATTCATCCAAAAGACAAGGAGAAGACAGCTTTCTCCACCGGTAAAGGTTTATGGCAGTTTAACGTCATGCCCTTTGGATTGTGCAACGCACCTGCCACATTTGAGCGACTCATGGAGTGTGTACTGGCAGGCTTAGTTGGAGAGGCTTGCTTAGTCTACTTGGACGACGTCATCATTGTTGGCCGTGACTTCGAGGACCATCTGCGAAACTTAGAACGAGTTTTCGCCAAAATAGAGGGGGCCAAGTTAAAGTTGAATCCGAAAAAGTGTCGTTTATTCAGGAGTAAGGTCAATTATCTCGGCCATGTTATCTCCAGTGATGGAATCCAGACGGACCCGGAGAAACTGGAAGCAGTTCAAAATTGGCCAACCCCTAAGAACAAAACTGAAGTGCGAGCATTTCTCGGCCTATGCTCCTACTACAGGCGTTTTGTTAAGGGATTCTCGGAGATAGCCAAGCCATTACATCGGCTGACAGAAGATAAACGACAGTTTATTTGGGACGAGACTACTGAAGATTCTTTTCAGAAACTGAAGAAACATCTGTGTGAAGCACCAATCCTGGGGTATCCACAACCTGAAGGTCAGTTTATAGTCGACACGGACGCAAGCAACACGGCCATTGGAGGGGTGTTATCTCAAAAACAGGGTGAAAGAGAAGTTGTGATTGCGTATTTCAGCAAATCTTTATCCAAGCCAGAGAGAAACTACTGTATGACAAGAAGAGAACTCTTGGCTGTTGTAAAGACGCTACAACATTTCAGCAAATATCTCATCGGCAGACAGTTTTTACTGCGAACTGATCACGCAGCCTTGAAGTGGCTACTGCAATTCAAGAACCCAGAAGGTCAAGTAGCACGATGGATTGAGCAGCTCCAGGAGTACGACTTCAAGACCGAACACCGCAGCGGAAAGTCGCATGGGAACGCCGACGCACTCTCACGAAGGCCGTGTTCGGAAGATTGCAAACATTGTGTTAAACAGGAATCTAATGAAGTGACGTTAAAGTTAACGAGAACAAGTCCTTTGGGTCCATGGGAGAATGATGCCATGAGGGAGGCCCAAGAAAAAGATGACGACCTTCGGCACATTATCACATGGAAGAAACGGGGTGACGTAAAACCAATCTGGAGTGAGGTTGCACCCACTGGCGCTGTCACTAAGGCGTACTGGGCGCAGTGGGAGAGTCTGGTACTTCAAAACGGAATACTCTACCGGAAATGGGAGAAGACTAACGGCAGAGAGTTCCATCTTCAGATAGTTGTCCCAAGAGCGAGAGTACCAGATATTCTCCGTGAAATGCACGATGGCGTATCAGGAGGTCATCTAGGTGTCAAGAGGACGTTAACAAAAGTGCGGGAACGATTCTACTGGTTGCATTGTCGAGATGACGTGCAGGATTGGTGCCGCAAATGTACTACTTGCGCTGCAGTGAAGGGACCACAGACCAGGAGCCGTGGGAACCTGCGGTTGTATAACGTTGGCGCACCGTGGGAACGAATTGCAGTTGATGTAGCTGGGCCATTTCCTGTAACGGAGTCGGGAAACAAGTATTTCATGGTCGTCATGGACTACTTCACCAAGTGGCCTGAAGTGTTCGCCATACCAAACCAAGAAGCTACGACAGTTGCTTCTAAGCTTGTGGAAGAAGTGATATCTCGCTTTGGTGTGCCTCTGGAAATCCATTCCGATCAGGGCAGGAATTTCGAATCGCAGGTCTTCCAGGAAGTGTGCAGAATCTTGGGAATGCATAAAACGAGGACCACCGCGTACCATCCACAGTCTGATGGAATGGTTGAGAGATTTAACCAGACCCTTGAGAGGCATTTGGCGAAATTGGTAGATGAAAAACAAAAGGATTGGGACAAGTACATACCGCTCTTCCTTCTGTCGTACCGTACCGCCGAGCATGAGAGCATAAAGGCTACCCCGGCATATGTCAATTACGGTAGAGAACTACGAGTACCAGTAGACCTCTTGACAGGAGGGTCACCGGAGGAACCAAAGACCGTACAAGACTATGTCTGCGATTTGAGGGAAAAGATGCGCTATATACACGCCATGGTTCGGGAGAATGGGTTACATTCAAGTGAGAACATGAAGACCAGATACGACCGGAAATCGAACACGAGCGGCTTCGAAGAAGGGACACTGGTGTGGCTGCATAACCCAACTCGTCGAAAAGGGAAATCTCCAAAGTTGCAGACCAAGTGGGACGGCCCATACAAAGTGGTTACCCGATTGAATGATGTGACTTATAGGATTCAAAAGCAACCAAGAGGGACATTCAAAGTGGTACACATAGACCGTCTGGCGCGTTACCATGGCAGTAACAATGATGCTCGGGACGAGCATCTCTAAGAGGGGAGTAGTGTTACGAATGCGGACACGTAGTGTCATCTAGCGGCAACCAGGCGAAACCATCACAGACAGCGTAAATCCCCTATTCAATACCAGATGCCGCCACTTGTATGTTTTTGTTACCTGCGCTTACCTGCTCGAGAATTTTCCCACGGTTGTTTACATGTTGATGCGAAATTGTGGAATATTCTCGTAAGGTCTAGAGCTCGCCCCGACCCGTATAAATACGCGGCTAGACGAGCCGGCCAGTCAGTCTTCGAATGTTTTCGAGTGAGCGATAATCAAAGCGACTTCGGAAGTGAGAAACAAGTGACTTAGTGAGTGAACCAGTGATAGTGCTTAGTGTTTGAACTTAGTGCATAGTGTTTGGACCTACTGCTTAGTGTTTAGACATAGTGATCTAGTGTGTGTAAGTGTAGTGTAAGTGTTAAGTGTAGTGTAAATAAAAGTCTTCAAGAGAGTCACCAGGTCTTTTTCTCCGAATCATCGAACCTTAGTACGTAACACTATTATAATTACTTTTATCTAGTTACATAGTTTCTTTGTTTTATGCTATTTTGAAATATAGGCAAGTTATTTTGTAAAAGTTTCGGAATAACCAGTATTCACATATGAACTCATCACAGTTCTTAATGGTGGGTCAAATTGGTTGCACCGGCGATGGCACTTCAGACCTGTTTGTGGCCTTCCAAACATTGGATGAAGGTTTTCATTTATAAATCATTGTTAAACTAGTTAAAATGTATACTTTCAAGGGATATTTTATTAATAAATATGCTTCATTTTGCCTGTAGGAAGCTTTAAGTGTGTCAAACTGTTGCACCCGCGATAATGGAATCGCCCTCGACTGTCCAGTCCAGGTTCAGGTTCAGTTGTCAAAGAGTGTTTATGTTTACAGAAAGCGCTGAACACGCGTTTTCATGACTTGCGTTTACAACTTCATACCCTTTTTTGGACGTTCGCACACTAAAATGAATGGAGTTGTAAACGCGCACTGAGCGCTTGTCATCTACTGAACAAGTGAACATACCCTTAAGATCTACAGTGAGTGACTCTGTTCACTGTAAACATAGGCTTCGTAATCCAGTAACAATTAAATGCTTTTTCTCCACCAATGCGGGCATGCACGTACCTCTGCGTGCGCGTCGCTGAGCTGCACGCTGAGCGCGCTGCTGGCGGCGTGCGCGAGCGCGTCCGCGTCGGCGCGCTGCCGCTGCAGGCGCGCGGACAGCGACGACAGCCGCAGCGCCTGCTCCGACATGCGCGCCTGCAGCACGTCTCGCTCCGCACGCACCTCCTTATGACATGACAAACAAACAATAAATCAATATATTTTACTATAGGTCAATTGGCCAAAATATGAGGCCTAGAATGTGAGTAAAAAATACAAGGAGTTGGCCCATACATTTACAGTGAATATGAAGTTTGTGTGCTGTCTATAATACGTGACACGTATAATCTTATACATAGACACAAAACAGACTTAGCTACTGTAGGATATGTTCGCGAGGCCCAAAGGGAGATCTT
This sequence comes from Plebejus argus, assembly GCA_905404155.3. NCBI lineage: Eukaryota > Metazoa > Arthropoda > Insecta > Lepidoptera > Lycaenidae > Plebejus > Plebejus argus. Next base: position 12,675,189 of record FR989945.1, on the reverse strand, counting down.
CCGACCAAGGGAGAAATCATGCTCGGTCAGGCCGAAGCCCCACTGACATGTTCTAATCTAGGTTAAGTGTGAACTAGATAAGACTGCTGGATATTTGTACCTCCAACGTGAACCCATAATACTTTTGTATATTCAGAAATGCAAGCAGAATGTAAAAGTTACAACTGAGAGCAATAATAAACAATATGATTTCTTAAAACGAAAGAAAAATACATTTTAAATTTTCCGTTGTAAGAAATCATCGCATCGTCTAACACATATACAAGGGTCAAGGGACAGGAGTATTTCACAATATTTACCTTACTTCACACCCAACACCTTCACATAATCTATTTACAATGATCTAGTTTTCACCCGTGTCTAGTAACTGGTCAGTTAAGTAGCGCGGATCGAACTAACCGGGATCGCGAGCTATATTTACCGCTGTGCCACTTATTGTTCGCGGGAAATACGTCAATTAAATATACATATAATAATATAAAATATATAGCTGCGATGGGAACCGTCATAATATAAAAATTTAACTTAGGACCATATAGCAGGACATGGGTCCTAAGTCCTATAATAAAAACTCAAAATTCGGTAAAGTAACTATACTTTTTATCCCAGGAAAATGTACGGTTCCCTCACGATCAACGGATATTGGCGCAGCGGAGTTGCGAGTCTCTTTTTTTTAACGTATCAGATAAAGATAGAAACATGGATCAACTTAAACATGGAGTAAATATTTTCAATAATAAAGTGGTATCGTGTATTTCTTAAAAGAAGCAGAATACGAGATATTATGTAGTAGTCAATTTGTTTGTGAAGCAGTCATCTTGAGTTATGGTTGTTGTTTTACTCCCTAACGTACATCTCTTCCACACTTATAAACCTTATTTATTGTATAAATATACAGTTACTTTAGTATAATGTTTTTTAGAGTTTTCATTTCGAAATCTAAATAACGCCAAAAGTCGTTACAAAGTTTTTGCTTGTGTCAAAACTTTGCCTTTGCACTGGCATTAATTATAGTCGACCTTTTTTTTTTTTTTTTTTTTTTTTTTTCGGAGGGGGAAATGCGTTACGCATACCACCCAGGCGCAGGGGGCGACCCGAGCGGTGATGTGGGACTCCCGTAGCTAATGAGACCACGGTATACCCACTAAAACCCCCCCCCCCATCTTCCGCCACGCCGCCTTTTGACGGGGCCACGGGAACGATACACACATCCGCGACCCCGCCAGCGGTCCGAAGACTCCACGATGAGCGCACAACACGTGCGCCCTCCTCCTCGGCCCCCACCAGGGCTGTAGTAATTATAGTCGACCTTTGCCAACCAATAATAATATTATACTTAGGGAATGACAGCAACGACTGCAGACGTGGCTATAATGCGTTCCATTGTGTGAAGTTCTAGATGAAACCCACAACTCCGTTGCGCTAAAATTCGTCTGTCGCGCCGGAACCGTAGATTTTTCCAGAATAAAAGTATCCTGTGCGCCCTTTTCTGGGACTTAAAGTATCTTCATACCAAATTTCAATAAAATCTGTTGAGCGGTTGGGGCGTGAAAAGTAACAGACAGACACACTTTCGCATTTATAATATTAGTAGGGTACAGCGATTATAGATGTAAAGTAGGAAGTAAGTCAGTCAGAAAAGGTCAGTCGTTAACGAATCGTCAGGTGTTTCATTTTACCTATCTGGGCCCTCACAATTGAAGTTTTAAAAAATGACGAGCCATTTCGGTAATTAACCGACTTCAAAACTACGGAACCCTAAAAAGGAGGTTATCAATTCGACGCGTATGTATGTAATATTTCCAGAACTGCCCATACCATACCTACCAGTTTTTGTCTATGTTAGTCAGTAGTCTATATCAGCGTCTGAACAAATGTGCCAAATTTCAAAGTGTATGTATGTATGTTTTTATGTTTGTGTTCGCAATATATCTCCTTAACTACAAGTCCGATTTCAGTAAATATTTTTTTGTTGTACTAGGTATTGTTCAACTTAGGGAACAGTGCAAGTTTCATCAAAATCGGTCCAGTAGTTTTGGAGATAGGGAGTTTTAATTCTCATTTCTCAACTACTTACATACAATTTTGAAGTCAGTTTTATCTTTTTAAAATACAGTTATGGCAATATTATGACGTCTAGCTAAGACTAAATATTAAATAGATAATTTTGTATCAACAGAACTAACATGACACTTTAATAGAAATTAAACATCTTATTTGTACTAGCGTGTCCCTTTGTATCTATAAATAGTCATTCAATTAAACCAACTAATATACAGCTACTACAAAGCTATAGAATCACACTTGTCAACACGAGCCATTGCCAATTGCCAGCGCGTGCGCGTCTACTGATCAACTTATTGTACACAGACGGGAAATGCTTGTAAAGGGAGAGAGCATAACAAAATTGTCTGTTTGAGGATTTAGCAGACAGTATTTTGCATCCATGTCCATACTAATATTATAGATGCTAATGTGTGTCTGTCTGTCTGTCTGTTACCTCTTCACGCCTAAACCGCGGAACCGATTTTGCTGATATTAGGATTTAGGAGATACTTTGAAAAGGACGGGAAAGGACATAGGATATTTTTGATCCAGGAAAAATGTTCTTTCCTCTTAAGGGCCCGGGTTACCCTCGAAATTTTCATACATTCTTAATACCAAAATCATTTTCTCATACGAAAATATTTAACATGTTTGAGTTATTTTTCAGCTTAAGATAGTAATTACCTAGGGTCCTGAACAAATTTTTTTTACAAAATATTTAAATACTAAAAAAAATTTTTTTGTGTTTAAATATTTTTTAGTAAATTTACTACTAAATATTTAAACACCAAAAAATAGACAAAATTACTAAAAAATATATAAATAAATAGTAAATTTACTACAAAATATTTAAACTTTAAAAAATATTTTTTATTATTTAAATATTTTGTAGTAAATTTACTATTTATTTATATATTTTTTAGTGTTTTTGTCTATTTTTTGGTGTTTAAATATTTTTTAATAAATGTACTAAAAAATATTTTAACACAAAAATTTTTTTTTAGTATTTAAATATTTTGTAAAAAAAATTTGTTCAGGACCCTAGGTAATTACTATCTTAAGCTGAAACATAACTCAAACATGTTAAATATTTTCGTATGAGAAAATGATTTTGGTATTAAGAATGTATGAAAATTTCGAGGGTAACCCGGGCCCTTAATAATAAAATATCCATATTACTGTGTATAATATTGTGTGTTGTTAGTCGTTGGTTTTTGATTTGAGATTTTTTGGTTCTTGTCAGGTACGTTAGAACAGTCACTCCACAGACAAAGAGAAAATATTGTTTACAACATACTTACACAGTTTTAATCTACTTGTAAGTAGGGGATAATATCACTACTTACATACTATATTACGACTAGCACACGAAGAAACTTTCAGTTTTAAACCATATAACTCTTCTCCAAACATTTTATTCCTCAAGTCAACTTTTTCACAAACACAGATACATGTTATGGAATGCGAATAAAAATAAAAGATAGAAGGAATTTAGTGGCGCCAACAGTGTAACACGATTTCCAAGATTTCCGCCAAGTGGATAGATCTTCATAACGAAATTTCAGACGAGGCGTTACATAAAATACATTCGATTCTGTTTCAAAACAAACAAACTATTTATAGCCGAGTCGAGGTTTGACTGACACATGCACGGAAGAACCAGTAATAATTACTGAGTTTTAGCTTTTGGCTTTACACCAAATAAAATACTGAAAAAAATAAAAATACTTCCTAGGTTTGTTCGCATTTCGGTCTGATTCGTATAATATTTGTCCACTCCACTGTAAGATACAAAAGTTTATACAATTTTGAAATCATTGTCTCATCGTTCTCAACGATTAATAAATGATCAAAGTAATGCTTATTAGTATTTTTATTGATAGTGAACGATACTTCATGATCTAAATTAGTGACACACTAACCTATTGCAAAAACACAAGAAATTCAATTTTGGAAAGCACCGAAAATTAAAAAAAAACTTCTGGAACATACGCATATACGGTACGAGTTGACTAAAGTACGCTCTTGTTTGAAGTCGGTTAAAAATAATCATTTTCATTGTCACGAACAAAAAAGATATCATCAACGAAAATATCGCGAAACTCAGCGAAACTCACCGTCAAATCCGGCAGGCCCATTGAAAAGAAATGTTTGAAATGACTCCACACAGACATGACACACACACGCGAGAAGTGGTTACATGATTATTATTCACAGGACACACATAATATGAGGAACAAGACCTGCTTGCAGCAAAACACGCTACGGAACATCGGCGGACACTGAAACACAGAGCGGGGCGCTGAAACGGCGCGGGAAAACGAGAAAATTGGACGCGGCAACGCGAGGGAAGTGAGATATGCCGTGTCTAGTACATTGATATTATATATCACTAACGGCCGCACTTACAGAGATTAATGGTTAATTAACTTTAGTTTAATGATGATTTTAACGTAGACTTCATATTACATTTTCTGTCAAACTCTTCATAAAATTAAAAGTTAAGTAGTCTTTGATTGCGGCTGTAAATATATGTATTGGTTTCCTAAATATTATACAGGCATTTTATACCAATGACATACATTTCTGAACATAACACCATGTCATATCATTTTATTAAACTATCCGAAATCACAAATAGAACAGATTGGAATTTCCTGACACTATAGACATTTTACACTAATAAATTCGCCGTATCCACACATAACCACGCGGGGGATATATTTAGCGTGCGTGTGTGCGTGCGCGACGTTGTGTGCGTGCGCGTACGCAGGGCTGTGTATACTGTGGCGCCTGCGCATATTTTCACTTTTAACTAAACTCGTTAATTGCCTCATAAACCGCGTATGGTGTGAGGTAATAAACTTGTGAAATTTGCCCATATGGCGTTTTATGAGATGCGTGTAAATCTACCGTTAACATAATGTTTACGGTAATTTCGTAATTTAGGAAATGTGATTAAGATCAAGAAGATTACAATTTTTCATTAGTTTTTTATTGAACTTTTAGCATTTTTATCGCAACATTATGTGGGACAAAACCTCCTGTATTGGATCATCGTCTTAGACGCATTGGTGTCTTTTCTGATAGAGAAACATCAAAATAATTACTATGCTTTGTCCTACACATTGTGCATGTGCAAGTCACAAATGGCATACAAAGATGGCGACATACGCTGCGTAAATGTTATACTACTTTACTAATACCAATCTTTATTAGTAAGAAAAATATAATGAATGAAATGAAATGAAATGAAATCTTTTTTATTCAAAATAGGTATCATGATACACTTTTTGAACGTCAGAAGTCTACGTTGCCTACCACCGGTTCGGGAACTAACAAAATATTGGACTTTTTAATAAAATATTGGACTCGTAACAGTACTGTGACAGTTTATACACAAAAAAAAATCTGTACCTTGTCATAGCCCTAGAGCACTAGAGCGTGCAATAAAAACCGCGACATTAGGGTCGATTGAGCATCATACGTGATTCAGCGCCCATTGTCAGTGCTCCGACCTCGCATCATCCTTCATTGACGTTATGACCATTTAAAAATGAATTATTCTGCCAGTGCCAGTGCCACATGATTGTAAAGAGAAAAGACGACTGTTTTGATGGGGCTTTAAAACTACTGGACGAATTTTTACACTAAAGATAATAGGGTAAATATTTATCCCATCAAGACTTAGCAAAATTCCGATTTTTTTTTCTCTGACAGCAATTATCCTACTTGAAAACATTCCGTTGAGCACTATTGTATGAAACAGCTGTTTTTTTACTCGACTACGGCGAAGCAAAAAGGAGGGTTATGATTTTGACTTGTATTTTCAAGTAGGAAAGTTGCTTTCATTAAAAACATAGCTTATGTTTTATAATATTATTTCCGCGGTCTCTAAGCAAATAAAATATCCTAAAAAGACTATCCAGGAAGGAGACAGCACAACTATCCCTGTGCCAAAATGTGCGGCTCCCGCTAGAAACGCCACAAATTGTAGACAACACGGAATAGAATAATAGGGACATAACTAACGTTATTAGAGAGCACAAAGAGCAGTATGTGGAACGGAAGTTGAGTCCCGGAGAGCGAATTAAGATTTGTTCGAGATTGGATAATTACATAACACAATACAGCGTTATTATGTAGTTATGTTGGGAGAATTTATGTCTTTCATACTAGGTCTTTGTTGTGATGGTATAAATTTCTTCTTTAATGATTTATAATATTTTAGTTTTAGTTAAACAAAACGTATTTATTATTTAATAGAAGTCTTAGATAAACCTTTTTGTTATAATTTTGGTGCGTGTCTAAAATATTGCTGTAATGAGAAACTTTTCGTCTTGCAATTGCAAATCTAGTTTATAACAACAATATTTTAATAAAACACAAATGAATTAACAAATAAATGTAATTTATCATTACAATTTAAACCAAATCAAATGGATTTAAGATGACGCCTTGATAATTTGGCTGTAGCGATGTCCATTTTTCTCAGCAATGACTAAAGCTAAGAAATTAAAGTTCATTGTCAGTATTCATCATGTCTTTGTCTTTGAATTACCCATAGCATAACACGATTGGTCAACTTTTATAACACAGAATAATCAATCAAAAAGACCTCTGTAAAAAAAGGGATTCCTATTTTGCCAACAGAGGAGAGTGATATAAGCTTCCAAAATTTGTACATAAATTGGTTCTAGTATACACTTTAATTTGTCCATAGCTTATATGAAATGTATTTATGGTTTTTAAATTACGCGACAAAAACCATTTTGTCGCTATGCCCTTTCAATTTTTTGCTGTTCCATTGCTTGTTTTCTATGAGAGGCCGGGCCAGCCTCGCATAGAAAATAAGCAATCTCAAACACATCCAACACGGTTTTTCACTTTAACATGGCGTCACCTTAAGTAGAAATAGGATCACGATAAAAATCTTATTATAAGTTTCTGAGACGAGACGAATTTGCTCGAGTGACAGGTCTCTAAAATTCATGTTTGAATAATATATCAGGCACATAATATAGTTCCATTTCATTTTCAGCAGAGTAATCAATAATCGGCCAAGTGCGAGTCGGACTCGCGCACGAAGGGTTCCGTACCATTATAAAGCAAAATTTGGCCGAAATTTGTGTTTTTTGTATTTGAGCCCCTCTTAATTTCTTATTTTATATTAATATTATTATGAAATATTAAAGTACACATAAAACTAAGGATTGTGTGAAAAACTCAAGCACCTACCTGTTGCCGTTATTGATATAGAGCAATAAAAGCCAAAAAATCACGTTTGTAGTATGGGATTAATTTTATTTTGTTTTTAGTATATTTTGTTGTTACAGCGGCAACAGATATACATAATCTGTGAAAATTTCAACTCTCTAGCTATTACCGTTCTTGAGTTACAGCCTGACAGACGGGCAGACGGACAGACAACGAAGTCTCAGTAATAGGGTCCAGTTTTTACCCTTTGGGTACGGAACCCTAAAAATTAATAACAATAACACACAAAAACGTCTGATATCGCACATGTCAGCCAGCATGGGCATTGGGCACCGATGCCAATGTATTTGTGACCAACGTGGTGTCACGCTGGACCACGGCCAACAACACAAGGTCACCGTATACTGGACAGTGGACATCATATGATATTATGAGATTAATTATACTTTTCAGATATGATCAAAAGTCACAAGTTTAACTGCGCAAACCATAAGTCTTTGTCATAAATCGTTGGATAGAATGGACAAGAAAAGTAGTTCAGAATTTTTTTGTTCTCCAATAGTTTTTTACTAACTGTAAATTAAGTAACTTAAATTTTTGTCAAATGCATCGACATTTTCTTTTAAAAATATAATATTATGTATTATATTATTTTATCACAATTTAGATGTATGACACATTAAGATGAAACCTACATAATATTAATATTATTATTGTTTGACCGTAGTAGGTATCCAAGTGTAAAATCTTTCTTTGAAGAAATGAATTAAATTTTAATATATTGTGTAAAAGAAAGAGTCGTGATGCCAACAGTATCGGATCACGGGTGTAAACGACGAGAATAGATCTCCAGTCCAGAAAATGCCAGCGATTGGAACAGTTTACATTGACACGCCATTTCTTATGCGTTGAGAATGTGTACAAACAAAGTATGTTTGGTGAGAATTCTATGAAATACAAAGTAAAATATAAGCACTGAAAACTATTTTGTTTGACAAAACAAATTGAAAAGTCGAATTCATTAGATACATGATATTTTTATCTTGTCGTGGTCAAATTTTAGCTTGTAAAACTAAAAACAATAAGTTCAACTTAAAACTATAAATCCATAAGTTTAGTTTTAAGTTTAACTTATACTTCGTTGCTGCATCCTATGAGATTTAATAAACCTGTAGTCCGAATTTTGTGGTACTGCATCATCACACGCCATTTAGATATTATTTATTTAATTTAAAACTGAAAAAAGACAATCAATTGGTTTTATAGTACTTCCGCCTTGCTTTCCTAGATGGCGGTGTTAGTTCGTCCGTCATTCGTTTTTCGTGTGCGGCATCGTCAACACGTTATCCTTTTTAAACTAATTTCTACAGTGTTAAAGTGTTATAATTAGTGTAAATCGCCGAATAATATTGGAAAAAGGAAGAATAAGGATGATTACGAACATATTCGCCGTAAAATACGGCGATTGGAAAGTAAATTACGCTGCAACAAAGGAAAAGGTACCAAACTACCCGCATTAATTTTTAAAAATATTATGAATTTTTTCTTTGTTCTCAGCTATGGCATGGTAACGATACGTTAAAAAAGGACTATCTTAAGGGTTAATACGTGATATTAACCAGATAGTCAACTTTTTGTACCTTAATGGGGTAATACGCGATATTATCCAGGTTACAAACTGAGTCGTGATGATACGTGATATCATCCTGAAAGCAACTTTATGCTTTTGCTTATTCACACCGGACAAGATCCGAGTCATCAGCGTCTTCCTCCCTGGAAGGCCGCTGCGATAACGAGCACTCATCCGACGACAAAAGGCGCGATGAAGACATCGACGCGCGGGAGGCTCAATCTTGCTGTGGAACTCCACAATCTTTAGCCTACGTCGAAGACGTGGATTATATGGAGTCGGCCGCGCCTGCACCGGCGTCGCCGCAGGCCGCACCGCCGACATCAGCGCCGCTGAGCCAACCAGAAGCCACCGTGCCAGTAGATCCTAACCAAGAATCTACTCCCAGGTTACCACTTGAAATACTAAATATTCTTGGCAAGGCCAATAAAACAGAGAAAGCCCTAGGCGAACGCATTCCCACCGAACTCTCTGAACGTTGGGGTAAAATCTTGGTCGATGGTTTGGCTAAGGAATACAAGGAGTCGCTTGTGGCGAAGATTCTTATACCGACTAACCTTTCGCTGGCACAAGCGCCTAAACTCAATCAAGAGGTAGCCGCAGTTCTACAGCAGGCTGCAAAAACCGATATTTTTTTTTTTTTATAATACAATCCAAGGCGTAAAAAGCGACGTCTACCTTTTCGGTGAAAAGCGCTAGCAACAAGCACTGCCGGGCAACTCCCGAGCTCCTCCTCGTCAGCAGTACGCGAGGCCAGCGCCAGCAGCGCCGGCCCGCCCGCACGAGCCGCAGCCGTCGACACGTCGGCGAGGAGGGCCCAGCAGCCCCCGCGCCGCGGTCGCCCCTACGCGAGCGCCAGACCGAGCAACGACAGGAGACGCCGCTACTAGAGGTACCTCACGCTGGCCGCATCCAATTCTTTTTACGCAATTGGCTTCTAATAACCTCCGACAGCACGGTGCAGTGCTGTCTTATGCTAAAGGATATTATAAAATACCCTTCTGCATTGAGTTATAAGTCCCTTCTGTAAGCCACCTTACCAACGTGTGGAACCAAGTAATCCACCTTTTACAAAGAGTCAGATGAGCAAAGCAATAAGTGAACTCAAACAATTAGGTGCTATTTCAGTATGTAATGAAAATTTGCCAGATCAATTTATTTCATACATTTTTCTTACACCGAAAAGTATCGGTGGGTTAAGATTTATATTCAACTCAAAATTACTTAAATACATTTTTAATTTGCACGTAATCAACTTTTAAAATGGAAGATATTCGCACTGCTATAAAATTGGTCTTTCCAAATGCCTATATTCCTAATATCTCAATCTCAAATCTCAATCGATCTCACGGAATTGCTTGTGCGGTGTGCCGATTCATATATTACATAAATTTATTATTTTATTTCTTTTTGAGATTTCGATTTCATGATAATCTTTGTGAATTTAACTGCCTTCCTGTACGGCTTAAGTTCTGTGCCATTTATATTTGTAAAGCTTAATCGAAATCTAAAGATTATGCTACTATATAATATATTAAGGTCAAAATTGAAACAATTAGGTTTTATTATCAACTTTGAGAAAACTAGTATGACGCCTTCACAACTTTGTAGATTTATTGGCTTTGACCAATGATATTATATTAGCTTTGACATAATATTAAATACTCAAGTCATGCAGTTACTCCAGAAATTTTCTAACTAGCCAACGAAATCCATAACAAAGCGCGATTTCGCGAAGTTCATTGGCACTTTAATTTCAGCATGACCAGCAATAGCATACAGCCGTGTAGTTGTATATTCTTTGATACAACTGGCCGCGTACTAAATACTTTGAACGAGATAAGTTTTTAGCTTCACAAAAATGTAATAATAATTTTGATTCCATCATGCCTGTAAAACCTTATTTGTACCACCAGTTGGTGGTGCAATATTATTTTTAATAGAATAAAGTAAGCTTTTTAATAGAATAAACACAAGTTTATACGAGCTGGAGATCTTCACAGACTCGTCACTCACCGGCTGGGGCGCCGCGTGCGACGGAGTAGTAACTAGATGCCATTGGTCTGCGGATGAAGCTCGCCATCATATCAATTATCTCGAATTATTGGCTGCCTAGGGATTGAAATCATTTTTCATTTCATCGTTGTGATAATATTTTAAATGTCTTACTAAGAATAAATAATACTACTGCCATAATTATATTATCTTATATTAATATTATAATGTGAAGTATTCAATTTCATCATCTCAATGAAATCGCGAGAGATATATGGCAGTAGTGCGAGAAACAACGCATATATAATTTATTTGCTTCTTATAATTTGTCACACAACAAGACAGATCGAGGCCATGAGGGGTTCAAGCCGTTCGACATCGATTATATAAAAACACAGATGCTGACCAGGCGTCTAGGTACGTAACGTAACGATAGGAACTTACTAAAGATCTTATTGAGCTTCGGTCAACCTGACAACCTGATGGCTGATACCGTACTTACTCGCGTTGTGCTTTAGTAATAAGTGCTATATTATTATCTGCTAAGATATTATGTCTCTTGGAAACAAGACCCAGGTGCCTTCATCATCCTAGCTTTTACAATTTCATGGCACGATTATTTTTTCTATGCCTTTCCGCCATTCGCGCTCATACTGTCTTAGGAAAATTATAGAAGAGGAAGCGACTGGTAAATTAGTCGTTCCGTACTGGCCGTCGTGTCTCGGCCGTGTTTTCCACTGTTTTGATCGCTTCTCAAATCTGACGAGATTTATTTTAGGCCAGATAAAACCTTCTGGCGTGCGCAGTATTGTGCGGAAAGTCTACCTAAGGCGCCGAATACCGGAGATGTCTATTGACAATATCATACTAAACCGTTTTCGGGAGGTACAATTAATCAGTATGATACAGGATTAAAACATTGGTTTAATTTTTGTCAAATTAATAATAATATTGATTTGTATTAAGGATTCGTAGCTGATATAATATTACGAATTCTTAAATTTTAACAGAAAAACTTAATGAAAAAGCAAGTTGCGGAATGTTAAATTGTTATAGGTCTAGACTCTAGTTTGTCTCTAATCATTGGTAAATCCCGTTGCAATAACGATCCTAAGATTTTTTAAAGGAGTTTTTAGGAGTAAGCCCAGCTTCCTAAAGTATTCATTTTTAAGGGAACCTTATAAACTTTTGGAGTACGTATCTAAATTTTATCCGTAAGATTCTATACTTATTATCATTAGAAATCATTCTAATATTATAATAATTTTAAATAATAATTCAACTCGTTGTCGACGGGACAACGGGTGCAGACGTTATCACTCATAAGAAAAGAAGACGTTCATTCCGAAAATTCACGTATCGTAATCACTATTAATAATTATTCATCAAGCCCCAGCTAAAGCTTTATCTACCTAGATAAGACAAAAGAGCTGAGAAATGACCCAGCTACTGATAAGCTCATTTTAACAACTAGAAAGCCTTTTCATAATGCCAGTTCCCAATCTATAAGTTGCTGGATAAAGAGTGTCCTCAAGGACAGTGGCATAGAGATTGGCGTTTATTCAGCGCACAGCACGCGACACGCCTCCACGTCGGCGGCGCGCCGCGCGGGAGTCTCCGTCGACATCATCAAGCGATGCGCTGGCTGGGCCGGCTCATCACTTTGTTTTGCTAAGTTTTATAACTTACCTTTACCAGATTTAGCACAAGACAGAGCTTTCGCAGAAGCTATTTTTAATGTAAATTCTGATTCATAGCATATCCAAACTAATTAAGTAGTATTATTATTTAGAAGTACAATACTTTATTAAATAAAAATTGTTATCATGTCTATAATGTTATACCTATCATTTTAAATTCCGTAATTAATTAACTTAATGTAATTAATCTGGTATTTTATCATTCCGCAATTACGCGCTGAACATCTACAGGTTTATTAAATCTCATAGGATGCAGCAACGAAGTATAATTTATGGTTAATTGAACTTACCTTAAGTGAACTTCAACCAAAATTATACGAGTTGCTGCATCCGTAGAGATTTAAGATCCCACCCCACCCACTTCTCTTAGTTTGTTGCCCCTATTCTTTACTTGCGGAATGATAAAATGTTATGAATTATCCTCTCTAAAAAGAATGACGGACGAACTAACACCGCCATCTAGGAAAGCAAGGCGGAAGTACTATAAAACCAATTGATTGTCTTTTTTCAGTTTTAAATTAAATAAATAATATCTAAATGGCGTGTGATGATGCAGTACCACAAAATTCGGACTACAGGTTTATTAAATCTCTACGGATGCAGCAACTCGTATAATTTTGGTTGAAGTTCACTTAAGGTAAGTTCAATTAACCATAAATTATTGTACAAACATTGAACAATAAGTAAAGCTGTGAACTTAATGTTTCTTTCGTCATATTTTGATAGAGAGGTAAATATGGTTATAATCATGAAAAACACGCACTAGTATGACGTGCATGTAAATTGTAAGTGTACGCGGTAATGCGTACACTCCTGCGTATATCGCACGCACCGTGCGTGCACATGAGCGTACCTGCACAGAGCACCTCGCCTTTTTACGTCGTCGCTCGCATGTGCGCTCAACTTAACTTTAAAATGTTGTCTTTGCACTAGAACAGTGTTTATCAACCTGTGGGTCGTGACCCCCTGGGGAGTCGCGAATCTTCTGTATCGCTTCGGGGTCGCCAGAGGTCGAGAGAACTATTTCAGTTCTTAATAGGATATATTGTTGGGGGATCGCCAAATATTTTTTTACACCATGTAAGTATTGCAGACATAGCAATGAGGGTTGTTGAAATTTATTTGCCACCAGGTGCCGCAATGTAGCCTTCGGGTCTATCGTGTCAAACTGCTGTCATATGTCACGATACAGCTGTAATGTGTCACGCAAATATGTATATTCGACACGATAGACCCGGCCACATCACGGCATCTTGTGGCAAATGTAATTTCAACAACTCTATCCAACATGGTGTATACGCAATATAAACGTACCTGTGCCATATCCTTCAACGCCGTCCGCTGCATCTCAAGATCAGCTATACGCTTGAGTGCGGCGTCTGCGGCGCGCGCCTGCCCGCTGAGCGCCGCCCACACGACCGACAACACGCCCCCCGCACCACCCGCGCCGTCCGCCTCCTCGTCTGACGACCCCGCGGATCCCACTTCGGGACTCTGTATACAAAATGTTATGACAATAAAGGAACTTTTCTTAATTTCTTGCATTTTAAAAACAAAGAAAAGGAATTTGTAAGTTAACAGAGGCAGAAACCTGTTTTGACTGACGCAGTAGCAAACTGCAGATAAAGAAACGTTTCAAATTAAAAACAGGGTCTTCAGACATATTAATAGGCGTAACAAAAAGCAAAGTAAATTATAGACAAATTATTTTATGATTACCGATTTACATGTAAATGAAAAATGGAGCATAACATTTTGACTAACAACTAACAACAACCTTGCACCAGTACTGGCATTTAACGTCGTTAAATGACTGCTTACGCTTACCTGTGGGACAACCTGGCGGTCCCGCAGCGACACGTCCTCGGTGTGGTCGCTGGTGGGCGGGGACACACGCTCGTGCGCACGCTCCAGCCGCCGCCGCCGCACGCACACCCACCGCGCTACACGCTCCGCCTGCCGGACAGAACAGAAAACACATAAAAATGTCAGACAAGGCACATATTGCTACACGCTATAAAATTATTAAGAATTTATGAAATTTGTTCCTTGACATTCTTGAGGATTTATAAATTTTATTTAGAAAAAATGGTAAAAATTTGTTTGAGTCAAAATTATTTACCTTTGTCAAATCATTGTGGAATACAGTAAAGAATAATAGTAAATTTAATATTTATGTTTTACGAGCTATTGCCCGCGGCTTCGCTCGCGTTAAGAAGTATTATTATATACAAACTTTATCCCGTATTTTAACCCCTTGGGGGTGGAATTGATCAAAATCCTTTCTTAGCGGATGCTTACGTCGTAACATCTACCTGCATGCCAAATTTCAGCCCGATCCGTCCAGTGGTTTGGGCTGTGCGTTGATAGATCACCATGTCAGTCAGTCACCTTTGAGTTTAATATATTTAGATTTACATAATATTATATAAACCACTACATACCTCCTCTTTAACTTGATTCAACAGCTCATTATATTTGTCCTCATCTTGAGCACACCTGGGACAGATATAGTCAGTCTGTTCCGCTCTCTCGCTCCTCAACGAGTCCAGCTCGCCAAGCTGAACCCTTATCTTGCTATCTCTTTCATCTATCGTCCGTCTCATTTCCTCCAGTTGTTTTAGTACCTCTGCCTCTCTATTCGTCTTCTGTTCTAGTTTATTATCTAAGTTGCTTATTGTTTCACGGAGGTACGCAATTTGTTCTTCCGAAGCTTTCGCCTCTTCGTCAGATTTAGATTTTCTCGCTTCTAAGTCTGCGATGATTTGGTTCATTTGGCGCATTTCATTTTCCAACTGCTCGACCTATAGATAATGTTTTATTTAATAAACGCATCTACGTTTTGCAGTAAGAATAAAAATTAGTGGCGAATAAATATAATAGGGTTATTATTACAAAACACATTACAAAACATGCAATGTAGATGCAGAAGTAAAGTTTACATAAATAAATAAAGCAACAAGCAGAATAGCACTACTATATCAAGCTTAATAAACTACATAATAAAACTAAAAATGAAGATGTCAAAACGTCTGTTTGTCTCTCAGACGAAACTCTTGTTACAATAATAAGTTTTTTTTGTAGCTATAACATTACAAAATTACTAGATTTTGAAGAAAATAAGAGTAAAAAGTAATAATTATTGACATTAGAAGGATATCACATAGTAAATCTGTTCAAATGAGAAGACTGTAAACTATTCCGGACTTGATTAAGATGAGTTGTGAATTTTCTATCTCGTATAGTACTTGAATTTAGACAAGGATAGATATGCAATGATCACAACATAGATGCAACTTACACGTTCATTTTGCGTCCGCAATTCACACTCCGTGCCGCGCAAACTTGTAATCTGTACACGCCGGGCAAAATAATTGGAGAAGCTATAGTGAGTGCATACAATTTACCACTACCTTAAGAAGATTAAAAATTACAGTATAATCATTTTAATGTCTGGTCAAATGACAGACAAATGAAAAACGACGATACTCGTTAATTTCCATTTCACCATTCATGTGGTACGGTACTGTAACTTTTTTACTAACAAAAAGTAGGCAGGGTCTTGCTGACACATTACATACACATGTTTGGACAGAAAGATAAGAAATGAATTCCATCCTTTTTTCTGCTTAATTCATCAAGCCCCGTACGGTCACCGGTGACCGAGACACAATAGAATATCTATTGTGTCTCGTTTTTCCACGATCGACGGGTTAGTCCAAAACGTCACATTACGCTTTATAATATAATAAAAAGGAACAAGCAGAATTAGTTTAATACATCAGCTCCATCACAGAAAAATGTGCACAGGTTAGAAACAAACACATAAGAAGAATTAGTGGAAATGGTGCTTAAGTTAGAAAGATACCACACCAAACAAACCATAGAAGGTTAGTAATTATATAATTTTAAACAGCATTTATGTAGTTGTGTATTTTCAAATATTTGTTTTGTCATTTCGCGAAGAACTCTTTAAAAGAGTCTAAGGGCCTGTTTCACCACTTTCTGATAAAGTGCCGAATATCACGAAGTGGTGAAACAGGCCCTAAATCGTTAAAAATGATTTGCAAAAAATACGGAAGTGCACGCAGTTTAGCATAGTGCTTCCACTTTTGCAACAATTTAAGTGCATACATGATCATACAGTATTGTTCAACAGCTATTTGATAGCATACTTTTATCGGTGTATCTCTATAATTATCAGTTGCACGCATAATGTAAATAAGTGCGTAGATGACACCCAAAATATCAAGGTGCAAATGTATTGTTGCGTGCACGTATACGCATTCATACGCGTATACAATGTCACTTTGTACGCTCGCGTTGCGTTACTCGTTGTTACACATTGTGTATACTGCGTGTACGTATACGCCATGTTGTACGCACGAGTTGCGTGTACGCACGCTAGACTTACCTCAGCCACTATCGTCGCATTTGTATGCAGTCTAGTAACGAGGCGAGCGTTTTCCTCTCGCATCTGGTCAAGACGCGCCGCCCATTCCTCATGCTCCTGTTCCCTTTCAGCCGCCTGCTCGTCGATGAATTGACGAGTAGACCGCAGCTGAGCGCTTGCTGCTTCCAGCTATAGAAAAATAAAAATTGAGTAGCTGACCCGGCAAACTTTATTTTGGCATATAAATTATATTTTCTAGTATTAATATAAAAAGTAGATAAAAACCTATTCTCAGGCCTAACGAAACATACAAAATTTCATAAAATCGGTTGAACCGTTTTGGTGGAGTTCGCGCACGCGCACAAACACTGTGACACGAGAATTTTTATATAATATTAGAAAAGGCCCGCTACAGACGACAATGCTTTAATGCAGCGGTCGGCAACCTTTTGGCAGACAAGGGCCACAAGGTGGCAAAACAAACTAAAGGCGGGCCGCAGTCCTCATACTCGTATTAACCCTAGAAGCAAGAACACATATTGAAAGGAATAAGTTTTTAGTAAAAATGGCACAAACAGCTACGTACTTAAGTGGCGATAACTACTGGCAGTATTAGAAAACATTGTTTTTGATACATAATATAACTTATTCACAAAACATCCACGGGTCGCATGCGGCCCGCGGGCCGCGCGTTGCCGACCGCTGCTTTAATGCACTTGGGTCACAATAGTCTAGTATCTTCATACCAGACTTATCAACGCAAGTGGACACAAGCGTCTTTTATTAACTTTTAGTTCGCTTAATTCGGAATAACGTCATAGTAAAAGCTATCTTAATTTCTAGTAAATGAAAGATGTGGCACCTTACAAAGAACCTTTTAAACGAATTATTCTTGAGTAAGGCGTCTCCCAGACAGACGCGGGCAGCGGTGGCGGTCGCGGCGGCGGTCAGTTTTTTGTACTGCGACCGCACTGATCTCTACTAATACAAGTACGCTGGATAGCTGATAGCCTTTGAAATGACAGCTATTTTTTGTGCCTACTTGAAGCGGAATCAGCGCCCCCATTATTCGGGTAGAGAACTAAATCTGACGTAAAAATGACGTTTGAAAGCCGCCATATTGGCGCTGATAGCAGTAGTGAGAGTATTTGGAACTAATACTAGTGATGACAACTGTTGTTATTGGTTGTGGTTACGTCAAATTTAGTTCTCTACCCGAATAATGGGGGCGCTGATTCCGCTTCAAATAGGCACAAAAAGCAGGTCTGTATCAGCTATCCAGCGTACTTGTATAATCAGTATAATAGACATCAGTGTGCGACCGCCACCGCGTGTGTCTGTGTCGTTCCTTGAACTTTCAAGTCATCCAACTGACCGCCACCGCAGGCCGCGTCTGTCTAGGAGACGCCTAATGCTACTCATTCAGCGCTTAATTCAGAGGAAGCATGACCATCATGCTTTCATTTTCATTTTTATTCTGCTAAGAAGGGAACTATGTTTCTAGCCCAATAATATTATGTCTTTTTTTTTTTTTTTTTTTTTTAATGTATTTATTCAAGGATTTTACATCTAGTTTCCTTAATCTAGAAACCGCCAAACTGTATATATCAGTTTGTTGGCGATATTTGAAAAACATATATATATTATATCTAGTTAAACAATATAACACAATAATAGACTATTAATAAACTAAAAATTCAATAACAAGATATTTTTCTTCTTTTATAAAACAAAACAAAACCTTATAGTGTAACATTATAATTTTAACATAATATTATAAGTAAGCTTAAATTTAATAACAACAATTAATGAATAATTATGTGCTCTTATAAAAGAAAATTTATTACTATTTAAGTATACTATATACAGCCTTTTTCCAAAAAATAACTTTTCAATTTTTGCTTTAATTTAGTTTTACTTAGTTTTTTACTGTCACCCCTTATAAAATCAATTTTATTGTATATACTAGGTGTCAAATATCTCCTAGTTCTTTTGCCATAGTAGTTTTTTATTGCCGGTATTATATATTTGCCCTGTGTAATATTTCTAGTGTTATGTTGGTGATGATCTATTAAATTCTTATGAGTATCTATGTTGTATTGTTCTAATGCTATTAAATATTCTACTTTTGCGTGAACTGGCAAAATTTCGTATTTATTGAATAATTTGTCATAATTATCTTTGCACGTTAATTTAGCTTTTTTACTTGCAAAATATTTAATTAGTCTAACTTGTAGTAGTTTAATTTTGTCTAGATGAGTTTTAAATGTTAGTCCATAGCTGCTAATGCCGTAGCTGATGAGTGAATCTGCAAGTGCGTAATAGACTACATACAATAATTTCCTACTTAAAAACTTGCTCAGGTGAAAAAACTTTCCTAAAATTGATTGTAATCTATTACTCACTTCATTCACTTGTCCTTTCCAACTAAGATTGGTGTCTACTATTAGTCCTAAGTATCTGTATTTATTTACTATTTCGATTTGCGTACATTGACAATTATATTTATTACTGTGTAAGCATTCGTAGCTATGACCAATTATATCTATATTCATATTATTATTCTTTGGATATTTACTATAAGGTGAAATAATATGCATAACTTTAGTCTTATTGAAATTTATAATAATTCCGTTATCATGTGCCCACTTGGTTATATTTTCTAAGTCTATTTGCATGTAGCGTTTTGCATCTGTCAAGGTTTTTGTTGCAAATAATAAGCACATATCATCAGCAAACATAAATGTTTTACAGTATTTTATGACGTTTATTAGATTATTTACATGCATGGTGTATCCAACTGGACCATAGACTGAGCCAGTGGGCACGCCATCAGTTACGCTTACCTCATCCCCAGTTTCTCCGTCTATCTGGGTACGAAGAGTGCGGTCTTCTAGGTAACATTTAAACCACTTTTTGACCGGGCCTCTGATACCACAGTCATCCATTGCTTGTAAGAGAACGTTGTGATCCAAGGTATCGAAAGCCTTCTTAAAATCAATAAACAAAGCACCTACAAATTTACCTTCGTTGAGGCTGCCGTTGACGAAGTCGGTGAACTCTGCGAGGGCCGTGGCAGTGCTGCGCCCGCGCCGGAACCCATGCTGCGCGTTCGATATTACTTTGTGTTGTTCTAAGTACTGACTTACCTGACCTACTATGACTTTTTCTACAATCTTATTGATAACAGATAATATTGCAATTGGCCTATAATTACTATAGTCTAGATGACTTCCCTGTTTATAAATAGGACGGATTAAAGATTTTTCAGCAGGCTTGGATATACTCCTTTTTCTACACACATATTAATAAATTTAGCCAATACAACACTTATTTCTTTTTTTACTTGTTTTATATCTTGTACTCTTATTCTATCTATACCAGGCGCTTTCTTACAATCTAATTTATCTATATGATTTTCTATTGTATAAGCCTTTACTTTCTTAAAATAAAAGGACTTATTACTCGGTACTGCATAAGTACTTCTATCTAAAAAATTACTATTGCATTTATGCTTAATGTTCTGTATTTCTTTAGTAAAGGTTTCCGAAAACTTATTACATATATTGTGCATTGTATCAGTCTTTCCTAAATATTTTATAATAACATCGTCTAAACTTTTTTTAGTATTTCCTAACCAATTATTTATATTACTCCAAATTTTTCTAAAATCATTTTTACATTCATCAATTTCTTTTTTCCTGTAGTTGTTTTTAGCATTATCTATTAATTTATTAACTTTATTTCTATATCTTGTGTAAATCAGTCTGTTATTCACATTGTTAGGTGATGATTTCCATATTCTAAAAAGTGTATCTCTATGTTCTAGTTTTTTCCTAAGGTCTAAATCTACCCACGGCTGTGTTATTCTTTTAGTAGTTAATTTTTTATCAATCTGACTTTTATTATAAATATTTGTATAAATGTTGTAAATTTTGTCATACAATACAATAGGGCAATTTTCTTGCATCAATTCCGACCAATTTATTAATTTTAGACCTTCGCTAACTTTTCTGTCATCTAAAACAGTTTTATTTTTAAAATTATAATTACTATTACTTTTATTCCTTAAAATTATATTGTCCTTTTTCATAAGATTAATTCCAACCATGTAGTGGTCCGATAAGGTACAATTTAATAAATGTGCATGGGCATCAATCATTCTACCGCGACTAGCTCGTACAAATACATGGTCGATATTCGACGTCGTCACTCGGCCATCTACGATGGCTTCGCGTGTCGTTTCTGATGTAGGTATTGCAGAATCCAGGCCACTTTGACACAGCATAGTTTTGTAAGCTGTTGCAAACGTGTTGTCGTCTTGTGATATGTCAATATTTGTATCTCCAATTACTACTATTTCTTCGGATGGTGGTATTTTCTTTAATATTGTGTCTATCTCTGATATAAAAGCTATTTTGTTCGTGTTTGGTGGCCTGTATATAGCTAATATATTTGTTGTATTATCTCCATTCATTAATTTCCCATGTGTTATCTCGGTTGCAATTAGTGATGGCATTTCTACAGTGAATGGTATATCTTCTTTAACATACACCAATATTCCTCCACCTCTTTTATTTTTCCTTGTGTTTGGGTAAACTATATAACCTGGGATCTTGAATAGGGACACTTCTTCTTCTTTTATATTAACTTCTGTAAGTATTATTACTGATATTGTTCTTTGGATTATACATTGATTCATCAGTACTAGTAATTGATTGAACTGTTTTCGTATTGATCTAATGTTTAAGTGAATTATATTCATATTGTTTTTTGAGAACTGCTGGGACCATGAGCTTATGTCTTCATATTTTTTGTATTGTAAATCGGATAGATCCGAATCTGCATTTAACATATCGAATGTTGCCGTTTAGGAAATCGCTTGGTGTTATTATATGCTTTATAAGTTATTGTTTATGTGCTGGTTTTAAAGGATTGTTGTCTTTGGTATGAGATAATAACTTAATATCATTTTCATTTCTTACACGGATTATCTTCTCATTCTCATTTTCTTTTATCAGTATGTTACTATTCTGAATCCATATATATTTGTAGCGATGTTTGAGTTCATTTCTAGTTTCCCAAAACAGTAATCTGGTCGATTTCGTTAGATCCTCATTAATGTAAATTGGCGTTTTGTTATCATTGCCATAGACGTCGCTGTTTGTCAGGCGAGTCTTCCGTTTTTGCAGCCATTGCTCACGAGCTTGTTTTGTTTTTAATTTAACTATCACCGGACGTGGTCTATCTACTCCCGTCTTTGGCATACTATAGGATCCAATCCTTTCAACTTCTTCTATTTCTTCTGGATTTAAGTCAAGTTTCAAAGCAATATTTTTAACAACTTCATTAATGTTTTCATCGTCTTCGTTTTTGCAAAGGCACGCAATTTCTATATTTTTTTCTTTTTCTTTCTTTTCTAGGATATTTACTCTCTCCTCTAATGCCGAATTACATTTCTCTAAATATATATTTTTGTTTTCTATGGCTTTAAGTTTATTTTCGGCTGTCTTTTTAAATTCTAGCATTTCTTGGTACTGCTCGGCATAAAAATCTACAGTCTCAGTCAATTCATCGATTTTCTTCTCTAACTTAAAGATTACCTCCAGCTTCTTATTCATTTCTATAAGTAGCGATTCTACACTACTAGCCTTTTGCAGATCTATAGTTGTCGCTTCGCTACTAATTTTTGAGCTAGATCCCTGACAATCATCACATACTTCAGTTTGTAATACTTTCTTCTTTACACATCTCTTATGGAATGTACTATCACACATTCCTTTACACTTCAAAATATCATCTTTGGACGTTGATAAGAACAGCTTACATTTTTTGCACTGCACCATTTTGCCGTATCTCCTCTATTTGTATTGACTCTTGAAGCAATTGTATGGTTTTTAACATGCACAGCACCAAAGCAATTTATTGTCAGTTCAAATTTAAATTATATTTATTTAATCAAGCGGAATAATATTATTTACACATGCAATCACAAATGTTCAAGTGCAGAACAAGCAAAGTTTGTAGTTTTGTAATATTATTAAATTATTAGTTCGATATTGAAGGCCACAGGGTCACTGCACTCCACGCGTCCTCGAAGCGCCCGCCGGCTCGGGCCGTGCGCCAGGCGACCGTTTGAATTTTTTTTCAAATAAAAACGATGTTTTCTCGGGAACCGTAAGGAGTTCAGGGGGGTTATTATGAGCTCTTATATCCATTTATTATACGGGCTTAAATTGACTGGCTGGTAATTTGGTACTATGACCTCTATTTTCCAGCCAGCGAGCGGTCACGTGACACAAAACATACTTCTCCATTGATAACCGAGTAGTAATTTCGTATTATGACAACACTAACTGACATAAGCTGGCTTGCTCAAACGTCAAAAACAGCAATTCAATAAACGCCAAACAATATTAGCTTTTAATGAATGGTTTACGTTTTAGTAATTTTATTTATCAATATTACATACTTCTTTAGTGCTAAGTTATATTGCTATTTAGTTTGTTAGTTACTTAATGAGTTATTTTAGTGCATAGAATATTTAGTATAGTAAAATAGTAATTAGTGTAAACTAAATATTCGAAGTATTCATTGAGAATGGAAGTGTTCGGGAAAACGATTATATTCTCAGGATAATCACAAAGCGATACATATTAAGTTTAGTAAAGACGCCTTAGAGACCTTAGTAATCCATTTAGTGTTAGTGAGCCGTGAGGTGTCATAATAACGTGAGGTGTAATAACCTAATAACCTATAGGTATTATTTAAATACAATATAGGTTATGTCAACAATAAGTTTTGTATTTGTGTGATGAACTAAGACTGCATTGGTTTAGTACACAAGGAACGCATACAAGTCATAAGGAAACACAAGTATTGTGTTAATTGCTGTGAAATATGAACTTTCACCAAAAACCCATAGTGCAATCTATAGTTTTTGTGTTATTACACAAAACTATTTCCTTGTCAATCTGAAAAGTATTTTGGTACATGTGCATGATAAACATTGCACCAAAGAGGTAAATTCAAAGGCACATTACTTACTTTCTCAATAACAAGCATTTTGAGATTGTGTTCTCGTACCATTGAAACTTTAGATTCATGTATAACATGCTCCGGATAAACATTGAAACACACCTAAATTAGAAAAGTTAAATTGAAAATATTAAATCCAAATTAGCTAAATTCTCATATTATGCACTTTTTCATTTATAACTTGACTGACTGTTAAAGGCCCACTTGCGCCAATCTGGGTTAAAGTTAACTCTGAGTTAAACATCATGTCATCTCTATCACTGAATTGGTGAGTGACAAATATGACATGATGTTACTCTGAGTTAACTCAGAGTTAACTTTAACCCAGATTGGCGCAAGTGGGCCTAAGGGTATTATTCAAAGGGATATTATAAAAAGAGGTATTACCTATATAAAGTGTAACAGTCACTAAATTTTACTCAAAAATAAAAATAAAACCTACATAAAATTACTTTTCAAAAAAGACTTTACTAAAATTGCATAACTAACATATACTTGTTCATAAAACATAATATTATCATAGGAACTTATATTATTATTACCATAATAATATTGTTATAAGTATATAGATAGTTTTGTACCTCAATAACAATAATATTTATTTTATATAATATATTAAAATACTTCAAAACTTACAAGTTACAAGATAATAATATATTGTTAAGTAACAAATTTATATTATGTTTTAATTCTTAGGGATCGATCAGACAGAGAGTGGTCACATGTTCAAGCGTTCTGCATTTAAGCGGTCAGTCACACAGGAGAAATTCTGACGTGTTCAGAATGCCCCCCGTGTATCTCTATTTAACGTAATACAACACAAAGATCACAAAACTAATCGCTTGAACACTTGACCGTGTGACCACTCTCTGTCTGAGAGATCCAAATTTCCTATAGTTTAAAGGCAGAGTTTGTAATTGTGTATTACTAATTGGTTTGGCAAATAAAGTCTGAAATTATAATATTGTTTTTATCTTTCATCAATAATAATCAAATATTTACACAATGGATGTTTTATTCAACTTCTTTGATTTCAAGTGATAAGGCAGAAACCTTGTTTAAGATTTCCGCTGTATAAATATTTTTATAAGAATATAAAAGAGGTTTAACACTTTACTATCTGATACTAGGTTGATAATAAGGTGATAAGACAAATACAGTCATGATGAAAGCTGTGTATGAATGTATTTGAATGAGAAAATAATTGATAAAACATTTAAAAACAAGTTTTTATTAAATTTCTTCTAGTTTAAGCTTTTGAGTGAATATATTATTTTCCTTTTAGGACTTTGTCATCATCATCCCACTTGCAATTTATTGTTTTCTTCTCGAGCAATCCATTAACCTAAAAAATATTTGGTTTAGCGGCTAGCGCACACAGTAGGTACCAATTATATAAAATGCCTTACAAGGCATGAATAAGGGATTAAAAAACTTATAAATTGCCTTTTTATGTTACTATCAGTTACAATAATACCTATTTGAAAGCACAAAAAAACGTAGTTCAAGTTCAACTTACTTGAAAGTAAACTTTATTGTTGTATTGCAGTAATGCATGTAATATACAAGTTTGATGCATTCCAGACTTTTTAAGGTTATTTAACGTAGGTATAAGGATAAAGTTTATCAATTTCTTACAACATATCAACTACATAATATATTTTGTTCAAATTTTACCCATTTTTATTTTCTCTACTTCTTCTTCTTTTTTATAATGGTCGACTCCACAGATTAGAGTATATAGGTCGACTCGGTAAGTTGCTAATGTCAGAGAACTAAAGAGAGCTCTAAAGTTTGTAGTTTGTACTAATATGCCGTAATATTATTAATATAGTGTACTAAATCATACTTTATATTATAATTAATAAATAAACATTAAAATACTTTTGCCAATTGTTATAATTCACAAATTATTGAGAATCAGTGTTGCAATACAAATTTCAAATAATTTGAGAGTTTAAATTAAATTGCAGCCATAAATACTTACAGTGGGGAACACTACATTACAGCATTAGTAGTGCAACGAATCATCAATTTGTATAAATGATAATTAATAATAGAAGAATATATTCGTTGTGTATTATAAGATTAATTATTAATTATGATAAAAAAATCAAAATCTTTTACAACTTGAGTTACAATTTTTCCGTTTACCTACCTATAATATATTATAAAAAGACAGTGTTGCAATATTTAAAATATTTACATTTGCCGTGCGCCTTTGCAAATAAACAATCTATTTATTTAATAATATATCATTATACTTTAATATTTGATGTAATTATAAAGTAAAGAAATATATCCCATAAATATCATCATCATTGGCTATGCCCTTTATATTATGTGCGTTTCTTAAAAAAAACATAATGTCGTTATGTCAAGTTTGAATTTTGACGTTTCCTAATGTCACCTACATGCTCGTCTGACGTATCAAATCCATTCATAAACAACCAAACTGGGTTCAAATTCAGCCAGAAGAATATGAGGTTATAATACAAATAAAGAACAAGGCAGTTGTAGATCGAAAACTGAACTGCCTGGAATCGTGCACTTTTCGTAAACGGTCATAATAGCCCTGCAGTACATATATTAACACTCTTTTGAAGCTTGATTTACACAGTTTCTATTAGTATATAATTCTATTGAAAACATTAACTTTTACCACTAGTTTAGATTTAAAATTTACGGAGCAAAATGATACGCGCCTACGCTCTGTGACGACCGACGACGACTCCCTCTTCCGTCTGGAAACGTATCTAATCAGTAAAACATGCTTAATTCTTAATTTAGAATGGGGTGTATGTAGTGTGTGTTATTATTCTCGGTAATCGCATATTGTAAATTCAGCTACATTTGTGGCGCGGCGATATAACTCCTGCGAGAGTCAGTCGTCTGCCCATCGCCTACCTAAGTTAACGTGTAATAAAGTGATT
This sequence comes from Plebejus argus, assembly GCA_905404155.3. NCBI lineage: Eukaryota > Metazoa > Arthropoda > Insecta > Lepidoptera > Lycaenidae > Plebejus > Plebejus argus. The sequence goes on along the minus strand of FR989945.1, from coordinate 12,648,237 downwards.
CAGCACATCCAGTATTTAATTTGAAGACCCCAGCCTCTGTACACTAAAGATTCTTATAATTTTGTTTTTAGACTTTAAAGTATTGTGTTTCCGAAATTTAGTGTAAATGTTTTTGTCTAGAAATATAACAAAAATGTAACCAATAACTTATTTATTGATGAAAAAATTGTAATCAAAATTTGGTGCAGGGGGTAAAATTTGGATATGAGAAAAATCTTAATAAAGACAAAAAGAGATAAAAATTGAAATATTGTCGACAGGTAAAGCAAGCACAAGTACGCATGCGCGCTATGGATGTATTGGATATCGGGGTTACCTGCGTACAGCACGCACCGTGCAGCGGCCTCTGGTGGACATTTTTAATGTTAATGTTCAAAAGTCTAGCTTTATACCTTACTTTGAATTAAAAATATGGACTATAACAACACAGTGCGTAGGATAATATGACTTTAACGTTTTCAGTTACTTTTCAGTAGTACATATTTTGTCTCCTCATAAAATATTTACACACATGGATACGCCATAAACCTTTTTGTCTTTTTTGCTAAGCTAAAAAGTAGCTTGACAGACAAGATTATAAATGTAACATTTATTAACAAAGAGGTCTTGTGTGATAACTGATAGTCATATAATACACCATTTAAGTCAACTGTCAAACCCATTTATCACTGTAAAAGAAGCGTGTAAGTTTCTGCGTCCCGCTATCACGCACATTCGTCACGGCTAGTACATTCCCCGTCTTTGTCACACCCACCTGTTGTCGCAGGTCGTCTCGCTCGGCTACTAAGGCGTCAATATCTCGAGCAGCTATCGCCAGCTGCTCGCGAGGGGAGCGTGCGCTCTCTAACGAGCGACTGCCCCCTGCACTGCCCACCTCGCCTGCGCCCACTCCATATCTGTCCATAAAACGAATGTTAATAAATGAAAGAAATAGACCGTAAATTATTTTAAGGACCCGTTAGGTAGATCCCAGCTTCTGGTAGGTCTAATATAGTATATAGTATAGTATATTAGACCTACCTTCAAATATCTCAAAACATATTTGAATTATTAAACACGAAAAATAAAAGAGATATTATGCTATTTACCCAAGGCTTAACATTAATACAGGTATGTATAATATAAAATACAAAATAAAAATAAACAAAAATTTGCGATCTCAAGCTACATAATCTTTATCTCTGATTGATCTACAAATTATGTGATTTGTGCACAATTACCTTGGTAAAATTATTTTATAAGATCAATAAGTATCATAAGATCATTTTATAAGATCAATAATCGGCTCAATATTTTTTTATTAATTAATTTGAATCAGGCATCTTGGCCCATTATTAGTAGTAGTCTCCAAATTACCCCTCAATGACGTCACCGCGCGAGGCGGGCGGCGAGGCGGGGGGCGGGGCGTCGCCGAGCGTCGCGAGCCGCAGCATGGCGGCGTCGCGCTCCGCCCGCAGTGCCGCCTCACGCTGCAGACATTCCTCTATCGCTTCCTCCATGCACTGGTGACGAAAATAATTGATTTTTTAAAATAAACTGTCAATAACCTTCCTATGAATTAAAAAATATCACTATTTTAAAGCTCAAATGCAGTAAGGCTTTTAAACATTAGGTCGTTCTAAAGAAATACACATACGTAACGCTCGCACATCCGAAACGTTATTATAGACTAACGGAATAATTTTTTCTTTTTTTCTTTTTATAAATAACATTTGATGAGTAAGATGGGCAACTGATTATTATCATTAACTATTATAACCTTTTTCTGGTACTGGCAGTTTTCACAGTCTTTCTGCTTTTCATATTCTTCGACCATCTCTGTAATCTTGACTGGACTGCATTCAATCATTTTGGAATCGTTTGCAGGTTCTAGAATCAAGAAAATACAAAACTCAATTTTGTATACAGACACCCACTACGAAGCTTACATAAATTCCGTAAACTTACATGCATACATTTTACACGCATTTTTACTTTGCGTAACGTAACGCGACCAATCGAGGCACCAGCGGTGATTGACCTTTTTAGTCTAGGAGCATTAGGAGCGATGTAAAAATACTCGCAACTTATTCAGTAAACTAAAAAAACACTTATGAAGACTCAGACTAGAATTCATGACTGTACCGCCTCGAATCACAGCGTAACATATTATATTGAAAAGGGTTTGTATTAGAGGTAGTGTTTCGAGGGGTTGGTTCTGTCTAATGTTAATTCACAAACGCTTGGTTAATAGTCAAAAATGCACTCACTGGTAGTCAGTCTATCGCTGAGCTGCAGCAGCTCATGCGCTTCGGCCCTCAACCGGCGTAGCGACAACTCCAACTCCGCCTTGATACTCGCGCCCAGGTCTCGCTGGTGGCGCAGGTAACCGGCCACGGCGCTCTCGTCTAACGTCGCGAGGATGTCGTCTAGACGGGGCGCGAAGTGGACGCGACGAGACACGTCCAGACCAGGGCTGGACGGCCGCGAGACGTCGAAAGTGCTGCTGTAAGTACAATATCATTTATTTATATATTATTATATTATGTTAGCTCTTCAATTAATGTATTTTCTTATTAATAAAATATATTATTATGCATTATGTATAGAAAAGGTATAAAGATGTATATTTAGGCCCGTATAAATAGACTCAAGATGCATCTCGGTCTCAAGACACGGTTCAGGCTCTGTGATTGGTTGGCTGTCAAAATTTGGACCAATCACAGAGCCGATAGATTTGGGGGGGGGGGATCTTCGGACCGCGCCTGGTCCACCTAAATGTAGTATTAGTTGATGTAAATTTATGTCTACACAGTCAAATGTCATCGTATTTCGATGCCACCAAAGAAGCTAAAGATGTTAGATGTCTTATAGTACAACTACAAATCGTTACCATATCACAATCGATACAACAATTCATTAAAATCGACGTTCGCTAATCCGTTTATAAACATCAAACGAGGCGCGTATGTCAGACAACAAAACTACACGACTGTCGACTCGACTTGGCAGTATGCCAGTGCACTTGCACTATGCAATAATTTCTTAGAACCTGTGGATACGCGCGCATAATTAATACAGATTTACCGCGGAGGATATAGAACTTTCATGGAAACGTCGCACGTGATTTACACCTGTTTGATGGCTTAGCACAATCGTCTGGAATACGATTTTCCACGAAATAAAGTTAAAATATTTTAATGACAATCGCTTGAATAGGTCGAACAAAGCTTAGGAGTGACAACGGATCTTGGTTTAGGATAAAGAATAAGTAAATTCTAAGTTTTTGAAAGCATGTATGACATACAGACCGCATAATCATCATCTGCACGTGCATATCTGTAAACAGGCAGTACAGCTCCAGCAAGCTCATGCCACACGTTGTTCGTTTGATTCTTATCATCGACATTTATTACATCCGGGCATGCATATTCTAATCGTGAACGCACTGTACGTAGTCGTCGGTTAGTAGCAGCAAAAATGCTATGTTAGCGCCCGCCATTTGCGTTCGTGCGTATTATATTTGCGTGCATCAACGCCTGCCTACATATTTGATACTTGTGTTGTGAGCGTATGACGCTTGCGTGCGTGCATAATATGACACTTGCGTGCGTGTGTGTGACACTGGCGTCCGTGTGTGTACCATCGAGGAAATTGATTCCTAGGCAGTTGAAGGACCTACGTCATTTGGTCGGCTTATGTCAATTCAATGTTAGCTGTGAACAGTCGGATGGGTTTGAAGTGATGTTCTTCACGCGACCAAATTACTTACGTCTGCCATCTACCTAGGAATCAACTTCTCTGATACTCGCGTGGGTGCGTATGACGCTTGCGTGCGTATGCGGCTTGCGTGCGTGCGTGTGTTACTTGCGTGCGTATACGTACTCGTCGGGCGCGAAGTGGCGCAGCAGGTTGTGTAGCACGGTGCTGTTGATCTCGTCCTCCGCGCTGGCGCAGTACGCCACCAGCTGCGACACCGCACGCTGCAGCATCAACGCCGTAGCCCGCAGCTCATCCCTGCGACACAAATTTTCATTACCAAGTAGAATAAGGAGCTCCTTTTCTCGACAAGGCAAAGCCAAAAGGATGGGCAATGATTAGTTTGTTTGGTCCACTTTGAAACACAACTACTGATCCGATTTCAATGTTGAGTTGTCTATAAATTCGTAACGATGACCATGGTAAACTAGAGATAGCTTTCGTAGACAGTACACGCAGATTTAACTTTTGAATATTTGTATTTTTGCACTTGAATCCTGGACAAATTTTGCCGGTATCTTTCTGGCATATTGTTGGTGTCTCACTCGCACAGTGCTATAGCTGTCTCGCTCGCACAGTGACATGGGCCTACCTCTCCTTGGTGAGCTCCTCGAGCTGACGGTTCTGGTCGAAGCTGTTTTTGCGCCGCTGCCGTCATCTGTCCCCGTCCGCCGACGACTCCTCGCTCGCACATTGCTACTGTCTCACTCGCACAGTGGCATAGCTGTCTCGCTCGGACAGTGACGTCATGGGCCTACCTCTCCTTGGTGAGCTCCTCCAGCTGGCGGTTCTAGTCGAAGCTATTGTTGCGCCGCTGCCGTAATCTGTCCCTGTCCGCCGGCGACTCCTAGCTCGCACGTTGCTGCTGTCTCACTCGCACACTGATACAGCTGTCTCGCTCGCACAGTGACGTCATGGGCCTACCTCTCCTTGGTGAGCTCCTCCAGCTGACGGTTCTGGTCGAAGCTGTTGTTGCGCCGCTGCCGCCATTTGTCCCCGTCCGCCGGTGACTCCTCGCTCACACATTTCTACTGTCTCACTCGCACAGTGCTATAGCTGTCTCGCTCGCACAGGGCCTACCTCTCCTTGGTGAGCTCCTCGAGCTGACGGTTCTGGTCGAAGCTATTGTTGCGCCGCTGCCGCCATCTGTCCCCGTCCGCCAGCGATTCCTCGCTCGCACATTGCTACTGTCTCACTCGCACAGTGCTATAGCTATCTCGCTCGCACAGTGACATGGGCCTACCTCTCCTTGGTGAGCTCCTCAAGCTGACGGTTCTGGTCGAAGCTGTTGTTGCGCCGCTGCCGCCATCTGTCTCCGTCCGCCGGCGACTCCTCGCGGACCGCGGAGCACTGGAAAAGTTTTGAGGTTAGGTGGTGAGTTTTTTGTTAGGTTAAAAATTAAGAGGATCAAAGGAATGAATCGTAATGGATTCAATTTACGTATCATGATGAATTGCCCAAAGGAACTTGGTGAAAACTGAATTGTCAAAATCAAGGGGCACAAATTAGAAGCATATAATATAGTGTCATTTGAATTGTAGATTTTCAAAATCTCAGATAAAATCCCAGATAATCTAGGCACTATTCAAAGCTAAGAATAATTTCTTTAATTCTGAAAATAAAAGAGCATATTGTGTCTTAAAACTATTTGTTTTGTAATATTCTATCTAATAGTCAGGGTGCCCTAGAACAATTTTTTTTTTGTGATTACTAACAAGCAATTTTTTGTGAGTAGCTACATTTTGATAAGACGAACAACATTTTTATTTTCGAAAAATCTTGAAAGTGGTAGCTAACAGAGATAGAAAGGATTTCATACTTTGACTTGATGGTCCTAAAATATGGATTGTTTTATTTGTAGGACAAGGTTACTTTTAAATAATATAACTATTATCCTACCAATATACAAAAAATCAGCTGGTTAGGGTTCCGTTTTAGGGTTCTGTAATCAACAAAACTTGGTTGACTACTGTACCCTAAAACCGAACCCTAACCAGCTGATTTTTTGTATATTGGTAGGTTAATAGTTATATTATTTAAGAGTAACCTTGTCCTCCTACAAATAAAACAATCCATATTTTAGGACCATCAAGTCAAAGTATGAAATCCTTTCTATCTCTGTTAGCTACCACTTTCAAGATTTTTCGAAAATAAAAATATTGTTCGTCTTATCAAAATGTAGCTACTCACAAAATATTTGCTTGTTAGTAATCACAAAAAAAATTGTTCTAGGGCACCCGTACTATAATATTACCAACGTACCAAAAACCTTCTCAGCACAACCATATTGCTACATGTTGCACTACACACTCCATTGCAGCTGCACTAACCAAGTAACCACTTATGTCCTCACTGTCAAGTGTCACTGCATCCTTATGCATATTCAATTGAAATAAATATCACTTTATCAGTCTGTTAAGACAATTGAAGTGTCAAGTACGTTTTCAACGGTTTTGTTAAGATGTCTCATGTCTGTTTACATTGTTAACTATTTAGAAGACATGATTTTTTGTTATTTGTTAAAGTAATAAAGATGGAAGGTGTGTTAATATTAGAGTAGATAAGAAGAGGTAAAGAAATTAAAAATTTAACGAGGCACAAAATTTATCTTGCCTAACCTAACTCTTCATTTCAGTTGTGAAAACTTTGTTTTCTAACAAAATAAACATTGTAGTCTTTATGATATTGTGATTGGTTACGTTATTAAGGTGCAGCTTTTCTATGTGATTCAAGACGCCTAGACGCATATTAATATAAAGACAATTAGAGCTTTAAACTTATCACCATACCTGTATAGTCAAATCCAGTTCAAAAATTTTAATTAATCCTTAACTCTTATATTATTTTCTTAACAAATTACCAATTATCACGTTAACCAACGAAAACTATTTGTCACCTTTTCATGACTTTTGACAATTAAATAAAGTGATTTGAGGGTAGTTATCAAATATTTCTGCTTTCACACAATGACGTTGACAGTGGCAATTCCTCATGGGATGCCATTTTTAAAAGAAGAAGAAGGACATTTAAGGTCTAGTACCGAACTAAAACTGATACAATATCATGAGTTGATGCGTGTAGTAACAAAACATGAGAGTTCAGTTTCCTAGATAACAGTAATTGTAAATAGGTCATAGATATCCCAGCCCACGCACACACAATAACCAATATTGTATATGTTTCTTTGTTTTTGTTACTAGAATCGACGTTAAGTGGAACAACTCGAGGCGATACATTTGCTATACGAAAAAAGGTATTTATGTAACGAGGCTGCTTTTCAGAATAAATTCTGTCGTTGAATTTTAAGTGTAATACAGTTTGACGTCAGAGCGATGATTATTTTGGTTAAATAATGTCACTCAGGAGCTGCTGTTTCAATTTCATAATATTAAAATAATATTATTTTGGGCAAGTTTACGTACATACCAATAATATTAAAAGCGGCCAAGTGCGAGTTGGACTCGCCCATGAAGGGTTCCGCAGCAGCAATAATGTTTATTTTTATGAAATTAAAAGGTTTTTGATTTATTATATTTCAGTCGATTTAATGAAATTTAGATTAAGGTTTACCATTTATGACGTATAAAAAAAACTACTGGCTAGATTTCGTTCAAACCAATTTTCGTTGATAGTTTTTATAGGAATCTACATCATATATTTTTTTTAGAATTATCATGCCCCTACTTTAGAAATTAGAGGGGGACACACATTTTACCACTTTGGAAGAGTCCCTCTCGCAAACTATTCAGGTTAGAAGAATATGATATGAGAAACCTCAATATGATTTTTGGAGACCTATCCATAGATACCCCACATGCATAGGTTAGATGAAAAATTTTTTTTTTGTTTCAGTTGTACCTATGGGGACCCCTAAAATTTTTAATAATTTTTCCATTTTTGCATCACAATCTTAATGCGGTTCACAGACTACATCTACTTACTAAGTTTCAATAGTATAGCTCTAATAGTTTCGGAGAAAAGTGGCTGTGACATACGGACGGACGGACGGACGGACGGACAGACAGACAGACAGACAGACAGACAGACAGACAGACAGACAGACAGACAGACAGACAGACAGACAGACAGACAGACAGACAGACAGACAGACAGACAGACAGACAGACAGACAGACAGACAGACAGACAGACAGACAGACAGACAGACAGACAGACAGACAGACAGACAGACAGACAGACAGACAGACAGACAGACAGACAGACAGACAGACAGACAGACAGACAGACAGACAGACAGACAGACAGACAGACAGACAGACAGACAGACAGACAGACAGACAGACAGACAGACAGACAGACAGACAGACAGACAGACATGACGAATCTATAAGGGTTCCTTTTTGGAATTTTGGCTACGGAACCCTAAAAATGTGTCTGTCTCTCTATCTGTATAGCGTATTCACGTTCTTACCACTAAACTGTTTTTTTAATTGTGATTGATACCTTCACTAACTTTCAAACAAATAAAAATAATATAGTCTTGACAACTCTTAAAACTCGTACAAGAAATTACCCTACCACCTACCGATACTAATAAAACTCAAGTCTTACTAAACCACTATAATTTTAATAGCAAATCTATTGCAGTCATTGCAGTACACTCTGCACTCTGCAGTACATTCCCAGAAACCGGAGCAACGATTCCCACAACCACACAGGATACCTCACTAACAAAATAAACCCAAACAGAAATAAGTCCCGTAAAACACCCAACATGTGGCACATTTTAAAAAGCACGACCCTTTTAGCTTGCATCACCCTAATTGCGACTTTAATGCTAAGTCCATAAGCTACATTATCCCTAATCGAGCGTGCCTTTTGAACTCCTAACCTCGTGAGCTGTACAAGCTAGTTTAGATTCTAATGACGTAACCGTAGGGTTGGTTTTACAATGGCTGTGAGAAGTTTCAGGGGGGAATGATGCTGGGGCGATACAGATTACAGAGATAGAAAGCGGTAAAAATTAATTGAAAACGGCACTAATCTTGTGAAGGTGTCCAGGAATCAGTTCCAATCACCATCAATTGTGACTGGAACCCCATGGACTTATGAGATTGATGTGATAGAGACAGAACTTGTCAGTAGTCACGGACGTCACGGTTTGGGATCGGTATGGAACTACAGGTTTCTTTCAGTCTTAATCTCTTCACGCATTTTAAAAACGAAGCGATTACGGCCATACGGTGGTAGGTACTTAGACTCCCAGGAATGGACTAAGCTAGTTTTTATTGCGAAACCAAAAGTCACACCTTTTAGTCATAGATTAATGATTGGTCGAAGCGCGCGCGAGACAAATCATTAATCTATGCTTTTAGTATATTTCAGATATCTCAACTGCTTCGTAAACTCGTTTTCTATCTATCGAAAATGAAGTGGTTTCTTAGCAAAGAAATAGTCAATACAAACTAATTCAGACCATTAAGATCGAAACAATTGATCGCATACGGCCCTAACACGGGATAACCGTAACTGGAGTAGAAAGCTGTCAGTCCCAGTTTGTCACGTTTTGCTATCAGCTGCAAACTTGTTTCGAACACAATAAGCACGTTTCAGCTTAAACTTTTCCGTTGAATTGTAAAAACAGGATTTGTTTTCTATTTCAGAGTATTTTGTTACTTCTTTTAAAGCGCATACCTTTGTGAGAAACTAGCAGACTGGTGCTAAAGGTACACATTCAGAAGTCAGAACACTATATAAAGATAAATTACAGTTTGACTTTCGGACAGAACATTAACATTTTAAGCTTTCTGAAACCTCTTTTATGCTCGCTGAAGCAACCAGTTTGCGTTAGGAAAGCGGGTTTAAAATCTTAGTGATGAACCGATTTCGATCTAATTTTGATATCTAAAATATGACATGATTAAGATAATATAATTATGTTCTCTAACATCAGCATTCTTACTGCTTTTTAAGTTTCTTTGCAAATACATAAAACATTTTAGTGTTACAGACAGCACAGTTCTAATGCCGCGGCCGCATATGCGTGGTGCTTCGCGCTAAAACCGATACTATTGGACGATCTGCGTGTATCGTCCAATAGTATCGTCTCTTAGCACGAAGCTTCGGACGATAGACGCAGATGCGGCCGGGCCATCGATTTATATGTAAGGATATGCCTACTAGAAGATTTTGCTAATAGGTTTTTCATACAAGGAAATAGAGAGCCATCTATGAAAAATCGATTGAACTACGTAGTGCGACACAATATTCGGCCGCGTGCGAATGCTGTTTTACCGACGAACCACGCGTTCCACCTGGCGTTGAAAACGATCAAAACGCTGAAAATGCCTCCTATTTTTAGCAAGATCGTTTTCAACGCCAAGTGGAACGTAGGGGTTACGTCATTACTCGGTAAAACAGTAGCCATGGCGGACATCGGTATGTAGTAAAATTATAAATTAATTATTTCTATTCTTAAACAGTTTGTGAATTTGTGATGCTTACCGATGATAAGATATTCCAATGTGCTTTTTTAACTTTTTTGACATAATTTTTGCAGCTTTTTACCACACAACTAGGCATTTTTATGGCACTGAATAGACATACCATGACACCCGATTTGTTCTGCGGACCACAGACGACTAAGTCACGTAGGAGTCAAACGGAGCGTTTTGACCCCTACGAATCTGCATCATTGCAACGCGCGATTGACCCGGTCCTTAGTAATATATAAGTCTATGGGCCGGGCCGTAAGAAATAGGTTCGTCGCACACACGTATTGCGTCCAACCCTTTACAGTTTACACAGTTCCCTGACCCAAAAAGCGACAATTACATCGTGTTGCCAAACAATCCAGTTCCAACTTCCAAGTGATGGTTCCAAATGGGTACGTCGTTAAACAGGCCCCTCTCCCTATTTAATCAATAAACGCTCCCAAAATTTATGGGACACTGTAGATGAGAGCACAGCATAATCTTTTAGGGTTCCGCGTGGATAATAGTTTGCGATCTTTACACTCTATTCGATGTAAACTTTGAATCGACTATTATTATGTTATTGACATTATCCATGACTATTTTCGGGCTAATAATGCAAAGCCTCAATTCAAAATGCACAACATAAAAAGAAACTAGTACATACATTTTCCTTCTTTTGAGTCCTGACTCCTCATTTTTATCTGCGAGTTCATAATGACAATATGAATAATAATCAAGGCTGGATCATTGTATTAATCCTTGATTAGTAAGTAATGTTATTCATGCTATCAATTAAGGAGTAGGCGTGAATTTTAACACAGGACAAGCAATAACTTTGTTAGGCTTAAGTTGTTCGTTGACAAAATTCTGTCTGTCTGTCAGTCCTTATGTTTAAACGGCTAAATCTATTTAGATTTTTCGTAGAGTCCCAGAGAAGATATCGGTACCGCTTAATTCGTATTTCAGCGCAACAAATTTACGAAAAACGTCTAGACTAGTACGAAATATTTCACACAGAAATCCCATTCCAAAAACCGCAAAACCATGGTGATATTTCAAGGAAAAGTAAGGACGTGATTTAGTGCTCAAACGAGTTGAACGTAACGTCATACGAATATTAATAGACTGTATCCAGATTGGTTGGTAGGCATTTCGTTAATTTAAAACGTTGCAAATAATTAACATGACTTGTAAGGAATTGACCAATAGCAGCTGTAAAGGCAGCTGAGTACTGCCTAGGCCCTACTTGATAACTTTCAAGTCTTCATCTTGTAGAACAATGAAAAATTTTTGGCAGATCAAAACATGACAGGAATTAATTTTGAACACCAATAAATGATCCAATATTATACTTGTAAAAAATACATAAAATATTCGAAAGTGTAGTATAATATTATTGTTTATTGTCTGTCTACTACGTCTTTACGCTAAAACTGCTTAAAAGCGTTTCAGATATTTTTTTATACTGAAGTTCTTTGAGTTCTATGAAAGGAGTAAGGACATAGGCTAGTTTTAATGCCGAAAAAATGTACGTGTTTACCCTAAAACCACTAAACAGATTTTGATAAAATTTGGCAAACAAGAGTGCCGGCGAAGTAGGATAATTTTTAGTAGTGATGCGCCGAATAGTGATTTGACCGAATAACCGAATACCGAATATTATTCGGTTTTGCCTTTACCGAACCGAATATTCGGCCGAATTATTCGGTTTACCATTATTTTATTTTGCCGCGTAAACAGGTTCTATCGTGTACTCTACGTGCCGCTGCTGGCTAGCTCGGAGCGAGCCTTCTCTCGCGAGCGCAATGCAACCGTAATTATTGCGCAATAATTGCTCCAAAATCGCAGTAAATACGATAGCAATCGAGCGACAGTACTCCCTCAGCCGAATAATCAAGGAACTATTATATTTGCATTTAAATCGCTAAATCTCCATACTTAGACCGATAGCGCTAGGTTTTTTGGTTTCAAAAATTCTAAAGTTTCTGATTTTTTTGCGTATAGGTTTGGGACCACTAGGTAAATCTAAAAAATGATTTAGTGTCATTTTGGTCGACAGCTTCCAGAGATATTTAGGTATTTTGCTTTTTGGTCGCTATAGGCCGAAAAAGGAAACGGCGAAGGCATATTTAAACGTTCTCATTCCAGACGACGAGCCCTCCTTGGATGATGAACACCACCGCGACATTAGGAGTAGAATGTTAGACCTCATTCATACGCCGGCCTCAGATTTACCAACTTCTGAGGAGTTTACTAAAATAGTGAACCTATTGCCTACTAAAAAATCTGCCCTGCGAGGATAAAATATCGAATATTATGATAAAGCAAGCGTGTTTAGCGGCCAATTCATCGATTCTATATGTTTTCAATAGATGTATTGCAGAAGGCATATTTCCAAAAATCTGGCGTACCGGCTGCTTAAAATTAATACCTAAAGCGGGAAACAAACCCCCCGACGACCCAAAATCTTACCGTCCGATAACGTTACTGCCGTGCTTAGGTAAACTACTAGAACGCCTTATTGTGCCTCGCCTGCTACCCGGTGGTACTAAATTTCATAGTCAACAGTACGGTTTCACCGCCGGGAAATCGACTGTTGACGCGGCGTTAGAAGTAAGAAAAATAGTTAATTTATCGGAAACTAAATACGTGGTTGCCATTTCATTAGACATATCCGGGGCCTTCGACCATGCTTGGTGGCTGATGGTACTATTAAAACTAAAGAATCGAGGGTGTTACTGTAATATTTATTCCATAATACATTCTTACTTTTCTAACGGTCAAACTAAGCTCCGTCTTGGACATTGTACACACGCCAAAGATTTAACGTGCGGCTGCCCTCAAGGATCGATAATCTCGCCTAAATTATGGAACATCGGATTCGACGATTTGTTAAGTCTTCCACTTCCACTGCTTTGTACACTAGTTGGTTACGCCGATGACGGTTTTCTTATCGTTCAAGCAAACTCGCGTTCCGAAATTGAGTCTAAAGTCAACAGTTGTCTTAATTTAATATCTGACTGGGGTAAGCGTAATCGTCTGAATTTCGCCGCGCATAAAACTTACCAAATTCTTTTAAAAGGTTCCCTTATTTCTTCCCCTAGCATTAAACTGGACAATATAAACGTTAAACGCAAACAGTCACTATGTTACCTTGGTTTTCATTTGGATAATAAATTTACATTTTTGGAACATATAATTCAAACCGGTGAGAAAGCCAAACGTAATTTTTACTCGTTTACTAGAATATCTACTTCGACATGGGGCCTCTCATTTAAAACTCTTAAATTGATTTATACCGCGACTTACCTAGGCAGCATTTGCTACGGAGCCCCCGTGTGGGCCGAGCATTTATCCGAGAGCAATTATCCGCGCGGCTCGTCGCAAGCTACTGCAAAGCCAACGGCTGGCACTCATATTCTTATGCAAAGCTTACAGGACCACAAGCACTGAAGCCTTGCCCGTGTTAGCCGGAGTTTTACCCGTTGACCTTGAGATACAGCGCCGTGCGACTATATATTATCATAATAAAAACATTGACAACCCGTTCTTTTTAAGCGCTCGCGATAAAATTAAAATAGCAAGATTGTTTGAACCTTTAGATGACTCTGTGCAGAACCTCATCTCCGAATGGCAGACGCGATGGGGCTGTTCCACCAAAGGGCCACATCTATATAACTTTTCCCTAATATTCGAGACCGGCTATCCAAACATTGGATGGATATTGACCACTGCGTTTCTCAATTCCTGACCGGTCATGGAAATTTTAAGGCTAAACTTTATGGATTTAAACTAGTACCATCACCTATGTGCGAGTGCTCGACCGAAGGCAACATGTTTGAACAAACCGCTCATTATGTTCTCTGGGAGTATGGTCTCTGGCAGGACGAAAGAACTACAATGCTAAACAACCTACTCTGTACATCTGGAGTCGCATACTGCGGTGATCTCGTGGACAGCGCTAGGAACTTCCGTGCCTTCAAGCGTTTTTGCCACAATTATTATTGGCAACAATCTAACACAACAAAATCCAATATTAATTTAGCTATAGCGTAGTAGTCAAATTATTCACTTTTATTCCCGTGGTGCTTCCCCTTCAGTTCTTTGACTTTCGGTCATTGTAACTTTGTGCTATCTCGCGCTTTGTATGGGGAGGGAATCTGAAATTCTTCCTACTCCTCCTATTCTTCTTCTGATTAATTTCGTTGCGGGTCCCAAGACAGCTTTAGCATGTCCTTCGGGCTTCCTGAGATCATATCAAAGGGTTTTCGTGGTTGCATACCGCTGTCGATCCTGGCGACACAGGAGATACAGTGGTGGGAGTGTGTGGTGGGCCAAAGCCCATTAAAAAAATATAGGCCGAAAAAAATATTAAAGTTTAAAATTTGGCTTTTGTGATATTAGCAATATCACAAAAGCTAAATTTTAAACTCTCGGGCAGTAACTAATGTGCAGACACGTTTTGTGTCAGATTCATCTACGGGTTTCCCAGTAATTTAGTAAATATTAGAAACGTCGCCTAATTGCGTCGAAAAAATATTAGAGTTTTTAAAAATGGTGTAATTTGGTTTATTTTATTGATGTCTGCTACTGTAAAATTTTTGTGTCATATTCATCCATGGGTTTTGAAGAAATTTTTATTTTTGCTATCACTATTTGCTATACTGTTGCATTTATTTCGTATCACCTAAGCTTTTGACAGCAATGCGATGGCAATCGGCGAGCAATTTGAACTGATAAATAGCGATCACAACAAAAGTATTTTTTTCCGATCGCTTGTTTATCGCTGAGTGGTTAGTGGTGTTTTACGTAAAATTTTAAACTATAAAACGTATTTTTATAACATTGGTGCACACAGTGCTCGTATTAGAAGCCATTCCTGAAGAAGAAACAAGAGATGCAGCCAGAAATACAGCTAAATAAGACCTCGCAATCGCAACCGAGCCCAGGCACTGGAACTGTCTGACTCTGAATTTAAAACCCATTACAAGGGTTGAATAAGAAGCTGTTTGTAGATATCTGTGACGAGTTTAACACATTGACAAGAAAAACAACAATTAACACCTGTGCAGTGTTGCGAAACATTTGCAACAACCATCGCCTGCCAGTAACGACGATTTCCAAGTGCTTCTAAACTTGTTTAGAATCACATTTTAGCCATTTCAGGATGTCAGTTTCTTTGAAAAAGTGAGAACCAGGTTTTAGTGAGTGGCAGACCGCAAAGAACTTGCAGAGATTGTGATCTTTATTGTCGTTTTAAATAAAACTAAGTTTTGTAAATATAACAGAGCGCAGTTTATTCCGAGAGATTTTTACAAATAGAAGACTCAAGAAAATATGGAGTCCGGATAAGGAAATTGACTTGTCTGTAGTCATAGACTAAAAATGTTTCTTTTTTATGTGAAAAAGCAATAAGCTAAGGTTCAAATTTCTATTACAAAATTTTATGAAGTGAAAAATAAAGCAGTAAAACAGTGTTATTTGTTTCATTTGCATGTAGATTACTATTAAGTTATTGTTATATTTTGTCTTCATGTAAGTAGAATTAAATGGAATACATACCTTTAATACTAAAATACATAAGAAACAAGGTTTATTTTAAGTAGTAAAACATTTTCAATATAATGAACTGTGCAACAATAAATAAAAGATTTCATGTTTTATTTAATAATAACAGAAATATATTAAAACCAATGTTAAAAAGATTTATTAAAATCATACTGCTTAAAACCCATCAATCCTCCAGCGGCAGCCGGCTGCCGCATAACAATCGAAAATTTATTGTGTGTGGCGTCTGCGACACCCACAATGGAGATGCTCAAACCTCTTGTGCATAATATTAATTTCTTTATTAGTTTTTCATCGCGATGTTTTAAATATCAATATTGTAAATATTAAAATGTATATTCATCAATATTATTGGACTTTAATTTTGCTGCCTAGTGCCTAATGTTGTGTTACATGATACTAAGGAGCTGAGTCCTGAGTGACATAGGCTATGTATGTCCTACGGGCGAAGCCGGGGCGGGTCTAGTTTTTAATATTTTGAAAAAAATAAAACCGAATATATTCGGTAACTGAGCCGAATAATTCGGCCGAATACGAATAGTGAAAAACATGCCGAATGCGCCGAATATTCGTTTCGTATTCGGTATTCGGCGTATTCGGCATGTTTTTCACTATTCGTATTCGGCCGAATTATTCGGCTCAGTTACCGAATATATTCGGTTTTATTTTTTCAAAATAAAAACTAGACCCGCCCCGGCTTCGCCCGTAGGACATACATAGCATATGTCACTCAAGGCTCAGCTCCTTAGTATCATGTAACACAACATTAGGCACTAGGCAGCAAAATTAAAGTCCAATAATATTGATGAATATACATTTTAATATTTACAATATTGATATTTAAAACATCGCGATGAAAAACTAATAAAGAAATTAATATTATGCACAAGAGGTTTGAGCATCTCCATTGTGGGTGTTGCAGACGCCACACACAATAAATTTTCGATTGTTATGCGGCAGCCGGCTGCCGCTGGAGGATTGATGGGTTTTAAGCAGTATTCTGATTTTAATAAATCTTTTTAACATTGGTTTTAATATATTTCTGTTATTATTAAATAATACATGAAATCTTGTATTTATTGTTGCACAGTTCATTATATTGAAAATGTTTTACTACTTAAAATAAACCTTGTTTCGTATTTTAGTATTAAAGGTATGTATTCCATTTAATTCTACTTACATGAAGACAAAATATAACAATAACTTAATAGTAATCTACATGCAAATGAAACAAATAACACTGTTTTACTGCTTTATTTTTCACTTCATAAAATTTTGTAATAGAAATTTGAACCTTAGCTTATTGCTTTTTCACATAAAAAAGAAACATTTTTAGTATATGACTACAGACAAGTCAATTTCCTTATCCGGACTCCATATTTTCTTGAGTCTTCTATTTGTAAAAATCTCTCGGAATAAACTGCGCTCTGTTATATTTACAAAACTTAGTTTTATTTAAAACGACAATAAAGATCACAATCTCTGCAAGTTCTTTGCGGTCTGCCACTCACTAATACCTGGTTCTCACTTTTTCAAAGAAACTATGACATCCTGAAATGGCTAAAATGTGATTCTAAACAAGTTTAGAAGCATTTGGAAATCGTCGTTACTGGCAGGCGATGGTTGTTGCAAATGTTTCGCAACACTGCACAGGTGTTAATTGTTGTTTTTCTTGTCAATGTGTTAAACTCGTCACAGATATCTACAAACAGCTTCTTATTCAACCCTTGTAATGGGTTTTAAATTCAGAGTCAGACAGTTCCAGTGCCTGGGCTCGGTTGCGATTGCGAGGTCTTATTTAGCTGTATTTCTGGCTGCATCTCTTGTTTCTTCTTCAGGAATGGCTTCTAATACGAGCACTGTGTGCACCAATGTTATAAAAATACGTTTTATAGTTTAAAATTTTACGTAAAACATCACTAACCACTCAGCGATAAACAAGCAATCGGAAAAAATCACTTTTGTTGTGATCGCTATTTACCAGTTCAAATTGCTCGCCGATTGCCATCGCATTGCTGTCAAAAGCTTAGGTGATACGAAATAAATGCAACAGTATAGTAAATAGTGATAGCAAAAATAAAAATTTCTTCAAAACCCATGGATGAATATGACACAAAAATTTTACAGTAGCAGACATCAATAAAATAAACCATATTACACCATTTTTAAAACCTCTAATATTTTTTCGACGCAATTAGGCGACGTTTCTAATATTTGCTAAATTACTGGGAAACCCGTAGATGAATCTGACACAAAACGTGTCTGCACATTAGTTACTACCCGAGAGTTAAAAATTTAGCTTTTGTGATATTAGCAATATTATAAACTTTAATATTTTTTTCGGCCTATATTTTTTTAATGGGCTTTGGCCCACCACACACTCCCACCACTGTATCTCCTGTGTCGCAGGATCGACAGCGGTATGCAACCACGAAAACCCTTTGATATGATCTCAGGGAGCCCGAAGGACATGCTAAAACTGTCTTGGGACCCGCAACGAAATTAATCAGAAGAAGAATAGGAGTAGGAAGAATTCCAGATTCCCTCCCCATACAAAGCGGGAGACAGCACAAAGTTACAATGACCGAAAGTCAAAGAACTGAAGGGGAAGCACCACGGGAATAAAAGTGAATAATTTGACTACTACGCTACAGCTAAATTAATATTGGATTTTGTTGTGTTAGATTGCTGCCAATAATAATTGTGGCAAAAACGCTTGAAGGCATGGAAGTTCCTAGCGCTGTCCACGAGATCACCGCAGTATGCGATTCCAGATGTACAGAGTAGGTTGTTTAGCATTGTAGTTCTTTCGTCCTGCCAGAGACCATACTCCCAGAGAACATAGTGAGCGGTTTGTTCAAACATGTTGCCTTCGGTCGAGCACTCGCACATAGGTGATGCTACTAGTTTAAATCCATAAAGTTTAGCCTTAAAATTTCCATGACCGGTCAGGAATTGAGAAACGCAGTGGTCAATATCCATCCAATGTTTGGATAGCCGGTCTCGAATATTAGGGAAAAGTTATATAGATGTCGCCCTTTGGTGGAACAGCCCCATCCCGTCTGCCATTCGGAGATGAGGTTCTGCACAGAGTCATCTAAAGGTTCAAACAATCTTGCTATTTTAATTTTATCGCGAGCGCTTAAAAAGAACGGGTTGTCAATGTTTTTATTATGATAATATATAGTCGCACGGCGCTGTATCTCAAGGTCAACGGGTAAAACTCCGGCTAACACGGGCAAGGCTTCAGTGCTTGTGGTCCTGTAAGCTTTGCATAAGAATATGAGTGCCAGCCGTTGGCTTTTCAGTAGCTTGCGACGAGCCGCGCGGATAATTGCTCTGTCGGCCCACACGGGGGCTCCGTAGCAAATGCTGCCTAGGTAAGTCGCGGTATAAATCAATTTAAGAGTTTTAAATGAGAGGCCCCATGTCGAAGTAGATATTCTAGTAAACAAGTAAAAATTACGTTTGGCTTTCTCACCGGTTTGAATTAAACGCACCGGCAAAATTAGAGGAACATAACAAAATTTTCATTTTTTTTGAAAATTATTCGCTGTTTTTTTATATATTTCCATATTAAATCAATAATTGATGATTAAAAAATAAAACTTATATAAATTTAGGGCATGAAATCGTGTAAAAAGAAAAAAAATCAGCAAAAATCAAAAATTAAGAAAATCTTTGAAATTTTAGTAGTAATTTTTTTAGTTAAATTCTCCATTTTTACTTAAGAAATGCCATGTTAAAAGCGTTTAATGCCTTCTATGGATCTCAAGAGGGCCTGGATACGCCATTCCATGCTTGCATTTTGATTGTCAATCATTTCCTGTGGGATATTCTCCTACTCCTCCAGTAGCGCCAACTCGAGCTCCTGAACAGATTTTGGAGCTGGAGGTCTAACTCGTACCGTTCACCCATTGATGTGCCATACGTCCTCAATCGGATCCATATCCGTAGATCGTGCTGGGCTCTCCACTTAGCCAGCATAATTTAGGTAATAATGCCCGATTTTTTTACTCTATGGACGCGCATAAAATTGAAGCTACTGCCTAAAATTGTGTAAAAGGCACAACATGCAGTTCTAGGACATATTCTGTGCTTTAGCCGTGTACTGTCATTAACAATCATCAGCTCCGTGCGGGCTCCAAGTCATATGCCACCCCAAACCATTTCGAAGCCTGCATGATAGGCCACTATTTCCGTTAAGTTTGATGGTCTATAGCGTTCCTTACGATTTATCCACATTCTTTATCGCCTGTCAACAAAATTTACACAGAATTTGCTCCCATCACTGTACAGCATACGATTTCATACACTTGTCAAATGTTGATGTTCACGCGCAAATCTTAGCCTGGCTCTTTGGTGTCCTGTCTCAAGTTTTGGTGCCCTTGCTGGCACCTTTGAGTTTAATTTAACTTCTTTGAGTCTTCTTCTTACTGTACAATCGCTCATACGTACATCTCGGATCTGTTCCGACAGGTTTCGTGTATGCAATGCAGTTTGAGGTCGATTTCTTAAGGGTTGTACCCTAACAAAACGGTCATCCTGAACCAATGTCACCCGATATCTGCCTTGTTCTCGTCTCCAGACGTAAGATCCAGTCTCTCTGTAGCGTTGAAAGTTACGATGGACCACGGAAGCTGACCCACCTAAGGCCTGACTGACCGAACGGTAGGTGTGACCTTTCTCTATCGTGGTTACAGCTCTAGCTGTCGTAGATGCTGGGAAATCACTAATTTTATATCCAAGAAATGTGTTCTTCCAAAAACCAAACAATCAAATGAGCTGGCATACCTTGAACCCCGCTAAAAACGCCATTCTTATCAGAAACACTTACAACGTCAATCATCGAAAAACATTTATTATGGCATAATTGCAATAAAAATCTCTCAAATTGCCAGTTTTGTTCAATATTTTGTTTCTTAAATGAGCTTAGAAACTATAAAAAAGGATTTCAGACAGCCCAACCCACTTGAGTTCAAGTTGTGCCCCTTTTTAACTATGTTCCGCTAATTTTGCCAGTGTGTGTATATGTTCCAAAAATGTAAATCTATTATTCAAATGAAAACCAAGGTAACATAGTGACTGTTTGCGTTTAACGTTTATATTGTCCAGTTTAATGCTAGGGGAAGAAATAAGGGAACCTTTTAAAAGAATTTGGTAAGTTTTATGCGCGGCGAAATTCAGACGATTACGCTTACCCCAGTCAGATATTAAATTAAGACAACTGTTGACTTTAGACTCAATTTCGGAACGCGAGTTTGCTTGAACGATAAGAAAACTGTCATCGGCGTAACCAACTAGTGTACAAAGCAGTGGAAGTGGAAGACTTAACAAATCGTCGAATCCGATGTTCCATAATTTAGGCGAGATTATCGATCCTTGAGGGCAGCCGCACGTTAAATCTTTGGCGTGTGTACAATGTCCAAGACGGAGCTTAGTTTGACCGTTAGAAAAGTAAGAATGTATTATGGAATAAATATTACAGTAACACCCTCGATTCTTTAGTTTTAATAGTACCATCGGCCACCAAGCATGGTCGAAGGCCCCGGATATGTCTAATGAAATGGCAACCACGTATTTACTTTCCGATAAATTAACTATTTTTCTTACTTCTAACGCCGCGTCAACAGTCGATTTCTCGGCGGTGAAACCGTACTGTTGACTATGAAATTTAGTACCACCGGGTAGCAGGCGAGGCACAATAAGGCGTTCTAGTAGTTTACCTAAGCACGGCAGTAACGTTATCGGACGGTAAGATTTTGGGTCGTCGGGGGGTTTGTTTCCCGCTTTAGGTATTAATTTTAAGCAGCCGGTACGCCAGATTTTTGGAAATATACCTTCTGCAATACATCTATGGAAAACATATAGAATCGATGAATTGGCCACTAAACACGCTTGCTTTATCATAATATTCGATATTTTATCCTCGCAGGGCAGATTTTTTAGTAGGCAATAGGTTCACTATTTTAGTAAACTCCTCAGAAGTTGGTAAATCTGAGACCGGCGTATGAATGAGGTCTAACATTCTACTCCTAATGTCGCGGTGGTGTTCATCATCCAAGGAGGGCTCGTCGTCTGGAATTTATAATAGTTCTCTGATTATTCGGCAGAGGGAGTACTGTCGCTCGATTGCTATCGTATTTTTAACCCCCGACCAAAAAGAGGGGTGTTATAAGTTTGACGTGTCTGTCTGTCTGTCTGTCTGTCTGTCTGTCTGTCTGTCTGTCTGTCTGTCTGTCTGTGGCATCGTAGCATCCAAACGGGTGGACCGATTTTGATCTAGTTTTTTTTGTTTGAAAGCTGACATGACGGTGAGTGTTCTTAGCTATAGTTCATCATCATCAGCCTGCTCATTGCTGAAATATCACGGTATATCTGGTTCGTGATAGGACGATTAGCAACTTGCAGTCGTTTGATGGGTTTTATATTTTGCATCCTGGTTCGAGACACTTATGAATATATACACATTATTGGAAAGTTGACCTGGTGGTGCAGCATCACCTGGTAATCAATAGGATACCCAACTCCTCACTAACTTAGAGCAGAGGTTTCGTGTTTGGGCTCATTTTAACTGCGACAACCAGTAAGACGTAGATAAACAGTAAATATTTGCATGCTGCTGCTGCAGAATCACCTGGATTCTATAGGAGCCAAGCTCCGTATGAACGTAAAGTGGAGGTTTCATGTTTGGGCTCATATTGATGGCCTCATCCAAGAGGACATATTTTATAGATGGTATTCATTGGGATATGATCCAGTTAATAGGAATTATTCTGCACAAGTTTAAAAAGCATAAAATAAAATTAAATTAGGAAATTTAAAAAAACCCCCGCCAAAAACTTTAAAAAGTAATGAAATAACATTTCCTGACTTTAAGTTTAAATCATTCCTAAGAGTAAAGTAATATTTTAGTCCATAATTGGTGTCAAGGTGTGTCGGGGGACCGCTAATGTAGATGTTTGATTTCACATAACAATATAAATTAAGGGTCTGTTCACAGCGACCCGAATCGAGAGAATCAGCGACTATTATGGCGATACAAAATGCAAAAGTCGCTGTTGTGGTAGTTTACTTAGCGGTCCCCCGACACACCTTGACAACAATTATGGACTAAAATATTACTTTACTCTTAGGAATGATTTAAACTTAAAGTCAGGAAATGTTATTTCATTACTTTTTAAAGTTTTTGGCGGGGGTTTTTTTAAATTTCCTAATTTAATTTTATTTGGCTGTTATGTGATACGAAACTGCGATTTTGGAGCAATTATTGCGCAATAATTGCGGTTGCATTGCGCTCGCGAGAGAAGGCTCGCTCCGAGCTAGCCAGCAGCGGCACGTAGAGTACACGATAGAACCTGTTTACGCGGCAAAATAAAATAATGGTAAACCGAATAATTCGGCCGAATATTCGGTTCGGTAAAGGCAAAACCGAATAATATTCGGTATTCGGTTATTCGGTCAAATCACTATTCGGCGCATCACTAATAATTTTCATCGCAATTCGTAGCATATTATGATATAAACAAAGTAGCAGACAAAATCTAATCACAAAGCACATTCACATCACATACGCTTAAATCATCACAATTCGCAACGGTCACTATTCGTTTAACAAGTTCACTTGTGTACGCCAACTCGAGCGTGTGTGTACGCACACTCGCCCGCACTGTGACGTCACAGCGTGCACGTACGCTCGCAGCGGGGGCATCCGCGTGACTGCCATCCTTCGGGAGCGCTGTTATTGTTTTTGTGCGGTTATATTTGTTTAGGATGCTCATCTCGATTACCGTTTATCATCATCACTATTTTCACTGTGAGAATGTCATGAAGCATGATATTGTGTACATTAGTTGGTACTACTAATATATTATATTCTGTGACATTAGATAGTAAACTAGACACTCCTGTGTGCTGAGTGCTAACTCATAGGATAATTTATATAAGTGTGTCTGTCGGTCTGCTGTTTCCCTGGCTGTCTGTCCTCTTAAGACTTTATCTGAACAATTTTGATGAAGTTTTTTTTATTCCTGTGCGTTAACCGAAATTTGACGCAACGAAATTGCTAGCAAACCTCTTGAAAACACACACTATCTCCCGTTTCCGAAGTCCTTTTGCCTATCCCAAAAAATACAAGGGATTTCAATCTAGCAAGCCAAATAATACGTTGTACGACGTACCTATGCTCAATCCAGTCTATATTATGACTATGAACTTAGTCAACACAATAGGACCAACTTTACAATCGGCCTACAATTTTCTATGGGCTCACTCATCTTAAAAGCTCTGAAGCTGTGACTCACAGCTACGTCATCGGTGTGACGCAGGCGCTAACTTCACCCCATAGATGCTTAACTATATCGAGGTCGTTCATGGGGTGTCAATTTTGAACTTTATTGCTATGGGAATAAGGTCAAACGTGACTGCGCATACAGATTGCTCTCTGACCTTCATTAAATCATAACAAAAAAACATTTCCACGTTACGGAAAGAAAGCGGAAGATGCTGATATTAAAAAAATACGAAAATTTTGCTGAGCTATTAAAAGTATGAAAGAATGTCTCTCTGTTACGACTTTAGGCTAAAACAACAGAACCGATATTGATGTTTGGTACAGAGATACTTTGAGCCCTCAAAAGGACATAATAATTATTAAAAGGATTACTTAGTTTAATCCCGGTAAAATGTAGGGTTAAGTATGTTGTATGTAAGGGTTTTTCAGCACGACAAAGTTACGGACGAAAATCTGGTAGTATATTGTACCTAAGTTTTCACTGCTGAAATTCCGAAATAATTTTCACGGACAACCTTTCAATACCTCAAAAAGTCTGCTCGGTATTCCATAAATAATTTTAATAAGCTGAATGCTTCTTACTCCAAACATTGTTTCACATTAATTGTTCTAAGTGGAACCACGTGTTCCCAAAATACACTAGAAACAAAGATATTTTAGAATGTTCTCATATAATATTAGAATGATTCCCTTGACCGATTTTTATAATTTCAGTTCATTTGCCAAGATTTTATAGTGGATTTTTATAAAACATCTCATTCAGTGAATGTACTTGATTTCTTTTATACTGGACTACTATTATATATTCTGTGACTGGACTAAAATGAATTAATGATGTGAAATATTTGCTAATATTTTTACTAACAATTTAAAGAACATCACTGCCTTTTTAGGGTTCCGTAGCCAAAATGACAAAAAAGGAACCCTTATAGATTCGTCATGTCTGTCTGTCTGTGTGTCTGTCCGTCCGTATGTCACAGCCTCTTTTCTCCGAAACTATTAGAGTTATACTATCGAAACTTGGTAAGTAGATGTAGTCTGCATGAACCGCATTAAGATTTTGATGCAATAAGTTCTCCTTATACAAATTATGTAACTATAGACACGTGTCGGGCCACGCGCAATGTAGGGTTCCGTAGCACCGCTAGTTTTTGAAAATTTTTGTATGGTCAATGAATGTACATTTATAACATGTTTTACACTACTAACAACATCATCTCTAAGGAATTTGAACGAAAAGTTCCTTTATACTTCGCCGAATACATTTTTTTTAGTTGATCGACTATTACTCAATAACTTATGAAGTCAACTTAGTCGTGATAGTTTTCCTTTTAAATTCAGCATATTTCCTACTCCCGTGAATTTTTTCACATTTCCAGAAGCAACCCTTTAGCTGGTAGAAGGGGGGACACTGGACTCTAACGATTTTTTCCACTTTAAAACTTAATATTTCACAAACGGATCCCTAAACCGGAAAATGATCTATGAATACTCATCATATTTTTAAAAAACCTATCCAACGACACCCCACACGATGGGGTGGGCGCGAAAAAAAAAATTCAACCCCGCTTGATGTGTAGGGGAAGTACCATAAAAAAAATATTTTTTAAATAGTTTATGTACCATTTCGTAGACATTATTAATATGTATATATTCATGCCAAATTACAGCTTTGTAGGTCCTATAGTCTCTGAGCAAAACCGCGGACAGACAGACAGACGGACAGACGGACGGACAGACCGAAACTATAAGGGTTCCTTGTTGACTACGGAACCCTAAAAATGGAAAAATTATTAAAAATTTTAGGGGTCCCCATAGGTACAACTGAAACAAAAAAATATTTTTTTCATGCGTGTGGGGTATCTATCTATGGATAAGTCTCCAAAAATCATGTTGAGGTTTCTCATATTATTTTTTTCTAACCTGAATAGTTTGCGAGAGAGACTCTTCCAAAGTGGTAAAATGTGTGTCCCCCCCCCCCTCTAATTTCTAAAGTAGGGGCATGATAATTCTAAAAAAATATATGATGTAGATTACTATAAAACTACCTACGAAAATTGGTTTGAAAGAGATCTAGCCAGTAGTTTTTTCTATACGTCATAAATGGTAAACCTTAATCTAAATTTAATTAAATCGACTGAAATATAAAAATAAATCAAAAACATTTTAATTTCATAAAAATAAACCTTATTATATATTATTACTTAATATATATTATTATTATTATTATTGCTGCTGCGGAACCCTTCATGGGCGAGTTCAACTCGCACTTGGCCGCTTTTTAAAGTGTACATGAGTTTTATCTTTTAAAGGTCTCCAATCTCCATATAAATGGAGAGGCCGATCGTTCCATTCGGACTGATGGCAGGCCGAAGTTATACAATCCGGACCAGTTCGGACCGATTGGCGGTTTTGTAAATGGGGGTCAAAAAGTGACTTCTGTAGATCAAAATGTAACACTTAACAAGCACATAAATTAGGACAGACACAAACAATTAAAACATGACACAGTGTAAGCCAGTCTCCAGTGCAATGTACATTGTACAAGTTGGCGCATTTCGCATTCATAAACAACTTCAGTCATTCCACCCAAGAGACGAACTTCGGTAGACAGGATTTTTTAATTATGTATAGTCACGGCCCACGGGCGAAAGATCTTGAAAGGAGACAAGATAAAAGATATAACGTTTCGTCCTTTCTATTCAAAATAAAGAAACAAGAAAAGATCTAACCTTATCGAAAGATGTAACCAACTATTGTAATATTTTATTAATCTATTCAGATGTTTCTGATACACTTTACTGCACAACTAAAATTTACTTATTTCTACTAAAATGCTTGCTATAATATCTGTTTGCCAATAGAAACATCTCGGTGCCAACTTAGACCAGCTTAGTCGAAACCGGCTTCCCTTCCTTGTAGTATACCTGGGAAAGCCCACAGACAACCTTAAATTGTAAAAAAAAAACCTTAAAAAATAATATCAAACTCGACAAATAACCTACTAAATCCTGATCAACTAAACCATGATTAACAAAACACAAACTTAGATTAATACGGTTCATTAATCCCATTCACCCAATTAAAACGAACACGTTCGCTATTTTTTTGTTTCTTTTTTTGTACTTCCGACGTAATCCGGAGGACTTGTCTATATATAGAGCAGACATCCTGCGGGTTCCTGAATCGTCTGAGTCGCAAATTAAAACGTGAAGACAGACATGACTCAGGAACAACTTTATATGAATAGGGGATTTGAGGTAAGCACTATAGCATACACTTACATATTTTACTAGATGTTGCCGAAATTGCTAAACCGACTTTGCTGAACTAAGAAATTTGATATATTATGGTGATACTTTGAATCCTTGATGGTAAGATTGATAAAAGTAAATGTCCTTTCTTAGGACTTTAAGTTGTATAGATTCTGTGGCTTTAGCGTGAAGAAGACAAACAGTCAGACACGCTTTCACATACATATTTTATAGTACTAGATGGACACATTTAGATATCACAGATAAGTTGAATGTAGGTTCTGATGAAATTGATTGTCTTTTATGCCATCGGAAACCATTTCTTCTGCTATTATTTTCCTAATAAAACATAATAAGGAAGCAAAATGGTCCAATAAAGTCCATGTTTAAGATTACGGGATATTATGGCGTCTTAACTTGGTCGTAACTTTTTTATTGCAGAACATCAAAATATGACGAAATCGTTTGCGTATCTAGGAATAAAATATTATGCTGTACCCAGAAAAATATCTCGCATGAATAGGCAAAACTAGGCAAAACAGCAATATCATAAGAAACGGATACCTTAAGACAAAACAGACATGACATGTCAAGAAAACGGCTTGTTACCAAATCCTCTAACTTCGAGGTTAGAGTCGGTTTTATGTGTGACGTTACTTTTAATTTCAGACTTTTTACGTCAATAGCAGTCCTGAATATCCTGAGTTTTTGTATCTCCAGCCAAAACTCCATCCAAAACATCTGCACCTACGTCATCACTCATCATCAACATATTATCAATAGTCCCCACGTGGTGCGCTCTATTGTCCTGCCCCCATGTTAGTCTTCACATCGGAAACCCAACTTGAGTGGGCGTTTCCGTGTGTTAAGTGCGCCGGTGACGTATCCTGTCACTGGTGATCATAAGTGATGTAAGTAGCTCGTGCTTTAATTATCCGAAACTATCTTTTTTCTACGTGTATACGATAAAACTGATAAAAGTGCGATGTGAGATAGGATAGCTCGTGAATAAACGAAACGAATAGTGATAGGTAAGTCGAACTTCTAAGCTCTTAAATTCTAAAATTAGTGTACCCCACACCAGTTTCTGTGATGTTGACTGATTTCATTGAAACATTCATTGAACAATTTTTTCCACCACGGAACCCACTTCCCCCAAGACAAGTAGCAAGCTCTAAACCACTAGACCACCCCAAAGGTGCGTCCCCTAGTGAGCTTTATCCTTTTTTCTAACCCCAGGGTAAGTGAACCCAAGCCGTTTGCCAACGTACCACATTTCATATCTCTGTCCGTCATTTCATTGTTCAATTTATGTGTCTAGCGGCCGCTTCCGCTACTTAACTAAATCCAGATCTCTATTCTAGATCTAGGCATTCAGATCTAGATGCACTTTGCAACGGACGACCTAAATTCATAAAGGAGGAGCCAAAAGGCAAACTATTTCTAAGTAAGGTTTTCGGTGATACATTTTCAAATGTAGCATTGTCTAGTACCAGATAAAAATGCAACAAAAATAAAGCTACATTTTTCTGGATGTTCAATTGGTAGATACAGCCTTATAATAAACGATGATGAAGACAGGACTTTCCATCTTGCTGTCTGTCAAATGGCTCTTCCAATGTTTAATTAATCCTTTACACGTAGCCCATGATGTACCAATATACGAACTTGTCGATAGGCTTATTCGCCTGTGATCGACAGCGGTTGTAGACAGCTTCTTAATTACGGTTATAAAATCATGATTCATGGCTTAACATGGAGAAGGGCCTTAATACAAAGATAGAAGCATTAATTATTTAATAAAGATTAAAGACCTTCAGGTAATAGATATACCACTATCCAGTCCATAAACGCGCTCTCAAGACAAAGCTAGCCATAATGGGCCAATCTAGCCTGTGACTCAGTGGATCAAAGTTACACAAATATCTATCCTAGCCATTACTGTACAGTGTACACTCGTGCATAAATATATCAATTAGTAGGCCATGCTCACGTAATATATGGAAGTGTACTGGCGCGCACATAAAGCGTTAGGAAAATATTTTAATTGTTGAATACCTAAAGTACGGTCCTCTGATCAAAGTGGTACAGCTGACATATCTGACGTAATTTAAGCCCTATTACTATACATATAAGATCGAAATGTGGTCCAAGTTATTTTTATTGTGTTATCGCCAGGTGCTGTCTCAAACCACGGCCAAATTGTAATTGGTTCTGTCAATTAGTATTAAGACAGTACTATTTTAACAACTAGTTTATGTTCATGTCGAGACAAATAAAAATTCTTTGTTGGTGACAAACAAAAGGTGGACTAGTTAAAAGGAAAATAATGTCCCCTCACATACCCTAAGGCCTAAGGGCAATCAAACGTCTATGGCGATCTGGATCAAAGTCATAGTTATTTTAGTTTTGCGGACTAAATATTATATTTTTAAAATATTCAGAAGTTATTTATGAAAAAGAAAACGTCTTCATAATAATTTTTACAAACAATCCATAAACTAATATTATAGATCCGAATGTGTGTCTGTCCGACTGTTACATCTTCACGCCCAAACTGCTGAACTGATTTTAGTAAAATTTGGTATGGAGATATAGTACGAGTCTCGGGAAAGGACATAGGCTATTTTTATCCCGAAAAAAGGTACGATCCCGCGCGATAAACGAATTTTGGTGCAACGGAATCGCGGGCGTCATCTAGTAAACTTGTTCGTTTGGGTTCGTTCGAAAGTTTATACAATATACATAATATTTTAGAATAATATAGTAAAGACATTTGTGCGCGATTATACTGAATCTGAAGGTGAATTTAAAATGATTGAAGATGATCTGCAGTTTTTAATCTCAAGGAACACTTTAGCCGTTGGTCAATACTCAATTTAATATTTAGGTCATTCTGGTAGCACTGGGTATTAGGAACGATTATTGCATCTCTGATCTGCAGAAAGAATGAATCCTTAGTAATATTATGAACGCAAAAGTGTCTATCTGTTACATTTTCCTGCTTTAACCGCAGAACCGATTTTGATGAAAATAGGTATGTTACATAATATGGATTATGGAGTATGTAGGAGTATGCCAACGAGAGAACATAGGATACATTTAATCCTCAAAAATAAATATTTAAGGGGGGGCTCTCACTAAAAAAAAGTAAAAACCCCAAATTTTTTACCTAGTTTTGGTCTATAGCGGTTCAGAACCCTTCATGCGAGAGTCCGACTCGCACTTGGCGATTTTTAAACCTCACAGAGTGAAACGGTATAATATTATAATGTGGTCTAGAATAATACTGCTCCTCTATCGGTTTGTGACCTAATGTCGTCACCTACTATTTTATGTATGTAAGCTATATCTGTGATAAGGCAGACGTCTGGACCGCATATAGCGGCCACCCAAGATCACAATGCAATACGATATGCGTTGTAAAAGCAGTGCACGAGTTTTGTTCGTAAATAGAGTTAGTAATGATTTTGAACGAGGACAGGACGCCTATAATTTTATTTTGTTCATTGCTTCCTAAATGCTATACTCAAGAACACTTCTAAGGTTTATGTTCAAGCGTTTTATATACAGATTTTCATGAGTAAATCATGGTAAAGCAATTCCAATGACAAACATCAAAGCCTGCGATTCATTAGTGAAAATGTTACAGACAGTCATAATTCTATGGATTTGTAAAGGCAACAGACAGACAGACACACTTTCGCATTTATATTAGTAAGGATAGATTTAGCTGTTGTGTGGTATATCACAGTCAGCAGGATTATACTGTCATACTAGCTGGGCCACCCCACCGCGCCATAACCGCTAACCGCTAACAAGCGCCGGTATAATTAGAAGTTCACTAACCTGCGCGCACCGACATTTTTACACACAAACAGACAAACAAATAACAGAATCCATACTAATATTATTAATGAGAAAGTGTGTCTGTCTGTTACCCCTTCACGTCCAACCGCTGAACCGATTTATCTGAGTAGGTATAGAGATACTTTGAGTCCCGGGATAGGATATAATATATAGGATACATTTTATCCCCGAAAAATGTACGGTGCGATAAACTAATTTTGGCGCATTGGAGTTGCGGGCCTCATCTAATCAAAAATAAATGATATAATATTATAATGACCACAATTGCCTGACAGCAAGACTACAGGTTTATTCTGAATTCCTGCACATCATAATACCCTCGTAGTCCACGTTTACTCACTCACGAGAAAGGAAGGAAGAGAAATCATTTTTTCAACATAAAATTTAAACAATACCATTTGCGAATTCTGTCTATTACTGAAAATTGCTTGATTTGGAGTACCTAATTGGTTTTGACGTGTAGTTGTAATCTATATCACAACTAGCTGCATTTAGTTATAGGTATGAATTGCTAAAATTCTCTTTTTCCAGCGACCGAACTTTCCTTCTGTTCCTTTAGGTATAGGAAACGACTTTTCCGGCGTATTACACAAAAAACGAGAACATTTCCGTACCTAAATCAGTATAACAGGTGTGTGGGCCATAATAAGGTCAGTTACGATGTGTTTATAGTTAGCGCGTAACTTAGCGCGGTTAGCAGATGCACTCGAGAATCGAGATGCACTCGAATCTAATGTATCTGGCAACGTGATCGACTTGAGATTAATTATTTCGCATTGCTGTCAGTACAGCTTGATGCATAATAAACAGGTAAAACTTTGAGGCAAAAACCTTATCTTAAGATTTTGTATTTTAAGATTTTTTACTTCCTTTCGGACTAAATTTTTATCAGATATGTTTTGTGTATCTAATGCTAAAATAAAGGTTTGTACCAAACAAATTGTTGCCTTATATTCCTAGCATAGTCCAAGCCAGCGAGTCGCAAAACACTGCATTGTCATAATCAATACTATAAAACTTTTTAACTAGACTGTCGTTTAACCATTATTGAACCATGTTACTAAAATGTGCCGAGGCCTTAGGCTTACTTGAGCTTGTCAGGGTTAAATTTAACACCGTGTAAAATATTGTAATTTTTCTTGAAGAAAAGTCGTGAATTTTAACAAATTATGGTGACTTTAACTCGGATTTATACAAATATGCTTTAAAATGCCAATCTCTCGAGTCACCAGTCTCACCACAGAACAATGCGAGGGTGTATTTTTAACGCGATCCATCTCCATAGATTGCTGTCGTCATGGGCGCGCTATTCCACATATTCGCCAAGAGTATCAATTCGGCTTTCGATTTAAAACGTCTACAACATTTGGAGAGAATTATAGAGTTAAACTGTAGGTTTTATTGTCGTATTTTATAGGTAAGGTCGCCGTATATCTTGTTCGGGCTATAGGGTAATAAAGTCCAAAAGTTTTACTCCTTAGCGACTGCACGTTTAAAATACTGACGAGTGATCTAAATACGAACATTATAATTTATGATAATTAAATAAAACTTTAACACACGGTCAGTTCTAACTGATTCAATCGGTAGCGTCATGCCGATTGGACGATAGGAAGGATGGTGTTGGCCACCATAATAATCACTAACCTCTTTCTCGTCTGCCGGCCTGGTATCCGCTGGTGGATGTATCTTGTCTCGCAGGGCGACCAGCTCCAGCGGCCAGCTGGACAGCTCCGCGTCCGGGTCCGACAGCAGCACCTGCGAGCCGGGTTCTTGAGATGAATGTGGCACCAGACAAGTTGTAGGCAGATGACAGAGCTATATCATTTGGTCGCGTTATGTCAAAGTTCAAACCCAGCAATGACCCGACTAATATTAATTAATTGGCATAGCTCGATAAAACGACGTAGGTATGCCATATTATGCCTATTTCAAAATAAATCTGTGCAATTATATTCTTTTGATACGTCACCGCAAAGCAGTGACCTGGCCCAAGAGATTTCCTAGCGCTATGTATTGAAAAGAGATCAACTATACCTAAAACTACATGTCTGGGAATGTAAATTAAATGCGTCAATGAATTGCCGCCTATAATCTTGACTCTTGTGTCATGTCTTCAGTACTAGTAATGGGAATTACCTACTGCTATTTTCAATTAATTTCATTAACATGCTAATTTTGATGTCACAGCATGCTAAGTATTATTGCTTTGCTATTTGCTAAAACGCGGCCTCGTGAATTATCGGTTCGCATCGCACCGCTCGCGTCGAGTATTATTTCGCATCGAGTGAATAATAGCAATTAATTAACAGTTAGCACGTGAATTTTATCATGATCGCTCGATACGCACGATAATATTAGCAAACATGTTTTTCAGCAATTACGATTAATTTAATTATTGCTAATGGGCATTTAACAATTAATTATTATTGCTAATGCTATTTTACCAACACTACTTAGTATAGCGAAGTAAAGGTCTTCACAACGTATGTATACGCGCAATACCGGCGGCCTAGTATGAAATCTATTTATACCATTTAAACTATAACTTTGCACATAGATATGCCGCAATAAAAAAGTGGTATAGTAAGTTGGAATCAAACGTTTATACTTTTTCACAACAATTTTCACCACTTTTCACACAAAATACTCACAATAATATCAAAATCTGTCATCTTGTCGCACTGAGGTCCACACGACTGAGCAAATCTGATGACCCCTTGGACCTCTTATCAGTTTTGGACACAACATAAATAAATAGATTGCAAGCTATTATGTCCTCTATCACTTGTGCATAGGATAGATAGTTGTGTGAGTTATAATAAGGTTATTATGATATTGCCCTGTTAGTTAATAATATGTTTGTTGTTTCCAACAATGAGTAATAAAGGGTGCATAATTATTTACAAATTATGTACAGATGAAAAAAATGTTTGTGTTATATGTATGTATATATTCCTAATTTAAAAAATATTGTTTTTTACTACGAAATTTTGTCCAATTTGTTTTTAGTTTCCTAACCTTAACCTTAACTCTCTCACTCCTATACTCCTTACTCATATAATACAATTAATCAAAGTTACATCAACATAGTTCAACCCATTATTTACAATCATAAACCGCCTCTACAAGTTGGCTATATGCCAGAACAAAATCACATTTTTCGCGTAACTGCCCCGGTTTTTGACCACGCTGTCTAGGTACTTTAAGAGACCTAAATTATAAGAAATCTGTTTAAGTACTTTAAGGTTGACTAACATACACTCTTGCAAACTTTCGCCTTTGCAATATTTGTGTGATTGTATATTATCTAGTATTTTAACATCATAATATATTTTTATTTTTTACACAGATATTTCAAGATATATTATACTGCGTGACTGGTGAGACATGTTCAATACTTGAGGACGTGATATTTGGCTATTATATTAGTTGGAAAAAAATAATTTAAAAAAATAATATCAATTGATCACTGAGTAAATGTAGCTTAAAGTTAAATAATTATTTACCCAACGCATGGACACCGCGAGCGGGAGGGGTAGTTGTGTGGTGTTTCTTTGGTAGCGCACGCCTCTGCACCGGCCGCATAGTATGCCTACTTGCCTAGCCGCGTAATTTACTTAGTATCCATGATTCATTAATTTTTGGGAAATTCAAAAAAAAATTAAGAACCTAATTTTATTACATATTTATAATGAGAATCGAGTACTGAATACTCTCCTTAAATATCGGTATTGACTCACCAGTCATTCTGTATGTAAGTACCTAGAAAATTCTACTTTCTAGTAACCGGTAAGTTACCGGCGGTAAGTAAACCTAAAAAATCTGGATTTTTGGCGGGAAACCATAGCGCATAAATTAAAGAGAGACCATATTTACATTTAACTTTCCTCAGCTAAAGTCAGACTATCCGCTAGCTGTTACTAGCAAAACATAAATATACTCACGTGGACAAGAGCTTGTAGATAATCTAGCATTACTTTTTACACTTTAGTTTATTTTTCTAAACTCACTCAAAAGTCTTTTAGGCTATTTCCTAGCACATAACTTAAAAGGGCTGAATCCTTTGCCACTAACTTAAAAAAATAACTGTCAAATGTCAATCACAATTCACACTTTGGTCTTTTATCATAGTTGATGAAAAACAAACGTCAGCGTTTTCGCGCGCATTTTATTTTTTAAAGAATGGAACTTTTTTAGTACAATGAAATGACAAAAAGACTCGGTGTCTGGATGTTTATTGACAGGCCTTGGTCTATTTGTGACGTTTCAGAGCCCGTTGGACGGTATCCAACTATTGTAGGACACTACGATTTAAAAACACTCAATTTTATTAGCCGCCATAATGAACTCAGTGGGCACTGGGCGCTAATTAACTTTTTTATTATTGAACTACAATGGATTTGAGACTAGTCAAAAGCTTGTAAAGCGGACTTTGCCATACATGATACATCATCTTATAATATTATTTTATCATTCAATTTGCTGCAGCAGCTGCTTGTGGAGAAAATAACCTTAAAAATATTTTTTACAGCAGAAAATACCTCTGTACCTTGATATTGTGTGCAAAAAGTATAATAAAAAAACCGGCCAAGTGCGTGTCGGGCCACGCGCAATATAGGGTTCCGTAGCACCGCTAGTTTTTGAAAATTTCTGTATGGTCAATGAATGTAGATTTATAACATGTTTTACACTACTAACAACATCATCTCAAAGGAATTTGAACGAAAAGTTCCTTTATACTTCGCCGAATACATTTTTTTTAGTTGATCGACCGTTACTCAATAACTTATGAACTCAACTTAGCCGTGATAGTTGTCCTTTTAAATTCAGCATATTTCCTACTTCCGTGAATTTTTTCACACTTCCAGAAGCAACCGTTTAGCTGGTAGAAGGGGGGGGACACTGGACTCTAACGATTTTTTCCACTTTAAAACTTAATATTTCACAAATGGATCCCCAAACCGGAAAATGGCCCACCCAAAAGGCGCGAAAAAAAAATTCAACCCCGCTTGATGTGTAGGGGAGGTACCATAAAAAATATTTTTTTAAATATTTTATGTACCATTTTGTCGGCATTATTAATATGTATATTCATGCCAAATTATAGCTTTGTAGGTCCTATAATAGTCTCTGAGCAAAACCGCGGACGGACAGACGGACAGACGGACGGACAGACCGAAAATATAAGGGTTCCTTGTCGACTACAGAACCCTAAAAATTGATTGAGGGCCTGTTTCACCACTTCCTAATAAAGTGCCGGTTCGGCTATCCACAACTTTTTTGACAGATTCTCCATACTCTATCTGTCAAGTTAATTGGCGGATAGCCTATCCGGCACATATCAGGAACTGGTGGAATAGGCCCTCAATGTTGCTGTTTGTTTGGTTATTCCATAATATAAATACTGCAGCCTTGGTTAAAATATCCGCTTTGTTATTTCTTAATTAAATATTATTATTTTATAAGGGCCCGTTTCACCACTTCCCTGATAAAGTGCCGAATAGGCTAACCACAACTTTTTTGACAGATTCTCCATACTCTATCTGTCAAGTTAAGTGGTGGATATCATAGCTCATCTGACACTTATCAGGAAGTGGTGAAACAGGCCCTTTTATGGATATAAGAGGAAGTATTATGATCATTAAAATTTCTCACAATACAATTCCTCCTTTACCCAGTTCTTAAAATATTTAATGAATGAGCCAGCGTCGCGAATAACATTTTGGCAAGTGTTTGCGTTCCGGGTTATTGTACGACACATATATAGTAGGTCACGAAATTAGACTATGTCGTCTATCTCTGTCAACCTTATTGGCTCTCTCGCTCACACATTTTTATACACGGTTAAATTATTATCCGTTTTTAACAAAATATAATAATATAAGAAATGATAAACGGTATTCAAAAATATAAAAGTCAAATGCAACACAAAAATATTTTTTTAGGTAACACATGCCACAAAATTGCAAACCGTTAAAGCATTAGTAAAAACAATTAAATCTTCAAAGATAATATCTTTAAGGGGTTGCTAAGCCTGAACTTTGAATATTATTTGAATATTATTATTTTTATTACAGTTACTGAGGCATATACTTTTATAATTTTATCGTATTTTATTTACTATATTATACAATGCCAGTTAATTTTTGTGCCTATAAGTGTGCATACGCATTACAGTATTACAAAATTTTAAATTACGCACGTTTGCGTACTAGCTTTTACGTACACGTACTTGTCAATGCGTACGCCAGTGAGTACCTGTGTATGCGTATACACATGTTTGATGTTAGTAAGTATACTTAATTAATGCGTTAACTCCGTTTCGATTCATTATTATCTCGATGTTAGCACGACCATATTATGTACCTATGGACGATGTATGGATTTTATGTTACAACAAAATATGAATAACTTTTAGGGCGAGTTTACACAAGGATGAAAATGAATCGCAACGTGTGTATACTCGAGGAAATTGATTCCTAGGCAGTTGACAGACCTACGTCGTTTGGTCGGCTTATGTCAATTCAATGTTAGCTGTGATCGGTCCGATGGGTTTGACTTAACGCGACCAAATTATTTAGGTCCGCCATCTGCATAGGAATCAACTTGTCTGATAGTACATACCTGCAGCTCTCGTGCCACCTCATGTACGGTCTGCTTGCGTACGCGGTCGTCGCGGGCCCGCAGCCGTGCGTCCTGCGTCCGTTATCACACGCGAGCGGTTAGTCGCATGCGGAGAGACACATTAGTGCTATATACATAAGATGGGGAATATGGAATACCTCCTATGTAATGCTTTATCATCACAACTATTCAATTCAAATATCTTTATTTGTATTAAACATATTGCCCCAAACACAATTGCCATTTATTGATGTAGGTTAGCCTCCATTCTTTGGCTTATTGAAAGGATATTATTAAAAGCCAAAGAGAACAGACTGATCACCAGCCTTTGTATCCGTAATACTGGAGAATGGATCTCCATTAAAGTTAATTCTGGAGTTGATATAATGGCATCTCTTTCATTATTCGAAATTATGAAAGTGAACGCAAAATCTTTTGCTAAATAATTAGCAATATCTCAGATTGCTGAAAATTAATTTAGTGCGCAACAAGTTTAGTTAATAGGTTTTTTGAGTATGAATGAAATATTATGATTCTTGATTACATAGAAGGTATTATTATTTACATATGTTACAAGTCCGTATGCCACCGAGTAGAGGGTAAGCAGAGACGGGGAGGAATTCCAAACCCATTCCAATACATATTATGACACCGACACAATATGAGCATCCCTTAGTGAAAATATAGGGTTGTACACACCAAATTAATCATTCGTTAAAAAAGCCCTTTTTGTTATTTTGCGTACTCACTGAAGAAAAACGCCCTTATTTTGGTATGTATTTACAATTTTGTTAATTCGTAAAAACGCAGCTACATTGTATATAGCGTTTTTATGTTTAATATCGCAATAACAGCGTTTCTCATAAGGGTGATTCTACGATAAGAGGTAAATTGAACGGCAATCAATATTAAATAGGTTTTTTATTCCATATTGTCCAATCCTTTACAATCAATTACACCATTTTAATGTACTTCAATGAATAGAGTCACAATTAAATGCTGAAATATTATATTTTTTGCTGAAATTGCCGACAAAGTCCAAAAAAGTATCTACCCTGGCCTGTCCCTTTGCCGATTTTAGTTAAAGTTACTGCTGTACCTAATTCGTTTGTATCGCTTTTCAAACTAAAGCATGGTAAGTATGAATTTGAATAAATATACTACAATAATTTTAAGAAAAAATCCAAAAAAGTATGTTTTTGTGTTATTTTCTGAACTTTAAATTTTGTCCCGAATTTATTGTGTCTTTACCCTGGCAAATTTTGTTCCACTACTACCATCATAAAAATAAAACGGAAGTATTGCAAATTCCTCTCAAATACATCTAACGACGTGAAGTTAGCCACAAATAACAAGCGAGCCGTTAGAAGCTACCATTTTGCTAGTTGTCGCGACGTGTCCGTGCGGTGTAGTGGTCTCGCAAAGTCATTGTGTCTCTCCACTGGTAAGTCATAAAAGTTATATTAATGATTTTATTCATTTGTGTAATATTACATTTATTCAATAATAATGTACTAATTCAAGTGGGATATTTAATTAAGCCAAAAATGTTATAAATCGATTACAATATTTGAATTTATCATGAAAACGTCTCTCCCCTGGCGTATTTCCCCTGCCAAGATAAATGCCAGGGGAGAGACTTACTAGCCAGGGGAGATAAAACATATCATTTATTGTAGTCACAAAGTAATTTAAATATAGTTAGATTGTACTGAAGTCAGATTTAAACGGTATAATATTGAAGTATTGTTATGATAAAAAGCGGTCTCTAATTTTTTTCACATTATTACAGAATATGGCACCGCAAACAAAGTTAACACGTGAAGAAAAACTACAAAAGAAACGTGAAGTAGAAAGAAGATATCTTAATATAAAAGGATTAAAAATGACCCAATAAAAGGATTAAAAAGTATAAATTATTGCAAAAATTCTCAAAATGTAGCTATGTTCCAGTTGATGATCAAATACAAAAAATAAAATTTTCAGTCAAGAGCTTTGGTTGCTAAACTTAAATCACATCGAGCAAGAAGGCAACGATATTTAATTAATAAAAAATATGAAACCATAAATAAATTAAAAACTAAACTGGCATGTTACAAAAAAATCGGACAAGTGCGAGTCGGACTCGCGCACGAAGGTTTCCGTACCGTTATAGAGCAAAAATAGGTCAAAAATTGTATTTTTTGTATGGGAGCCCCCCTTAATTTCTTATTTTATTTAAATATTATTATTATTAATTGTTAAAGTGCACATATATTTAAGGCCTTTCTGAAAATTTCAAGTGCCTACCTGTTGCCATTATTGATATCGAGCAAAAAAGGCCGAAAAAATCACGTTTGTTGTATGGCAGCGGGCAGCTCCCCTTAAATATTAATATTATTAGTTTGTTTTTAGTATTTGTTGTTATAGCGACAACAGATATACACAATCTGTAAAAATTTCAAGTCTAGCTATAGCGGTTCTTGAGATACAGCCTGGCGACAAACAGACAGACAGACAGACAGACAGACAGACAGACAGACGGACAGACAACGAAGTCTTGGTAATAGGGTCCCGTTTTTACCCTTTGGGTACGGAACCCTAAAAAGGTTACAAGGATCCTGATCTTGACGTCTCTACCCTGGCCTCGATATTTACCCTGGCCTTATAAAAAGAAATAAAATATGTGTGAAGTAACCTGCCATTGGGTGAAAAGGTTAATCAATGGGTTAATTAGCATAATTTAACATTTTCATGAAAAAAATCCAACTTTTTTCCCTGGCCGCATCTTCTATGGGCTCGAAACCTCTTATCGTAGAACTACCCATAAGTGAGTGATGTAAGGGCCCATTAGGCATTAGGGACATTTAAAACTTTCCCCTTGTTATTAACAGTATATTTGTATTTTTCTCGTAGCAATAACGACGAATATTAAAAGCGCTTAGCACACTGTCACCGCAAAAAAAAATTTGAGCGAAATGCAACACATCGTCGTTTGGAGAATATATCTGTGCTTACGGTACTCTCCAAACGACTGTGCAGCTTGCTTATTCGCGATTGAATGAATCATCGCGATTCGCGACACCAGTGTGATAACGGCTTTTTAATCATGTGACGATGAAATGGTTGTATATATGATTAACAACATAAATACTGACCTTTTCCAACTCCAAATCTATGTCCTGGGGGTACTCGTTCGGCTCAGTGTTCTCTGACGTCTGTATGTGCGCTTTCAGTTGTGTTATCTGGAACGTGACGTTGCTGTATTACTCTTAGGTCCCTCTCTAACTTACTCTTTCACTCATCGTACTTATGAAAGGGAAAAAATCATTCATCATCATTTTAAGCATCTTAAATAGATTTCAAACGCACTATGGTCACTTTTTAATTTTCAAGAATTCTTATTTGTAAAGGCATCAAATTGTGCGGAACGAAATCATGGGGAACTTAGGTCTCGAATCGAGTTTCAAGTTTGTAGGTTCTACTTGCTCGGCGCGAATACAATTTTTCAACAAAAGTTATAACAATGCAACCCTAAGTGACACCTGACTATGTGAAAGACAATATATACGTCGGACGGATGCCCATCCATGTAAAAGTCGGTCCTGCGCCCGATCTACCGACGTCTAACTACGAAACGATAGGATGGATAGAGATGAACTAAGGCTGGCTTCACATTGTGGGCGCCCGTATTGATAGCCCGTCCGGGTGTCCCGAATAACTGTGAAGCCAGCCTCAATGAGGAAAGACAATAAAAATATTTCTGCGCAGCTGGCCTGGGTAGTAAAATTAGCTCTTGATCCGTCTAAAAATGGTTGTAGACGAGATTATTGATTTAATAATCCCGCTTTCAACTGTGCTCAGTTCCAAGACAGCCTTTCAACGGTACCAAGATATGGGGGAACATCCTTTACTGAGGTTGGACAGCTGGAGGTGGATGAGGGCGACTGACCTGGTCCTCCAGCTGGCGCACCGTTTCCCGCTGCCGCGCCTGCAGCTCGCTGACGTAGGCCACGTGCTCCAGCTTCAGCTCCTCCAGCTGCTGCTCGTAGCGCCGCGCCGTCGCCTCCAGCTCGGGAGACACGATGTTGGACAGCTGGAAATTGAAGGAGGTTGAGTTAGATGAAGGGTAGATGAAGATAATATAACCCTTGATAAAGGAGGTGCGACGCAACGCTGTTAAATAGAATTAAATTAAAGGAGAATGAAGTATAGTGGTCCAAATTTCCACCACTAACGAGACCCATATTGACTTATTGTCCATTAAATATAGTGTAACTTTTTTAGAGGCAAATTAAAAATAAGCTGTCAGTAAAGAGTTATGACCATATGAGAAATTATTTTTTGAGTGAAAATATTGACATTGATATTTATCTATTTCAGTGAAAACCTAATAGGAAATGAATGAAAGGACCAAAACGATTAGCAGACCAATACGTAAGTGTTGGTTCGCGTAACTCAATAAAATATAAGTATTTTTCACACTATACTTAGGTAATATAAAACGCTGTCCCAATGACGTACAAGATTGAAGCCGGTTTATATTAGTTTATTAACCCGTCGATAATATTAGTTTATTAACCCGTCGATCATGGAAAAACGAGACACAATTTAGAATATCTATAATTATTGTGTCTCAGTCACCGGTGACCGTATGGGGCTTGATGAATTAATTATGAAAACAAGCACGCTGTGCTCTCAGAACAATATACTCTGATGCGACGTTGCTTCAACATGTCGTAACATATGTGTTTTGGCAGCATTTTAGGCATGAATATAAAAATAAATAATACTATAGTATCAAGTCTGTTTATTCTGTGTATAGCCAGTGTTGCAAGATTCAGATTTTTTAAATTTGCCGCCTTTTCTTTTGGACTTCTTTTCCTGGCCAGACTCTAGCAGACAATTTTACTATACATAGGCCTCTTTAGTGGTGGAAATTTGGACCAGACTCCATACATTTTAAAACATACTCCTTTATTTACACAAGACACGTTTCGTTGCAAGAAAGCTGCACCAAAATATGAGCCATTCCAATGGTATGTTGTTATGTAGTTAATAAATAAAAGTAATAAGTGAGAAACACAGAAACCCTACATAGGTTTCTGGGAAAGAAAAAATGATCTAGCTAGTTTCTATCTCTGGGAAAATTTGCATTTCTGGGCCATTTACTTTTCTCCTCGAACTCCAAGCTAGCTAAAGTTAAGCTTGGGTAAATAGCTAGCTTTAAGCATTATTACTTGAAGCTAGCTAGTTTTCCAAGTGTTAATTAAGCAGAAACAAACTTACCTCAATGGTGAGCGAGCGGAAGAGCCTGGCGTCGCCGGCGCCCGCTTCTGGAGACGCGCACGACCGCCTGCGGTCCACGTCCTCGGAGAAACTGTTGGACATACACATGTACATCAATATCAAGGTTTTTTTTATTAACACATTAAAAAAAACAACTTTAAATAGCTATAACTCGGTCAAGTTAACTCCGCAGCTGGCGGCCATGACGTCACATCGACGCTATGTGTGCGACGGACGAACGCGGAGAAGTTGCGGGTTAGTGGGGGGCGAACGCGGGGAGGTCTGTGGGTTAGTGGGGGGGGGGCATCACATTCCGGCGAGGTGCGGAGTTAACTTGACCGAGTTGTAAGTGTGTACGAACATACAAGGATTTAAGTTTATCAATGTCTTTAGTAAATAGTAAGGCAAAAATCGATTAATACCCTTCAAAGTTTTGCCACATTTTGTGTGTTATGAGTCGTCACAACTGAAACCAGAAGCAAGAGGAAAGGGGATAATATTGTACCTATGTATAATTGTTTCAAACACATAACAACATCCATAATATTATATGAAATAGCTATTGCATAATGGTTATTGTAAGATACAGAGAAAAGTTAGCTTATA
This sequence comes from Plebejus argus, assembly GCA_905404155.3. Lineage (NCBI taxonomy): Eukaryota > Metazoa > Arthropoda > Insecta > Lepidoptera > Lycaenidae > Plebejus > Plebejus argus. The sequence goes on along the minus strand of FR989945.1, from coordinate 12,604,577 downwards.
TTAGCTTTAAAAAGTAGTAGTGTCTCTCAACAAACATTACATTTCTTAAATCGTTGCACACAAGAGTAATGATTAAAGAAATGTTTACATACATTATTATGATAAGCATACGAAGCATATAAAGTTCCTACTTACTGTTCCTCCCTTTAGCCGCATAAAAAATAAAAAGATTAAAACATTACACTAATACGACATAAAATTAATTAAATTTGAAAATTACTCATACTTTTTGGCAACATCAGCACATGTCTGTTCGTAGTATTTCCTGAGATTGTTCAAGTCTTCCTCGTGTTTGATGTTCAGTTCGTCTCGTAGCTTGTCAATGTCTGCAGAGCCAGCCTTCACGGTTGTCAGCAGCTCCCTCAGTTGACTCACTTTCAGCATATTCTCGTGTATTTCATGCTTCATTTGCATCTCTAGTTTTTTTATTGTATCTGATTCGGTATTTGCATGTATATTTTCGTGTATCATAAACTGCATTAAGCTCTCTTTTAGTTTATTTCTTATATTGTCCTCTATACTTGTATCAAATGTATTTAGTAGGGAGATTAGTTTATTTTCTAACTCACTTTCAAGTTCCTCGGGGGTGGATGTTCGAATGTCAGACTTTGAGTGATCTATAGTTATTTCCTCTCGGTCCATGTCCTTCTCGCCATTAGAACTTTGTAGAGAGGTGCTGCCACTGAGCAAAGCAGAGTAAAACTTTGTACTATCGTCTTTTATCATGCTTTGGTATTTAATAAAATCTGACAACTGTCCCTTTACTGTATCATGGTCAGAATTCGGCCTCTCTCCGACAATGTGTTGGAGGTTTTGGAGTTCAGTTGTGAGATGATCATTCTCTTCTCTGAGACTGTCCCTCTCACGTAGTGTTTTCTGTAACGAGACCTTTAGATCCTCGATATGTCTATTGCGCTCTATTATAGCTTCTTCCAAGTGCATATTAAGCTGAAAGACAGATGGTAAGTCTATAAACATATGACAGGAAAAAGCATGAATTAAGATTCCTTATGGATAGCGGTCATTGGTGTCTTGTGTAAATCACAATAAAACTATACAAAATAATTGTAAATACCAGCCACCATGTAAACAAAATAATATCAGTATTATTGTGACAAACCATAAACAAAAAGGCTTCACTTTAAAATTGTAACACCTCTTGTACCATATTCTGAGCAAATAAATGAATTATGAATAAAAAAAAACTAGAAAATAAAACAAAAAAGAAAACATTGTCTTAAGTTTATAAATACACAATATACATGCAGTGTCTTAATCTTTTTACAGGCATTTTGTCGCAACATAACATACCATGCAAAAAGTGTATTGATATCATGCAGCAGACAGGTGCAAATATATAGGCAACACTACCTTCCCGTAATACTCTTCGCAAATTGTTTTATAGTCAGTACTTAAAGTAGAATAAGATATATTTTCTTCTGGAACAAAAGACTTTGGTGTTTCCTCATGCCTTTTTGTATCCTCCCTTGTGATATCTTGCACAAGAATCTCTTCAACCAAAACATCTTGCTCTATCTTTGAACTAGCATTGCTAGGCGGAGTTATTGATTTATCAGGTACGTCTTTAGTCGGTGGGTCGTAAACTTCCTGTATTTGTACACTTTCATTTGTAATCAAACACGGGGAGAGCAAATTTGTGATAATCGGTAAAGGTTCTATACCTGGTCCTATTATAGTGGAATTTTCAGGTGGAGGACCAAATATGATTTTAGCAGCTTCATACTGAAACCTCGGTGCTGCCTGGCCCCGAATGTCTAGTTTTATTATTTCTTCCGAAGCTGAGCTACATTTTTCCAATGATTCCTCCTCATTTTTGGGACTCTCTTGAGAATCTTCCTCAGGCTCATTGGGCTCATTGAGGGAATCGATATAGACACTCTGAGGAGACTGTATGGGGGTATCATCGGGTTTGGGTGACAGGGACTTAGGTTTGGTGACATCTCTAGAGGAGAGATCAGAGGAAGACAACACAACGGGACTTTCCTCACTGATGTGCACATCGGAGGCATTCCAGGACTCCTGGTTTGTTTCTAATAAACTCGGGCTGGCTATACTATGTACGGGCTGTCCACTCTGAAAGTCGCTCACATTTTGGCTCTCCGCCTCTGAATGTTCGGTTACATGTGATTGTTCAATATTTTTTGAGTTGGGTTCTTCTGTGTTTGTCACATTTTGGCTGCTAATGTAACTCGTGTGGGATTTCTGTTCAGACTGGTGAGCCTCAGACTCGCTGATAGAGGAGTCTCCTTTCGCAATATGTTCAGATATAGATTCCGACTCACATTTGCTTTCGACTGTGTCAGCTTCCCTTCCTGCAGTGTTTTCATCTTCACTTTTATCTTTAGTTACATTTGATCGATTGCCGTCTGAGGCAACCTTAGCGACGGTAGCCTGCTCTGCGTGCACAATATCCGGAAGGACATTCTAAAAATATACATGAAGGTAAAAATAAATTGGGACAAATCGTTTGATTGTTATCGGCAAAAAATGCTCGGCGATCGTGTTCTTAGGCAAATAAATTTGTAGACGATTTGTTCAGCCTCCGTAAAATAAAGGAAAGCTAGCTAAATAGCGAAGTTTATTCAGTAAGCAACGACATAAACGCTCCGAAGCCAGCTAGTTTGGAAACTTCGCAGTACTTCAGTGTAACTTTATCTACTTTTATTGACTGAATATTTACCGTGGTTTCTGATGTTTGTTGTACATTTTTATAACCTTCATCCATAATACGGAAAATTCATATTATTATTTTCAAACTTTACCTATAAATTATTCACACACGATCACCAAAATATCTGTCTCCAAGACGACGTTTTTTTTTTCAAACATACACAAAGGCAATAGACAATGACAACAGGAAGTGACAGCTGTCAAGACTCCAAGAGGCAAGAGTGCTGACGCCACGCTGACGCTGACGCTTAACAGATTAAAAATTTGATTTATGGCATAAATAAACTCATTTATTAATAATAATTATTATTATGCTAGGTTTAGTTTAGTTTAATTAATTACAATACATCAGTGAGGCACTACCTACCACATAATATCTACACTACTATTATAAAGAGGAAAGATTTGTTTGTTTGTTTGTTTGAGTCGAATAGGCTCCGAAACTACTGGACCGATTTGAAAAATTCTTTTGCTATTGAAATCTCACATTATTTCTGCTGAACATAGGCTACATTTTATTTTGGAAAAAAGTAGGGTTCTGTAAGATATTTGAGTTTTTCGGACGCAAGGTGTAAAAAATCAGCTAGAAAAGTTACTTATTTTGCGTACGCTGCCTAAACTATAAAAGATAGAACCATAAAATGTTCTAAGTAATTGTAGATCTTATAAATATCTACAAAAAAGTCCGCGACACACTATACCTTTTGATACCTATCTATGTCGAGTGAGGCACAATAACCATTTATTTATTTAAAAATCCTAAATTTTTTTTGGAATAAATTTAAACGGATATATTTTACTGACACTATTAATCCTTATCAAAATAAATTATTTTATCACTAAGTACAGTTTATGTAGATAATATTTGGTCTTTGAATGATTAAAATTGGACGTTTGGTTTTGAAATTATGGCGAAATGGGTTGTTTTCTTTTTTTAATCTCCACCAGATGGCGCGACGATAGACTTTTCTAGATTTTCTATTGGTTCCCCACCGATCTGAAATTATCTGCAGGTTGGCACCACTGACTACATATGGGTTGTGTTTCCAAAAAATATCAGTATACTGCCAAGTGTGACATAAATCAAAATATCTTAAACCTAGTTTTCATTAGCATAATATAAACATAAAACTGTATGTATTTATACATTTCCATATATTACTATGTTTTTTTGCTTCGTCTCTCTAGTTTAAATTTCACGAAGGGCATACGCCTAAGCGATCATTGGCCTAAGCGATTAGGCCAGTATACTGGTAACGGCTTAGGAACACGCTAACATTATTGAATACTTGTCAAACTGAAAACTGACAACTGAAAGAGTCAAACTTCTTCTACTTTTTATTGTTGGTGTGGTTTTTATTATTTTTTCCCAAATTGTGTTATTAGGGTTTTTGATGTTCATTATTGGTAAAATATCAGCCATTAAATATCCGTTATCTTGCAGAAGTGCAGGCAAGTTGTTGTCAAAACCTAAATGTATAATTCCTGTGACATTTGGTGTGAATATCGGTAAATAGGGCTATTTCTTCCGTGAGTTATAACTAAAACATCGTTATAATAACTGTATTATCCTATTCATTGGAATATTATTGCGTCTTTATCAAATTGAAATGTATCAAGTTTTACATTCTTTTGCCCAGTTTTGTAGCAATTATTGATGGTATTCCCTGGTATCACCGATAGTTGTCTACCCATACGCCATCTAGTTACTAAAATGGAAACTGTTTGACAATCAAATTAAAAAAATAAGAAAACGCCTCATTAAAATATTACGATAGTGAGCGTCACCAAAGCGCGTGCGGGAGGAAGAAAATATTCTGTTGTAGAAATGAATATTCTGTACATAAAAGATATGAAATGACACCCGAAATTACACCTTTGTCACTACATCGCTATAGAATAATAATAATAATAATAATAATATTCTTTATTTGCATAAATATGGTACATTAAGGTGTTGCTAATCAAACAGTGTCTCACATATTTTGTCGATTTTCTCGACGTGCAAAAGAAAGAAGCCAAAAATGTGGTTAGTTTTTTGTCTGTCTGTCTGTCTGTCACTCTTTCTGTCTGTCTGTATGTTTGTTCCAGCATCACACGAAAAATACTGATCCGATTTGAATGTGATTTTCGCAGATATATTTATCTTCTTCCAACTTAACATCTGGTGTATAAAATTTTTTCCCCCCACCCCTCTAAGGGGACAAAAGAGGGGGTCAGATTTTGTATCAAACTTTTTTCTTTAACACGAAACTACTGATCCGATTTGCATACGGTTTTCACAGATATATTATATTTGTCTTCTTCCAACTCAACATCTGGTGTATAAAAATCCTCCCCCCTCCCCTCTCAACCCTCTCTGGGGACCAAAGAGGGGTCAGATTTTGTATACAACTTTTTTCTTTAGTGGACTTACTTCATATTAGGTATTAACTGTGTTTTTCAACTTAACATCTGGTGTATGACCTTCCCCCCCCACACCTTCTTAGGGGACAAAAGAGGGGGTAAAACATGTATCAACTGATGATAAAATATACTTTAAATGGCAAAACAACGTTTGCCGGGACAGCTAGTTCTATATATTTTTACTAGAGGACGCCCGTAACTCCGTTGCGGCAACACGACGACGGGGAAAAAGTACCTATCATATCCATGATCATATTATCATATCCGGACCAATACGACCTGCAATCCTTCAAGAAGAGAGCGTATTCCCTCTTAAAAGGCCGGCATCTGCAGCTCTTCTGATGTTGCGACTTGCGAGTGGCCATGGGCGACAGTAGTTGCTGTTCATCAGGTGACCCGTTTGCTCGTTTGCCCTCTTATAACTTAGACTTAGATGAAGATTGAAGCCCGCAACTCCGCTGCGCCGAAACTCGTTTATCGCGCGGGAACCGTACATTTTTCCGGGACAAAAAGTATCCTATGTCGTTTCCCGGGACTCAAAGTACCTATTTCTATGCGAAATTTCAGCAAAATCGGTTCAACGGTTTGGGCGTGAAGAGGTAACAGACAGACACACTCGCATTAATTACAATATTAGTATGGATTTTATACAAAAAAATTATGTCCTTTCCCGGGACTAAATGTATTTCAGCAAAATCGGTTTAGTGGTTTGGACGTGAAGAAGTAACAGACAGACAGACAGACAGTCTTTGTATCCTTCGAGGAAATTTTCAGATTGTAATTATTATTAAGTAAAACATGAAACTAATTGTAAAAAAAAATTATATTATGCATCTAGTACCTACCTTTTGCACTTTAAAATAAAACAAGGAAATGTCATAGTCATTTTTATTTACACAAATAATACAAAAGTACTCTTGTAAATTAAGTTTCTGCGAAAAAACAAATAAGAATCTATTGTTTACATAACTTACAATGCACTAGATTTGAAAAAACGTTATTTTCAAGTTATAGCAAAAAGTAAATCGAGGACCTATAAAATGCAACACTAAGGACCTGTTTCACCGCTTCCTGATAAAGTGCCGGATAGGCTATTCACCACTTAACTTGACAGATAGAGTATGGAGAAACTGTCAAAAACGTTGTAGATTGCCTATCCGATACTTTATCAGGAAGTGGTGAAACAGGCCCTTAATTAAATATAGAAAAAATTGCATTTGTGTCATAATTAAATCAAGCTTTTTTTTAATGAATTAAGAAACGAACAGACATATTATCGCCTGATGATAAGCGATAGCCGCCGAACATAGACATACTCACAACACAACAGCAGTGACAGTAATTTAAGTCCTGTGGTGTTGCAAAATAGCCCTTGAAATCCTCAAATCAGTTCATTAAAAAGTAAAAGAGACTATTATGAGTTTGGCGAAAGCCACACAGTAGTTCTTGGACTAAGGAGCTAAATACAGATATAATTAGTCTGTCAAGAAAGTGATGACAGGCGGTAAAATTTTCTAAACGTAATCACGCTTAAAAGGTGTATTTTTTTCTTTGTATTTTACTAGCACATATTTTTATCTCGAATTAATAAAGTTCTCATAATTTTTATTTCATTTAAAATTTTTCCCACCTGTCACCACCACAGATTAAGGATATATAGGGTCACCACTTTCTTGACAGACTATAACTTAATTTTTTTTTATTAAATAAGGGTGCAAACGAGCAAACGGGTCACCTGATGGTAAGCAACTACCGTCGCCCATGGACACTTGCAACATCCGAAGAGCTGCAGGTGCGTTGCCGGCCTTTTAAGAGGGAATACGCTCTTTTCTTGAAGGTTTGCAGGTCGTATAGGTCCGGAAATACTGCTGGTGACAGTTCTTATTTTAATTAACTTAATGTTTTAAATTAGAACAAAAAACGTTTACCAAACTTAATTCAATGAGAGTTTTTTCTTTCCTAATGTCCCTCGGTATTCAGTACTCATTGTATTAACCACACTCACAAATTTAAAAAAATCCTTTACATAAATATAAAAGCATTGAGAGATGTAAATTGTTTGAATAAACAATTCGGACCCTAAAGGTGCGTTCAGATTGATAAACGTAAATATGACCATGGTATTTTCCAAGTTTGTGTAAGTTATCTACAGTACTTACACCAACTTGTACATACCTAATAATATAGATAATGTCACGACATTAACTGGACGCATCTTTACAATAAAGATCTTAATTTACATTCGGTCAAAAATCGTTCTCTGAAAATCCTCGTGATAAATAAATAAAACTACCTACTGATTTTTAATATTTCTTGCCAGATTCAACATTAATACTTGACACATAACTCATTGGCAGAGGTTACACGATCAATTTTTCATCAATCTAATCCATCAATCCGATCCAGATTGACGAAAAATTGATCGTCTAACCCACGGATTGATGGATTGATCATTTTTTTAATATGGACTTTTTCATAACCATCAATATTCCGTCAATCAGACGATGAAATTCTGGATCAGATTGATGAAAAATTGATCGTGTAACCTCTGATATAAGGTTACATAACGCCGAACAACCACATAGTTAATCATTTAAAATTGACTGAACAATTTTATTTACATACGGGTATATGTAATATGACAGACCAAAGTGGTCTAACATGCCTTTTGAACACTAAATATAGTTTCTATTATGAAATACATATTTTTATTGCTTTTTCTTTCGCATGCTATAATCTAAAATTATCGACCGATAATAATAATACTTAGAATTATTGCAAAGGTATACATAAATATTCTTGTTATATTAATAACCAACGGACAGAACAAACAGTAGACAACGGCACATACTACTTAGCTACCGTCATACAAGCTTTGCTAATGTACTGAATATAGCTAATAAATGTCAAGCCTATGCTGCTTTAGGGCCTGTTTTCACTTTGATTAGTGCGAGTGCAGGTGATTAGTGATTAGGAGAAATTAAAGGACTTGCACTAATCAATCTCTGCCCACAGTTCACACGCTCTTATCGCTAATCAAAGTGTATACATGCCTTAATAAACGTTTGACTAGCCGCAGTGTCGCAGTCTCCCATCGCGAGTCGTTTTCTGCTAAACTTAAATTAGAACAAAATCGTGCCGATGCACTGATTGTTGTGCTCGCTGCCTAGCTCTATCACAAGTCCAGCTGAATTTAATTCAATGACTATATAGTTTAACAATGAGGTCATATTATATTTTGAGGTAACAGTAGTTGGGAAATCCTATATCTATACATTATTTTAACTTTTTCTTAGTTATTCACACAATTTTTTAATGATACAACTCGGTAAAAATTTCTGTAGACCTGAATTGAATATACTATATTATAATAGAACTGAATGTCTACAGAAATTCGATCGGATACGTTTAATTTTAACTTTAAATAATATAACCTCATTGCATTTAGAATAATTTACTTGATGTAAGTAAGTACTTAAAATTTAAGATTTATGAAAATATATTTCTGTTCCATAAACATAGGTGTAGGTACATTAAATTCGTCAATATTCAGCAATATCAATATGTTAAAGCAAGTTGCTTTATAAAAAAGCTAACAGTTGTTTTTATTAAAAAATTAATTAAAAAGGGTGAAGCCACATTACTCCATTGTGTTACGTTGCGTCGCCTTATCGGTGCGACCTCAATTTCAGACGTAGCGTTGTAATCACATTACAATGATATTATGTACATTTTATTCAACTGCAAAAGCTTGGGTAAAAGAAAATGTCAAAAACTATGTAGCCACTAAAAAGATTTGGCACTCGAGTTGACAAGCTTTAAAACGATTTTTTAGAGGATTAACAAGAACACTTTCCAATAGCACAATAATTTTCAATTCAATCTTGCTTCTACCCCCTAAGTATTACAACTACATTATTTTAATGAAATAATACCTACATCGGTATTTGTACAGGTACATAAGCATTAATAAAATATGTAGTTATTAAGACATAGCAATCATCTGTAGCAATTGTTTTAACTTGTAAACAAGGTCCTATATTATAACAGCTAGCTCTGACTAATGCAAGTCAAATACTCCCACGGTATCAAATACACCTAATAATGACATACATAAGCGGCAATATCTTTAATACTTACTGCCGTACTCAGATTTTCATTTAATGTTCGTCATTAGCTATGTCCACATTATGCAATTTCATCTTCAATTTTCGTCATCTTCTTTTTATTCAACTTTCATAATTCATTTGACATATTCAATAATTGAATGCGTCAAAGTCCACCCGCGTTGAAAGAAAAGTGTCATAGCGAGCGCTACGATTTTAACGCGCGTCACGGGCATGCCTCACGTTCGCTGTTGACTGCGATATAACGCATGCCCTTGAGGAACAAAAAAAGGCACAATGTGGACAAAGCTATCAAATGAAAATGTTGACAGAAGTCCCATATACATGTGTTTAATTCATTAAAATCTTGAATACGGCAGTTACAACTTATAGATTATATTATCTACATTAAATAATTTTTCGACCATGCTCAAAATGAATCTTAATATTAGTTTAAATTTAGATGTACGCTTTTAGCTGTAAAGCTCGGTTATGCATGGTTTGAGCACCATGGATTTTATGCTAGTTTCAATAAAAAGCTTTTTCTATAATCTAACATCTATTATAAGGGTCGGCGCACATAAAAACGCGTTGCAGCGCTGTAACTTTAAGGTGTCGTATTAAAATTGAAGTGTATTTAAATTCACGTTAGAATATTACGTTTCTTAACAAGAGCGGCGCTGCGCTACGCAGCTCTGTGCAGCTTGAAATTCGACAGTGTATCTTTTTAAGTGTTAATAAAGTTCAATTTTGAAGAGCTATTTAAAAAGTGCAGCGCCGTATCGCGTGTTATCTCGGCGTGGCTTGACGCCAAAGTCTATAAATTATTTTGTTAAGCTTTGATAGTTTATAATATCATGGCATACAATCAAAGTTAAACAAAATTTGCCAGCATAAGATGCACACTTACACAGCTGTTAGCATTAAAAGTCAGCTTTAGCTGAAAATAAGTGATTTCATGACTTAAACACAACACTATTTCTCTACCTCAACTCCCAAGCGGCCATATGCGGCAGCAATAAGTAATAACAATAGATAAGCTATTGTGTCTGGTTTTTCCACGATCAAGGTATAATATATTTGTGAATTTTTCATGTAATTATGGCCAGAGAATTCGATATGGCAATTAAAAGGAACTATTAGGAATGTTAACTAACAAAAATATTTGTGATATAGTTATACCATTTGTGTAAATAATATTGAATGAGAATAAGCATTATTTCTGTACACCTTTATAAAACTATGAATTAGTAATATTACGCTTCAAAAACTGACAAATAAACTTTTTTACAATTTGAAGATAGAATTAAAAAAAAACTTCATTAAATTCAATCTTAAAAACGCTGCGGCATAATTCTGTGAGTGAGTTTACCCTAACGGCCGGGACACAAAAACACGATACGACGTCGTGTCGTGGGAATCCACGACGAGCACCGTAAAAAACTACGACACGACATCGTGACGTGCCACGATATACGGCACGACGTCGCGTCGTAGAAACTCACGATGCGTCATCTTTGAATTTCTACGTGACTCGTGAGTTTCTGCGACGCGACGTCATGCCGTATATCGTGGCACGACACGACGTCGCATCGTGAAACGACGCCGCGTCGTGGTACGACACGACGTCGTATCGTGTTTTTGTGTCACGGCCCTTATGCGGATAAGGTACAGTTACAACTTACCACCATGATTTAGAACGAAACCGCTACACGTATGCATCACAGTTTCCAAGCGCAATATTTATAGGTATTTTTGAACATAATAATTAATAAGCAATTACCGTAACAGGCAATTCCGGGAACTGAATGCGCTACAATTACAATGAACAACTTGTTCTAACATATTGTCCGTTGGAGCACAACCCATGCCCTGAAAAAGAGAAATATTGTATTTAATACATTTCTAGTTTCTAACTTTCTACAATCCATACTAATATTATAAATGCGAAAGTGTGTCTGTCTGTTACCTCTTCACGCTCGAACCGCTGAACTGATTTTGCTGAAATTTGCATGCCCATCCGACGCATGGATCATCTTACTTGTCAGACAATCAGGGGATCAGCCTACATTGTCCTAACCAAACTTGGCAATAACATGTTTCCAATGCGGGAATCGAACCCACGAGCTCTTGACTATCCGAGTCAAGAGCTCGTGGGTTTGATTCCCGCGTGCCGTGCTCTAAACCACTGGACCACGGAGGTGTTATGTATACTCACCTACAATATCAACTAATCGTAATGTTGTGTACCGCGGAGGGCAGTCAGGTAGCCGAAGTGCCCCCTTTCTCTTCCTCTTCATCTTCTTCTTCGTCTTGTGCCATCAATTGTCTCGCCAGTTGTAGTGCCTGGAAATATGAAATTCCAATAAGAAACTAAGTTTTTTTGTTTAGCACACACAGGTCACACACACACACAAAAATAGGATTCTGAGGTATCAATTTATTTATGATATTTTTATTTGGTGCACTGTGGCTATAAATGACAACATTAGGGTTAATTCAGACCGCAACGCGACGCGTAGATGCATGCATGATCTATATTAATTCATAATTCATAATTCATAATTCTTTTATTGCCAGAATGAAGTACAGGGTTGGTCTTAGTTCTATTATACAATTGGATCTTTCATTCTACCATACTAAAATGGTAAAACTGAAAGACTTACATGAGGTCTCACGCAATTGAAGTCTGTCAAATCCATTCTTTAGCATCAAGCATCTACGCGTCGCGTTGCGGTCTGAATTGACCCTAATGTTAAACCTTGAAGCAGCCGCGATTTAACGGAAAAACTAGGTCAGCTGGAGAATATTTTTAAAATATGTCAACTTGGTGATAATTAAGAAGGTCATACTCAAGTCAAGTGCCTATTAGATATAGCGATAGTGTCTTCCTTAAGGCTGGAACAAAATGCTACCAGGGTGTTTTGTGACACCTAATTGTTTTATTTTTCAGATTTTAGAAGACAAATTTGTGAGTTTTGGTATAGCATTACTTAATGACTTTGGAAGAGAAGACTGTGTGCTAATAATTTTGACTCAGGGCCTGTTTCACCACTTCCTGATAAGTGGTGGATAGGCTATCCACCACTTAAATTGAGAGATAGAGTATAGAAAATCTGTCAAATAGCCTATCCGGCGCTTCATCAGGAAGTGGTGAAACAGGCCCTAAATGTTGTTTTGTACACACAGTATAATATATTATAAACTAAACATAGTTCCTGAATTTATATGTACATATACGTGCACACATTGTACACCAATTATGTTATAAACCTATTGTAACAGGACCAATTAGAAGCTTTATCTATTTGTATATTGGCATTATTTAAGTTAATGATAAGCTGAAATAATACAAATTCATTGTTCTTTATCTATTTCCAATAAAATCGTTTATTCATAGTGCCATATTGATAAGAGCTACATCCTTTTAACACACTAAAGACACTAGCTGTCCAGTAAGTAGTGTAACAAGTACACACAGTATTAATTTATCTTAAAGGAAATACTAATAATACATAGGCGCCGGCAGAATTAAATTTTTAACAAACATTACAAACTATCTTTGTACGGCTGCGGCATGATAATGGAGTTACAAAATTCCGAGATGGTTCCACCCAGATGGCACCCCCCTGTCGGCGCCAATGAAAGAATATGCCATTCTTTCTAACTTTGCTTTAATACAGCACCAGCAATAGACCAATCACTACTCAACATTAAATAAAATAAATACTGGTGAATGTATGAAATGGGTAGTAGGCAAAATTGTAATGGCTTAAACACAACTAGCCAGTAGCTATGTTGATGTAGTTACAAAAAAGTTATTTGTACTTTTATCAAAATCCAGCTTACAGCTCCTTTCAGAATTCTTTAACATCTCAGCTTTTGGATTTAGCCTACCACTTTCAAAATTAACAAGACATATTTGGAGGCATGCAGTTATTATTATCTATGCCAGGGCTTCTTAAATTTTCGGCTCCACGAACCCCTGTTAAAATTTCCAGGTGACAGTGAACCCCTTACTAACTATGAATCCCAAGAAAATAAAGAAATTGACTGTTATGTTGAAAATAAGGTTTTTATTTGAATAAAAAGTAACACATAAAGTGCCAAAATCAAGCCACCAAAATGTAAATCTTGTCGCGAACCCCCTGCCTAACCCCTAGGGGTTTGCGTACCCTACTTTGAGAAACCCTGATCTATGCTATAACCAAAATTAACTGCATTATGAACATGAGAGTCTCAAGAAGACAATGAATTTGTACTAATCATTTAATACTGCAATAAATATAAATAAAATATGTTTATTTCAGGCTTACATCAACCCATAAAAAATATTAGTAAATGCATTAGTAACAATCCATAGCTTAATCTATGTTAGTATTGTTAGTAATTTAAGAGTGGGTGGGTGGAGGTAGCATAAAATAAACATTGTTTATTTTAAGCCCAGTGCTACCTCCACCCAGTGCCTTTGAATGGGGCAATCTGGTCTGCAAGCAAGCATTTTTAGAATGCTGTTCTGAGAGTTGCAAGGATGATACAGCACAGAGACGGCTTTTTAGCTCATGATAGCATAAAAGCTACAGTATGGGCAATGCATAATAAAATTCATAAGTACCTGGAATTCATTATAGTGAATTTTTCTCTTCTTTTTGAACTCCAATCTCCGTTGGCGCTCCTCCTCCGTCTCATCCTCGTCGCTCTCGGAAGACTCCAGACACTTGGGCGGCTTGTTCATGCTGGCCGCCAGCTTCGCAGCCAGGATGTTGGCGTCCAGCTCGTCAGTCGGCTCCAAGTCTCCGTCCACAGCCTCCGAGTACGGAGTCTTCGGTTCGTCCACCTTCATATGCCCGTAATCCTTGTCCGGCGGATGGAACGTCTCCATGATGTTCATCTCGTCGAACCTCTGCTCCTTTGCCCTTTTACTCGAGGAGGGCATAGCATTATCTTGACTGTCGACACTACGCGAAGTTTTTAGAATACCCTTCGCGGGTTTTTTCTGCAAATTCTGGGCCATTTCGAGCACTTATTGAAGCATTTTAATTAATACGAGCAATGTACTAGGTATTTTTGAACTTACAATCAAGTTCCAAATTGATTTTGATCAAAAATATTTTATATTTTTATTGCTCCGATGAGCGCCGACATAATTTTTGACATTGACATTTGACAATCAGAATTAGAGGTGGTAACTGGCAACAGCCTTATAAGTTATAGGGCCCATTCACGGCAGTCCGCTCACACATTAAGTATGAAATACACGGTCGTCAACGGCGGTTAACGACCATGCAAAATCTATAATGAAAAATTGACAACACGTTAGCAACCGTGTGGCTGGCAATGCGCATACAATTTTTTTTTTGCTGTTGACGACCGCCGTTGGTGACCGTGTATTTTCTTACTGCAAGTCCATTGCACATTTTTTATGGGACAAGTTCCCTTAAAAAAAAGTCCCATTAATTTGACAATAATTAACATTGGGGGTTTTGTCGGGAATGTGAAAGTGTGATGTTGTGATTTTGTATTATTTTCCTAAAATTGTGTTAAGTTGGGTTTTTAATGTGTAATATTGGTAGAATATTAACCATTAGATATTCGTTATCGTGCACAAGTGTGGGAAAGTGATGCATTATCCAGAAACGTGCTATTTTGTGTTCCCTCCAAAACTCCATCAAAAGCTTCAGTAAAGCGTCTACCACTTTACTGAATCAACCGACTTGACTTTCTGACGGTAATGACTTTTACTTAGACTTTGACTAGACTTTAGACCTGACGAAATAGAATAACGATGCTGAAAATTATATTGTAAAATATTGTTTTCCCGCCATAATATATACTCGACACTGGCCATGGTTAAAGCCGAAGTGCCATTATAAGAAAAAAAAAAATAATAATAATTAACATTGACATAGGTCATAGACAGTTTGTTTGTTTACCTACCTACTTCAATTTTTCACAAAATTTGGATTGCATATAAATCGATGGATTGCATTTTGTTTTAGCATGAATGTAATTTGAAATGGTGGAGGATACAAATTTAAATTCCAACAAAACGAAGGTAAATATTAACAAGACACATTCAGTTAGCAACGAGAGCTCATCTGCATCTTTCGGTATCTCGCTTAATTACTTTATGCACTAGATAACTTATAAATCTTTAATTTATAAGTTTAAGCACTAGATAACTTATAAATATTTAATTTATAAGTATAAGAAAGTTTGAGTCCTTTACTCAAGCTTTCTTGCATGTATAATTATGAAATATGAATTGTATTTCTCGTAAGTGATTTTGTAATCTTTTGAGAAATAAAGAAAACCTAAACCTAAATATGTTTGTTGTTCTTGTGCTATCTTTGTAAGTGTTGTTGTGTAACACTATATAATTATAGTGCATATAATTTCTAGGTGAAGACCACCCGACCTAAGGCAGTATATCTATGGACAGAAGCAGATGTCCAAAAGTGGTTACGGCGCCACTGTAGTGATTATTACAGTTTGTACTGGGAGAGATTTCATGAGGTACCATATTTTACAAATAAATATTTACTTAAACCAATGTTGCATGCCAATGTACCCACCCCGTCAGCTAATTAAACTATTTTCAATTATCCAGACACCTATGCACACATAGGTAATAAATTAAGTCTGCTTCCATATTCATAAGAAATCCAGTGCCTTGTTATTTTTTGCTTCTCAAATTAACTCCGTCATTGCATCTTAAATTCTTGTTAAAAATTTACTAGCTGTAGCCTTTTTACTGCAATGATAAATATTGTCTTATTTATTGCCCTTAAATTATATGTATAACAATTTTGACCAGACTGTTTCATTAGGCAAAATAATAGAAACACTGACAGTTTTTGTGGACAAACTAACTTAATATTATTTCCTTTGTTAATTCATCAAGCCCCAAGCGGTTGCATGCGACCGCAATAACAATAGATATATGTTGTTTTTCTCACAATCGACGGGTTAATCTATTACTTTGACTACTTTACACTAAGAATAAACATGTCTATGGTGGCTGTGCTAAGCTTGCAGGAGGAAAAGCATATGGTTTTCTTTTTATGCCTTTATGTACTTATTAAACAATTTTCAGCATGACATCACGGGCAGAGCACTGGTTCGTATCAACGACAACACCCTGCTCCGGATGGGTATCACCAACAAGGATCACAGGGAAGCTATATGGAGGGAGATCCTAAAGCTGAGACTCAAGACTGACATCGTAGAAATAAGAGATTTGGAGAGACGGCACTACTATTTTAACTATGATTTGTGATGAAATATGATGGTAAAATAAAGGTTTATGAGTAAAACTATGTTAGCCCATGAAAAAGTATTTTTACGTCATTAAACCTACGTGGTTTTTTTGTAGTGCTTAATAGATTGTTTTTTTTTTTTCTTTGTATTGATAAATAAATAAATAAAAAAAAATAAAAATAAAAAAAAATGTATTTGTATAAAAATTAAAATAAAGTGTATTTTTTAAATGTTGGTTTATTTATCCATTTGTACCCATTTAAAATCAAATATTATGCTGTGATGAGAATGTTTTTAAAGCGAAGATGAAATTCTGAACACTGCCAAGAGATGGCGCTACAGTACACATCCTAAAATAACTTTCTTCAGAACTTGCCGTCATCAACATTAACATTTTGTAAGTAATTCAGCAATTAAACTTTACTCAATTTTAGTAACAGTATTTTTAAAGTGCATTCTTTATAAATTGTACTTTTAAATTTAATTCCAAGTACAGGACTGTTGCATATCGGTCGAGGATTGATTATTATTGTTATAGGACTTATAGGTAGGTTCATGGTAGGTTCTTATTGTTGGTTAGCTGGGCCCTCGCTACCATATTATGTGCAATGTGTGCAATGCACATGGACGCCATCCTCTAGGGGCGCCAAGTTGTCAGGGCACCAAAATCCCTTTTTGGCACACAGGCGCCAGTAGCCTTTACGGGGGCCCTGCCCTGACTTATGTGATTTTAGCGAAGTTATAATGTTTTACAATAGCTATTTGCTTGCTTTTTTCATTTATCATGCGGGAACCGCAAGCTTTTCGGGATAAGAACATTCCCAAGTCCTTTCCAACGACGCTTTTGCTTTATATTGCTTTAAATATCAAATTCTATCAATTTCGGCTTAGCGGTTAAAGTACAGAGAGATACCATTTACCAACTTAAAAAGACAGACAATAAGACACTAGTTCACTTATTAGTTATTAGTAATTAGTATGCACTATTATTTAGGTACTAAGTAGATAATATTGTGTTATGCAGTTAAGCAGTACCTAACTATAGGACTACTAATATATATTCTGTGCTATAGGTACATATTATTATAATAGTTAGTTACTTAGCAGTTAGCACTTAGCAGACACTTAAGGGCAGGTAACAGTAAAATAGCGCGTGGACAAGTTTTTTGATCCTGTTTCATTCCTTACATTATCATCTAAAAATTTTGAAAAAATTACGACCTTTACTTGAGGATATAACGTATTCGGCTTCGCATTCATTGACACAAACAGAAGAACTTCACTCGATAGAAAACAAAGCCAAAGTTACCTCTTTTTAAAATCTTTTTTCAATGCTGTGCTAAGAATACTGAACTAAGCGACCTATTTTTTATAGCTTTAATTAGATAAAATGATTATCTATCCGTATTCGCAAAAATGGAAATTGTAGCATTTAATTTACTGATGCCAGTGACAAGATATCTAGAGAATTCGCGTGTTTTTGTATGGGCCACCGCGCGACAGTCGCGCGGTGGCCCATACAAAAACATTTTGAGTGATAGATGCCCTTAAACAAAGATAAAATGACGACCTCTGTGGATAGCACGTTGGTAGCGGTCGCGGGTTCGAATCCCGCCGACGGAACAGAAAGTTTTCAAAGTCCTGGGTCATGGATGTGTATTAAATACATTTATCATATAATAAAAATCTTAAATATATGTATAGTATAAAAGTATTAAATATATTTCCGTTGTCTGGACCCGTAACACAAGTCCTTACCACTGGGCCAGATTGACGTGGTGTGAAGCGTCCATAGATATTATTATTATTAAAAACACAGGCAAATCTGTGTCAGCTAAAAATAATGTGTGAAAGTTAATATTCTTTAGAGTAAGGCTTCTCTCGTCTTTACAACTTATTAGAGACGCCGTCCTACTTCATAGTAAAGTTTACTTTAAAACCACTTGCATGCAAACACTTGCATTATTAAACCCTTATCTAATAAGAATATCTAATAAGTAATAAACGTAAGTAAAATTGCTGTTACTTACCTAAAATTGGTGTTATTTATTTTATGTACCTACTTGTAGGGTACCCGGTACCATGCTTAGGTAGTAGGTATAGACTATAGGCACACTGTGCTATAGGTATGCGGCGTACTTACTAACGGAGTACCTACAAACAAAACTCAGAACTGAACTGTGCTGTGAAACTAAGTATCTAACTTAAAAAGCTGTTTCTTAGGTGTGTTCGAACCTTCGCACCGCCAAGTTTTAGTGGGTGGGGCTTTTTGAGCGAGTCCCACATATCCGCGTCAGGATCTCCCTCATCCCCCGCGGAATGCGTAAATGCATTTCTTGGCGTTAAAAAAAAAGGTGTGTTCGAACCTTGACTGTCAGTTGGTCATATCAAAATAATAGCTAAAGAATATCATAAAGGCCGTCACAGACTTAGCTATAATATATACTAGCTGTCCCGGCAAACGTTGTTTTGCCATTTAAAGTATTTCTACTTCATCAGTTGATACAAAATCTTACCCCCTCTTTTGTTCCCTAAGAGGGGTGGGGGGGGGGTATTTTATCAACTGATGTTAAGTTGGAAATACAGTTAATAATATTATGAAGTAAGTCCAAGAAAAAAGTTTGATACAAAATCTGACCCCCTCTTTGGTCCCATTAGAGGGGTGGGAGGGGGGATTTTTATACACCAGATGTTGAGTTAGAAGAAGACAATTATATCTGCGAAAACCGTATGCAAATCGGATCAGTAGTTTTCGTGTTAAAGAAAAAAGTTTGATACAAAATCTGACCCCTCTTTCGTCCCCTTAGAGGGGTGGGGGGAAAAATTTTTATACACCAGATGTTAAGTTGGAAGAAGACAAATATATCTGCGAAAACCGCATTCAAATCGGATCAGTAGTTTTCGTGTGATAGTGGAACAAACATACAGACAGACAGACAGACAAAAAACTAACCACAGTTTTGGCTTCTATAGCGATGTAGTAACACCCCCTGCTTATTATTTTTTGAATATCTTTAATGTACAGAATTCACATTATAGATAATTTGTATAGATTTATAGCTGAGTGTGTGGTCACGCGAAAATTGTATAGAAAATATAATATTAATATGCCTAACTATAAACATATTAATATATATTATAGCTAAGTCTGTGACGGCCTTTAGTCACGCTGAGAGCGTATCAGCAATGATTGGTATTGAGTAGGAGATTTGAGAGTACACAATAATTAATGTGGACCTAATAGTTCGCTCTTGAGTTCTCTTTTCTCGCTACTCGTTTGCGGCATAAAACAAATTGAGCACTGCGGCAGCAATAAAAATGTTGAACAAAATATTTAGTGTAATCAATTAAGGCGGGTTTCGTAATATCAGAGCTGTGGCATGCATCGATCTCATTGTTGTGCCAGATTCTCCGCTGCCGCAATTCATGAGCGACTGCGTGAAGTTTTTGCTGTCCATTTTATAGACTATCCCCTTCAGAGAAGCCGAGAATTTTGGTTTTGCCGATAATCTTGGGGTAGGGTAGGCTATTAAAAGTACAATATATAGGCCATGCCTCTCCCCACCTCTCCCTCGGTATCCGGACATTAAAAAGCCTGGACGGTCTCAAAATATTACGTCGTTTCAATCGCGCACACATGCCTCAAAGTCTCACTTGTGGATAAGCCAGACGACAGTATAATTATGTCCTATAAATTAGGCCAGGCCGTGTCGCTAAATGTAGATTACAATGTGTAATGCCGCGGCCGCATATGCGTAGTGCTTCGCGCTAAAACCGATACTATTGGACGATCTGCGTGTATCGTCCAATACTATCGTCTCGTAGCACGAAGCTTCGGACGATAGACGCAGCTGCGGCCGGGTCGTAATGGTGTGTGTGGTTGCAGTTATTTAGGAATCAGAGATCTAGGGAACCTACCGAGTAATGAGTAGCAAGTTAGTGTCAATTGCCTCGCTTCTCGGTAGGTGTAATCAAGCCCTAAGGTAGTGTCAGTACTATTATATATTCTGTGGTAGTGTCCTGTATCCTGTCAGAGAGAGAGACAACTCTTGTTGTCTGTATAGGTACGGAGTACTATTATATATTCTGTGGTATAGGTAACTAAAGTATATCGTGATAAACTTGGACCACACTCGGCGCGTCTAGATGGCGAACAGTAGACGCTCCGAAATAGCCATTTTAACGGCCCCTCCTATGTTTATTGTTTTTAGCTCATTTTAAAGCAACTGGACGCTTCTTCTAAATGTCTGTCACTATGCGCATTGCGCTATCTTCAAATAGTGACAGACGTTTTAATAGTGTTTGTATAAACTTGAAAACTCATTTTCAACTTTATACAAAGACTTGAGAAGAAATTACAGTAGGCGTCAATATAAAATTAGGGGGCAAACAAGCAAACGGGTGACCTGATGGTAAACTACCTTCGCCCATAGACACTCGCCACATCAGAAGAGTTGTAGGTGCGTTGTCGGCCTTTTAAGAGGGATAGCAAATTAAGGGGGGCTCCCATACAAAAAACACAATTTTTGGCCTAATTTTGCTCTATAATGGTACGGAACCCTTCGTGCGCGAGTCCGACTCGCACTTGGTCGATTATTTATTCCTACCTAGATTCATAAATCCTTTGATTATATACTACACGTGTAGTTTAAAATCAAAGCATAAATCATACAACCGCGCATAATAATTGATGTGTGTGCTCGAGCCTCGAGGACACCCACAAATTATTAATGAATGAATTAATCTTTAAGCACGATGGAATAAGCATAACATAAATTACATGCAAAAATTATTTATTTAAACCTAAATTCTATGTAGGTACATTAGGCCTAAGTAATTTGTAGAAACCAAGTTTTATCGATTCGAATTTCGAATGTCAGTTAGCAGAAACAACGTTTAGAATCATTGTTGACGCCAAAGAGCGAACGGTCAAGATTTCGCATCTCTTGCCAAATCGAGTCCAAGAAATGTCCCTGTAATCTTGTATGGATATTACGAAATTTACGTAGCGATGGCGACCAGCCTTTGAACGCTTTTATTGTGTCAAGTCCCAGTTCTGTGCGGGTACCCGGAGTGCGCGGTTTTGGCGCGCGTTTTGCCGACATTATTGTTTTTGAGTGACGTTTTGTTTCTTTAGTTGACCAGTGTTAGTTTAAAGGTGAGTGATCATTTTTAGGGTTGCGTACCCAAAGGGCAAAAACGGGACCCTATTACTTAGACTTTGATGTCTGTCCGTCTGTCCGTCTGTCTCCAGGCTGTAACTCAAGAATGGTAATAGCTAGCGAGTTGAAATTTTCACAGATTATGTATTTCTGTTGCCGCTATAACAACAAATACTAAAAACAAAATAAAATTAATATTTAAGGGTGGCCTTTGCTCTATTATATCAATAATGGCAACAGATAGGTACTTGAATTTTTCACAAAGTCCTTAGTTTTATGTGTACTTTAATATTTAATAATAATATTAAAATAAAATTAAAAATAAAGGGGGGCTCCCATACAAAAAACACAAATTTTGGCCTAATTTTGCTATATATAATGGTACGGAACCCTTCGTGCGCGAGTCTGTCTCGCACTTGGCCAATTATTTAAAATTCTATCTTTAATTAAGTCCTTCATCGAAATTATTGTGAATTGCGGTAATTAGTGTAAATAAAGGCGGTTTTTCAGAGACATCTTACAAATTACAAAATATTATATCGGAGATAATAATAATTGTTGTACAATGTACGCCTACCGTCGGCTTACAAATTATATACCTAGCTAAAGAACACAATGCTCTAATACGCTTTGTATTGACTTGTAAGATTTACAAAACGCTATTGAAGCAGTTAATGCTAAATATAACAAAAGGACGAGTGCACACAGTTTGTACTAAGGCTAACTTTTGCTTGATACGGAACAAAACAAAAACAATTTTAGGAAACTACGAATTCAACTTTGCGATAAATATGATTGATTGAGTTCTTGTTTAGAAACAACTTCTAATTACGCAAACAAAAATCCACAGGTTTTTTATATAGGTATTTATTGAATGTCTTTCGACCAAAAACCCAAAATTTCATGTTGTTAGGAAATCTGTGAAACACGTAAACATAAAAGAAACATCCAAATAATCGTTAATGTGCGTTAAAACATAAAACAACGTCGCTGCGAACAAACGGAAAACATTTGGGGTATTTATAAATATTTATCTCATATCTCCTCGTCCTACTGTTCGTATTATTTATGTCGCCACATTTGGCGGCTGTAAACTTATGATTGAGATATTTTATTTTATGATGATATTAAAACGTTAAAATGCGTCACTCTAGCTCTACTACGGCTCTACCTTCAAAACTTTTTCGATTCAGTGATTCAGGAGCAGTTAAATATAATTTGAAATTAGAATATGAATAGAACTGTTTTAGGTACTGCTGCAAAGGCTACTTTGACTTGCAAAGCAGTGGTAGTAGTAAATATCGTTATTTCATTTTTTTTATTTCCAGCATATTATTTGACTAGTTGACCCGGCAAACGTTGTTTTGCCATTTAAAGTATTTCTACTTCATCAGTTGATACAAAATCTTACCACCTCTTTTGTCCCCTAAGAGGGGTGGGGGGAAATTTTTTTATACACCAGATGTTAAGTTGGAAGAAGACAAATATATCTGCGAAAACCGCTTTTAAATCGGATCAGTAGTTTTCGTGTGATAGTGGAACAAACATACAGACAGACAGACAGACAAAAAACTAACCACACTTTTGGCTTCTATAGCGATCTACTGACACCCCCCGCTTATTATTTTTTGAATTATATCTTTAATGTACAGAATTCACATTTCTACAGTTTTATTATGTATTATACATACAATAAAACTGTAGAAATGTGAATTCTGTACATTTAGATATAATGACTACAATGAGTGTCACCAAATCGCTATAGAAGCCAAAAATGTGGTTAGTTTTTTGTCTGTCTGTCTGTCTGTCTGTCTGTCTGTATGTTTGTTCCAGCATCACACGAAAACTACTGATCCGATTTGAATGCGGTTTTCGCAGATATATTGGTCTTCTTCCAACTTAACATCTGGTGTATAAAAATTTTTCCCCCCACCCCTCTAAAGGGACAAAAGAGGGGGTCAGATTTTTTCAAACTTTTTTCTTTAATACAAAAACTACTGATCCGATTTGCAAACGGTTTTCGCAGATATATTTGTCTTCTTTAAACTCAACATCTGGTATATAAAATTTTACCCCCCACCCCTCTAAGGGGACCAAAGAGGGGGTAAGATTTTGTATCAAACTTTTTTCTTTAATGGACTTACTTCATATTATTTACTGTATTTTCCAACTCAACATTTGGTGTATAACCCCCTCCCTCCCCCCCTTAGGGGACAAAAGAAGGGGGAAGATTTTGGATCAACTGATGAAGTAGAAAATATACTTAATATGGCAAAACAACGTTTGCCGGGTCAACTAGTGTATAGATAAATCTGTCATAACTTTTTGTAAAGCATAGTTTTTTAATCTTGGGTTAACTATTACAATATGTGGAATAATTCACACACTTTCTTAAAAATATTTTGTGCGTTTAAATTTATTCAAACCAAAATATCTACTTCATAACGATATTCTCTTAGTCCTGCGGTTGTTTAATTTTCTAACCTGGGGTCCACTCTCATGCTTCGAATATGTTTAACTGGCCCCCTTTTTTCGCCGAGAGTTTTTGCGGGGGATGGGGTCCCTCCTGCAAGTATGTGGGTTTCTGCTACGCCCGAAAAAGAGTAGTGGACGCAGCCCCTACCCACTAAAAACTCTTGTTGGTGACAATATGTCCTCGAGTTCTGACTTACAAGGAAAAACCTCCTCAAAGTCTGTCCATGAAATCCATAGCCAATCATCAAGTATCCCTCGTCTGTAGCTCGTGTACCCCCGACCTAATCTCATCTCGCTGCCAACTCGCGAGCCGCAGTCGCTGATTTATTCCCCCATTCGCTGCGATTACATGTTAAGCGTGGTGCACAATTTATGTGCATTGTGCACCTATCACGGGCCTGATTCTAACACTTCGAATGTCATATCACACTTCACAGCTAGTTGTAGGTACATGTTTTGTGTGCGATTGAAATAGCCAGCAACCCAAGCTACTTGAAGTATGAAAATCAGGCGCTAGAACTATTTTATCTAGGAGTTTATTTTTGTGATTTTGTTGTTGACATTTAAGGTGACGCCTTGATAATTTGGCTGTAGCGATGTCCATTTTTCTCAGCAATGACTAAAGCTAAGAAATTAAAGTTCACTGTCAGTATTCGTCATGTCTTTGTCTTTGAATTACCCATAGCATTACACGATTGGTCAACTTTTATAACACAGAATAATCAATCAAAAAGACCTCTGTAAAAAAAGGGATTCCTATTTTGCCAACAGAGGAGAGTGATATAAGCTTCCAAAATTTGTACATAAATTGGTTCTAGTATACACTTTAATTTGCCCATAGCTTATATGAAATGTATTTGTGGTTTTTAAATTACGCAACAAAAACCATTTTGTCGCTATGCCCTTTCCATTTTTTGCGGTTCCATTGCTTGTTTTTTATGAGAGGCCGGGCCAGCCTCGCATAGAAAACAAGCAATCTAAAACACATCCAAAGCAGCCCTCATTAATGCAGGCTATGGATCGGGAACGGACTCTCGCATCCTCACAATCCATGAAGCTCAGGGACTAACGAGTCCTTCGGTGGTCATCATACAGACCAAGTCCCGAAAGCTGGCAATCCATGACAGCGTTCCTCATGCAGTTGTAGCTATATCCCGGCACACTAACACCTGTGTCTACTACACTGACACTGATGGAGACGCTGTAGCAAGCTTCATAAAAACAACCACGGAGGTGTCAACCGAATACATAAAAGAATACAATATAAAAATGGCTATAAAAGATAGGAACGACAAAGTCCTAAGCCATATAATAGCGGATCGTGAACTGTGATCCTCAGAGATCGACAAAAAAAAAAAAACTGGCAAGCACACTGGCTGGTAGATTCGACACAGAACGATATCTTTTTTAACACCTTAAAAACTCCACCCAGCTTGAGTGACCCCTCTCCACCAAGCCAATGTCACAACATCTAAAGGCAAAGGGTGGAGCAGCATAATATCTAAGGAAATCGGAAAATGTCGGATCTACTAGCCGCCACACTGGGAAGTATCATATTATATTGTTATGTGTGTATATGTGTATATAATATGTATATTGTTATGACATATTATTATAAGTAATATTATCTGTCTGTAAGTATATAACATGTTGTATTATATATTTTATATAATATTTATATTATGTATATTAATAAGTCCATGGCGTGATGGACTACAATTAC
Source organism: Plebejus argus (assembly GCA_905404155.3). Classification (NCBI taxonomy): domain Eukaryota; kingdom Metazoa; phylum Arthropoda; class Insecta; order Lepidoptera; family Lycaenidae; genus Plebejus; species Plebejus argus. The sequence continues at coordinate 12,578,754 of FR989945.1, read as the reverse complement.
ATTAATAATATTATTTCAATAATTATCCTTGGTGCGAAAAACCAATATAAAAAGAGAGCAAAAAAAGGTTATGGGCGAATAGCCCATAGACGGCCCCGAATTACATAATAAAAAAAAAAAAAAAAAAAAAAACACATCCAACACGGTTATTTACTTTAGCATGGCGTCACCTTAAGGGTCAAGATGGTGGTTTGTCTTGATGCATTTTCATTCATATTTTCGAGACAAAATAACTCGAAAAAAAAATACTACATTATACAGACATTCCAAAGATGAGCGAAGATTCGTATACAATAATTTGGTTGTTTGCGAACACGTTACATAGATTGCTAGGAAAATCCATCACACTAGAATAATTGCCAGTGGCTAGTGGATAGAAAGCCTATTCTGCCTATACCTTTTTTTTTTTTTTTTTTGAGACGGGGAATGCTGTTGCGCATGCCGGAGGGTTTGGGGACAACTCCCCCGGGTATGTAGGACTCGCTGCGGCCGTATAGATGGTGAATTGACCGCAGCCCTACCCACTAAAAACCCGTCTATACCCTTCCACTCATCGCACGCAGGATTGCGAGAACGCGTGAGCTTTCTTTCCGCGGCTCTGCGTTCGCGTGCCTGCTTGTCACCAGCAGGCCCTCCTCGAGCCCATGCGGGCTCCGTGGCCAGACAGAGGCCCTTCCAGGGCTTGTGTAGGCCTGACACTTTGGTGTCGCGATGCGCGAAGGGTACCCAGCGCATCGCGACCCTCTCGGGGACTCGGTGCAATGGGCGACGGCATCCCCATACCGCCGCCCCGAGCCTATTCTGCCTATACCTATCCGTGGTATATACTCTACCTCAGCCCAAATTTTATTAAAATCGGAGTAATAGAAGCAAACAAAACACCTTTCCATTATTATGCAGCCTAAAATAGAGTCTTCCTTTTTGTATACAGTACCTTAGTTAAATATAAAATACAAAGTATCAGCAAAATTGGTTCAGCGGTGCGTGAGGTAACAGACAGTTTTGCTTTCATAATATTAGTATGGATTGAAAGCCGTCTGTCTTTGTCTGTAACTAAACGCAACATCCCGTCCTGTCCTCATCAAAGAACAAAGTAACGTTCTAAAATTAAATTCGATGCTTCATTTAATATCTAGGATGCTCTGATAAAATAGACGAGATATTTTATTAGAAATATTATCGGAAGAATAATACACGAGCGCCCAACTAAATTTATAAAAAATAAATGAAAAAGGGGGTGCTACTACATCGCTATATATAGAAGCCAAAACGGTGGTTAGTTTTTTGTCTGTCTGTCTGTCTGTCTGTATGTTTGTTCCACTATCACACGAAAACTACTGATCCGATTTGAATGCGGTTTTCGCAAATATATTTGTCTTCTTCCAACTTAACATCTGGTGTATAAAAATTTTCCCCCTCCACCCCTCTAAGGGGACATAAGAGGGGGTTAGATTTTGTATCAAACTTTTGCTTTAACACGAAAACTACTGATCCGATTTGCATACGGTTTTCGCAGATATATTTGCCTTCTTCCAACTCAACATCTGGTGTATAAACTTTCCCCCCCACCCCTCTAAGGGGACCCAAAAGGGGGTCAGATTTTGTATTAAATTTTTTCTTTAATGGACTAACGTCATATTATTAAAGTTGTTTTTCCAACTTAACATCAGTTTTCCCCCCACCCCTCTTAGGGGACAAAAGGCCCCCCCTTTTGTATCAATTACTGATGAAGTAGAAATACTTTAAATGGCAAAACAAGGTTGCCGGGTCAACTAGTAGGCATAATATGAGAACATAGCTAGTAATCGTGCTATGAGGGTTAAAAAACCAATTTTCTGCATAGACCCGTTGCATAGACCAGAGACCTACAGAACGTCTAGTCACCGTTCAATATTATTGGACTCGTTTGGGATTTGATCCATAACAACTTTGCTTGAAGAATTAGTACTAGTTAGTTTTCCAACAAAATTAGGAGACTATAATAACAGCGCGAGCGTGGCAGCAAAACGCAGTGGAGTATTTTAAATTTTGAAGAGAGGTCCTCGCGAGCGTCGTAGCTGGCCGCACCACGCGGGTCTATCCCGAAAGAATTATTGTGAATTTAAAATTTAAAAATTAATTATCGAATTTTTTAATTTAAAATTTTCATTTTCTCGCGCGACCTTTCCGCGTGTGCACGCCGCCTAACGCCTTCCCGCTATTTGCGTGACAGATCGTCCGTCTGGTTCAATGCTCAGGGGGGTTATTATGAGCTCTTATATCCAGCCAGTTTCCAGCCAGTTTACAAGCCGTGTCTATGCAATGGCCTGTAAATTGGCCTGTAAACTGGCTGGATATAAGAGCTCATAATAACCCCCCAGGCCGGTCACTTGCCGCGCTATTTGGTCCGTTAATTAAAGCTTAAACGACGTTTGTACGACTACCTCAAACTGGCGTGCAGCTCGTCATCAGCAAGGGGCCAAGCTGTCATCTTAAATTACGATAACGAAATTCTTGAACAGAAGTGTGTGGGTATGGGTTTTTACTTTTTAAGTTTTTAGAGATATTTAACTCTAAAGAAAAGTGAAATAGCCATATCTACAGAGTACAGAAAAATCGACGGTCGAAATAGTAGAGACATGTAGCATAGGACATCGTATATTGAAGGAAATCCGAGTTGACTGTATATCATTATAATACTGCGTGACTGGTGAGACATGTTCAATACTCGAGGACGTGATATTTGGCTATTACATTAGTTGGAAAAAAATAATATAAAAAAATAATATCAATTGATCACTGAGTAAATGTAACTTAAAGTTAAATAATTATTTACCCAACGCATGGACACCGCGAGCGGGAGGGGTAGTTGTGTGGTGTTTCTTTGGTAGCGCACGCCTCTGCACTGGCCGCATAGTATGCCTACTTGCCTAGCCGCGTAATTTACTTAGTATCCATGATTCATTTATTTTTGGGAAATTCGGAAAAAAAAACAAGAACCTAATTTTATTACATAATTATAATGAGAATCGAGTACAGAGTACTCTCCATAAGTATCGGTAATGTCTCACCAGTCATGTTGTATAATGAATGATATACAGTCAACTCGGATTTCCTTCAGTATGAATAATATTATTATTCATACTGTTGCGCCAAAAGTAGTTTTTCGCGAGGGAACCGTGCATTTTTCCGAGAAAAAGTATCCTATATCCTTTCCCGGGACTCAAAGTGTCGCCAATCGCCATAGGTACCCAATTTCAGAATTTGTGAAGAGATGACAGAGAGATAGACAGACATACACACTTACCCATTAATTATGATATTAGTATGGATTCAATTCAAAATCTCTACATTATATGTATTTTCACACCATTTATTTTTATATCACATCAATATCAAAGCGCACGGAGTGCGCGGCCAAGTTCCAGCAGGCCGCGCGCATGCCGTGCACTATTTACACGAACGGTTTCGACGCACTTTTGACCCCCTTGTATCTCAGTGCCTATTGCGAGAGCAAAGATAAAATTTTACCTACCTAATTATATACTAGTACTTACCCAATATACCAAATTTCATACATATAGATTTGTTAGATCCTGAAATATTTCCTTGTAAAAATAGCTAATTTTGGCACTGACTCACTGACCGATAATCAAAATTCCTAGGCCACTTCCAGTTGTCGTAGCGTTATGAAATTTGGCACACAGGTTGTTTGTTATATGTAGATTAACAAAAAATTAAGAAATTTGAGAAATTGGTCAAGCGTGAGTCGGCTCATCTATGAATTTGAGATAAAAATCGGTAATCAAAACCTCTAGGCCACTTCCAGTTGTCGTAGCGTTATGAAATTTGGCACACAGGTTGTTTGTTATATGTAGATTAACAAAAAATTAAGAAATTTGAGAAATTGGTCAAGCGTGAGTCGGCTTCAAAACCTCTAGGCCACTTCCAGTTGTCGTAGCGTTATGAAATTTGGCACACAGGTTGTTTGTTATATGTAGATTAACAAAAAATTAAGAAATTCGAGAAATGGGTCAAGCGTGAGCCGGCTCATCTATGAATTTGAGATAAAAATCGGTAATCAAAACCTCTAGGCCACTTCCAGTTGTCGTAGCGTTATGAAATTTGGCACACAGGTTGTTTGTTATATGTAGATTAACAAAAAATTAAGAAATTTGAGAAATTGGTCAAGCGTGAGTCGGCTTCAAAACCTCTAGGCCACTTCCAGTTGTCGTAGCGTTATGAAATTTGGCACACAGGTTGTTTGTTATATGTAGATTAACAAAAAATTAAGAAATTCGAGAAATTGGTCAAGCGTGAGTATGCTCGTCTATGAATTTCAGATAAAAATCGGTAATCAAAACCTCTAGGCCACTTCCAGTTGTCGTAGCGTTATGAAATTTGGCACACAGGTTGTTTGTTATATGTAGATTAACAAAAAATTAAGAAATTTGAGAAATTGGTCAAGCGTGAGTCGGCTTCAAAACCTCTAGGCCACTTCCAGTTGTCGTAGCGTTATGAAATTTGGCACACAGGTTGTTTGTTATATGTAGATTAACAAAAAATTAAGAAATTTGAGAAATTGGTCAAGCGTGAGTCGGCTTCAAAACCTCTAGGCCACTTCCAGTTGTCGTAGCGTTATGAAATTTGGCACACAGGTTGTTTGTTATATGTAGATTAACAAAAAATTAAGAAATTCGAGAAATTGGTCAAGCGTGAGCCGGTTCATCTATGAATTTGAGATAAAAATCGGTAATCAAAACCTCTAGGCCACTTCCAGTTGTCGTAGCGTTATGAAATTTGGCACACAGGTTGTTTGTTATATGTAGATTAACAAAAAATTAAGAAATTTGAGAAATTGGTCAAGCGTGAGTCGGCTCATCTATGAATTTGAGATAAAAATCGGTAATCAAAACCTCTAGGCCACTTCCAGTTGTCGTAGCGTTATGAAATTTGGCACACAGGTTGTTTGTTATATGTAGATTAACAAAAAATTAAGAAATTTGAGAAATTGGTCAAGCGTGAGTCGGCTCATCTATGAATTTGAGATAAAAATCGGTAATCAAAACCTCTAGGCCACTTCCAGTTGTCGTAGCGTTATGAAATTTGGCACACAGGTTGTTTGTTATATGTAGATTAAGAAAAAATTAAGAAATTTGAGTAATTGGTCAAGCGTGAGTCGGCTCATCTATGAATTTGAGATAAAAATTAATATGTACAAGTAAATACACTGAAATAAGATGAGGAGGAAAGAAACAAATTGGTATGATTCCTTAAAAAAAGTATTGAAATCTCACCAAAAACATACCTGTTAAAACGGGGCCAAGTTCCTATTCACTAATTGTTCGCCTTAAAAAAGAGTTGAAATCCAATTCAATGCCAAGTTTAGATGCACTTCCAAATCGATCATAATCATCTTCATCAACAGCCTGATCCTAAATACTTCTAAATTTGAACTTGGCAGGTATTCATGCTAGTAGCACTTGATAATGTATAATTTTTAAATTTAAATATAAGATATCTATGTGATTAAATTAACCTGCCAAGTTCAAATTTAGAAGTATTTAGGATCAGGCTGTTGATGAAGATGATTATGATCGATTTGGAAGTGCATCTAAACTTGGCATTGAATTGGATTTCAACTCTTTTTTAAGGCGAACAATTAGTGAATAGGAACTTGGCCCCGTTTTAACAGGTATGTTTTTGGTGAGATACGTTTTATCTTTGAACATAGACATAGAATGTAAAACACCCAGCAGCTCCACGGACTGGCGATGGTGTTATGAAGAAAGTAGAGGACAGTGGATGGATAAGGGTTGTCCAAGATAGGGATGATTGGCATACGTTGGAAGAGGCCTGCGTTCAGCCGTATATGTCAAATTGATAATAGGCTAATGATGATGATTATGTTAGTTATTGTCTTACTAGGCAATTTCTATTTAACTATTTAAACATACGGGATCTAAACTCAAAGTTTTAACGAAGTTTTAAGTAGATTAACAACATCTACAACTCTACAAGTTTCAATTTCAGTTTTTGAATAGTCCGGCTCTGTCTGCCTAGCATACGCCAACGAGATATCTCTCTCTACATGTTTCTCGATGTTGATAGTTTGTATCTTCATCTCTATTGACCCTAGCATGACAAACATTTTTTCTCGCGTAGATCTATCATCGAAATAACACATTTTTATAGAGTTTTGTCGAGATAATGTCGAGATTTTGATGTTATGAGACGAGTAGTTTTTAATTATCTCGAGAGTGAGATATCTCGTTGGCGTATGCTAGGCAGGCTGGCGAGCCAATAATTATTAAGGATTCCGCGGCTTAACACTTTTGTAAACACGTAACAACTTATTAAAAAAAGCATTCAACATAAAAGTCATAAAACTTTTGTCACAGATTAACAAATATGTAAGTAGGTCCTTATTATATTAATAATAATTGTAAGCGGTTCAATTATACCAACAAGTCATTTCTACAGCTTCACCGCTTTCATCTATTTCTATTTAGCTTATTGTAATAAAGTGAATTTGTTGTGTCCGCTATAAACTATAAAATGACTCGTTTTCTTTGAAAATGTGCCAATGTGTGTTTAAAACGGTATATTATAGTATTTCTCTGTTCGTAGCCCGGTCATATATCATGCTAGTCTGAACCATTAGAGATTTAACGAAGAAGCTCTAAATTAGTTCTCAGAATGGCTCCTTTTGGAACCTAGGTTAAATACTAGTATTTAATAGAGCGTACAATGTACTTCTTACGTACCTAACATTACAATACCTACTAGTTTTTTGGTGTTTACGAGTTAATGTTTGTAATAACTTTGTAATAACTAATAAGTAATAACATATTTAATCTAAGATTACCTAATTAATATCCGATCGAACTGGGTATTAATTAATCGTAAAAACAACAGACATATTTTGTCGTTCCATGAACGTTTTTATTTTTCATGCAATATATTTTTAAACACCACATTTAATTTATTCTGTGCTAATTACATTTTTTGACATGAGTTAATGGAAGACATTTTTTTCAATGCGTCGCATTTTTCCCGCCTTTTGAAATTCCAAAATGGCGTCATGTATTATTAAATCTGACGTAATAATCTGACCTCATAATGCCAACGAATCACCAACAAAAGCGGCCCAGTTTAAAATTAAAATGTGACCGGGGTTTAGTGGAATTCTTGTGGTTAGGCGTAAGGAGGATGAAACATTTTGGATGCGTTTAAAACTTTGAAAGCTTGTTGCTCACAAAACTGGAACAGTCTTAAATTGTTAAATCGAGATTAATTAATTGAAACGAGAGTGCCTTTCATAATAAAAAATAATAAATACTATGTTTATTGTACGCTACTCAGTACTCTATATTGTACGCTACTCAGTACTCTATATTGTTTGCAATTTGATTTGCGTGCATCGCTCGGCTGAAAAGCCTCTCTTTTCAGTTGTAACTATTTTCATATTACGTATATTATGTTAGATAAGAACCTAGCTACTAGATAATAATAACAATAATATAAATTTATTGTTTCAGATTACAAGATGAATAAAAAATCACACAAGAAAAAGGTTAGTAAACTTCATATTCCTACAGGGTTAGTTCCCAAATCGGTGAAAGGTCAACGACTCACCACGTACACATTCTGAAAACATTTGGCTTGAAAACTTAGAAAGAAAAAAAATCTGAATATGATTACTGAAAAAAATTTTGGTCGCGTCAATCAATTTCCTTGATGGTACATCGCGTTTATAACAATCAAAGTTGTTGAGTTTCTACTTACCCCCCATTGCCATTAATATGGAGCAGCCTGCATGGACTCATAAATAGGCCACATAGGCCGCGGCCTAGGGAGGGCTGCGTCGTCCTGGGGGGGGGGGGGGGGCCTAGGGGCACGGCAGATTTCGAACCAATAGAAACGCTTAATTTACTTGACCACGTTCAGCGCAACGATTCTATATTGGTTATTGTAAAACACATTCCTCGCAATGCAGCTTAGCTCACCTCCGGTGGAAACGCAGAGTACCTACCTAAGTTAAGGGCCATCGAAGTTCCAGCCTACTAATCGCTTATCGACACAAATCCGCGACAATTCCGAATATCTGAGCCCTTGACCATTAACAAGTTCATCTATTTCAGTGCCGAGGGAATTGGCAAGCGCGTATACTCGTTTATTATGACAAATATGATATATAGCTACAATGATCTATAGATCATCTAGCTAATGACTCAATTAACCATTTTGTAGCTCTTAAAATAGAGCTATAATCAAATTTGGTAACTAGATGTAGATTCAATAAGGAGTTGAAAAGATAGTGGAAAATATTAATTATGACATTATAATATGACTTTTTTTTACTATACATATATTTAAGATTTTTATTATATGATAAATATATTTAATAACTACACATCCATGACCCAGGAACTTTGAAAACTTTTTGTTCCGTCGGCGGGACTCGAACCCGGGACCCCCGGCTTAAGCTACCAACCTGCTATCCACTGAGCCACAGAGGTCGTCATATTGCATGTGTTTGACATTGCTGACGTAATCATGCGGAATTTCCGCCGCGGAACTTAGACAGCTTACAACTTAAGGGGAGGTGGGAGTACAAGAAACGAAAGATTTTCAAATTTAAACGGGACAGGAGACATAAAAATATTGTAATTTAAATTCTGAAAAAAATATATGTGTTAGTTCAGGATCTAACACATTGGAATTCATATTCCACTACACAATATCATGAACTTCACTCGATAGAAAAAAATCCCAAAGTTACCTCTTCTTCTTTTAACGAAATTGCCATACTATGTCCAAATTATTTGGAATTTTCAGATAATTTTTGTACTGAATTAAAGACAAAGAATATATCTAGGGCAGATTCAAGTCAAAACTCAATTGAATTGATGTATAAAATAACGACGATCAAAAAACTATAAAATTGCAGGCGCAAAGTGTGTGACTGAAAGCACCAGCCGAGCCATGCGCCTGCAATTTTATAGTTTTTTGATCGTCGTTATTTTATACATCAATTCAATCGAATTTTGACTCGAATCCGCCCTAGATATATTCTTTGTCTTTAATTCAGTACAAAAATTATCTGAAAATTCCAAATAATTTGGACATAGTATGGCAATTTCGTTATTTAAAAGAAGAGGTAACTTTGGGATTTTTTTCTATCGAGTGAAGTTCATGATATTGTGTAGTGGAATATGAATTCCAATGTGTTAGATCCTGAACTAACACTGTATATATTTTTTTCAGAATTTAAATTACAATATTTTTAAGTCTCCTGTCCCGTTTAAATTTGAAAATCGTTCGTTTCTTGTACTCCCACCTCCCCTTAAGGCCTGCTGAAATTGAAAACGCTTCCACGATAAAATTCATGAAAATCTAAAATAACTCTAGCGTTTGCCAAATACCAGTGCCAAATAGAGTAGATAATCTTATTACTCCTAAATATCAAGCTCACATATCAAATTCTTCGCATACCAGTTCTAAGTGTTCTCCAGATTGTTGCCAATTCTGTTACGAATACAAATTGTATCAAAACAAAGTGATATTACTTTGGGTGTGTATTTATCCCTATATAGAGCTAGTTAGCTCACTGTGTAAGTAGTAGCACTATAATAGTAACTTTTTAGGGTTCCGTAGCCAAAATGGCAAAAAAGGAACCCTTATAGATTCGTCATGTCTGTCTGTCTGTCTGTCTGTCCGTCCGTCCGTATGTCACAGCCACTTTTCTCCGAAACTATTAGAGCTATACTATTGAAACTTGGTAAGCAGATGTAGTCTGTGAACCGCATTAAGATTTTGATGCAAAAATGGAAAAAATATTAAAAATTTTAGGGGTCCCCATAGGTACAACTGAAACAAAAAAAATTTTTTTTCATCTCACCTATGCGTGTGGGGTATCTATGGATAGGTCTCCAAAAATCATATTGAGGTTTCTCATATCATTTTTTTCTAACCTGAATAGTTTGCGAGAGAGACTCTTCCAAAGTGGAAAAATGTGTGTCCCCCCCCTCTAATTTCTAAAGTAGAGGCATGATAATTCTAAAAAAAAATACATGATGTACATTACTATAAAAACTACCAACGAAAATTGGTTTGAACGAAATCTAGCCAGTAGTTTTTTTTATCTATACATATAATAAAATCGTAGGAAAGTCAATTCTGTACATTGAATATTTTTGAAAAATAATACTTGGGACGTGATCTACAATCGATATGGAAGCCAAAAATATATTTTTTAGAATTTTTGTCTGTTTGTCTGTTTGTCTGTTTGTCTGTTTGTCTGTTTGTCGGTTTGTCTGTTTGTCTGTATGTATGTCCGGGATAAACTCAGAAAGTACTGAATGGATTTACTTCAAATTTTGCACGAATATTATATAGAGGTCGGGTCAATACATAGGCTATATATTATGACGATATCACCTAGGGCGGGAGGAGGGGCTCAAGTTTCAATATTTTTAGTTTTTTGCTTATATCGCTAAAACGGTGCGTTGTAGAGAAAAAATGTCCGGTACGTAATGAAAGCCCATAAAATTTCCTACAAATTTCTCCTTCACACTTTGTATCTATCTTCACTCCTTGCCATGCTATGAGCTTTTGTCTATCTTTTCTATACAAATTTCGAGTGTCGTTTGATTAACATGCTGGGAGCTTTGGCATCAGTCTTTTCTTGGGGGGGGGGCTTCGTTCCCCCAAACCCCCCCCCCCACCTCCCCAAATTTTGCTTCAAACAAAGCGGTGTTGCGGCGTTATACATCTTTTTTAAGAACAAAGTTAAAAACTAAACTACACATACGGTTTTCCAGTGTCGTTTGTTTTGGGGGGGCTGCGCCCCCCCAAACCCCCCCGCCTTATTCCTCATGAAACTTTTGTTCATAATTAAAAGGTATCGTGGAGTTTGTATTGCGTCTTAATTATACTTTGTAGGAACAAACTAAGTCATCTATACATATTGTAATAAAATCGTAAGAAAGTCAATTCTGTACATTGAATATTTTTGAAAAATAATACTTGGGACGTGATCTACTATACTAACGCGGACGAAGTCGCGGGCAACAGCTAGTACGTCATAAATAGTAAACTTTAATCTAAATTTCATTAAATCGACTGAAATATAAAAATAAATCAAAAATATTTTAATTTCATAAAAATAAACCTTATTGCTGCTGCGGAACCCTCCATGGGCGAGTCCAACTCGCACTTGGCCGATTTTATTTTAAATGATTGAACGGGCAAATTCATGGAGTTACTACTAGTACGAACTCTGGACGAACTGTCACCAGCAGTATTTCCGGAACTATACGACCTGCAAACCTTCAAGAAGAGAGCGTATTCCCTCTGAACAGGCTGGCAACGCACCTGCAGCTCTTCTGATGTTGCGAGTGTCCATGGGCGACGGTATAAGTTGCTTTCCATCTGGTGACCCGTTTACTCGTTTGCCCCCTTACTTCATTAAAAAATCTCAAAAATATAGAAGACAAAGGTTACTCTCTCAGCTTTGATACCCTCACAGTGAACTTTACATAAAAGATACACGACATACAACTCCAAAGCACTATCACTTCACGCTGCACCCTGTAAAAGTTGGTAGGTTGGAACCATAAAGTTAATATACCTAGCGGAATAGACGATAGACTATAATAGAGAAACAAGGGCCTGAGCAAACGAGATGTCACTATCAGTAGCACTGCGTGGTAAAAAGAGACGTGTGATACATGACAGCAGAACTTTTTTTGACGTCCATCAGCCCGGATCAGCCCCGTTGACAATTTAATCTCATAGAATTCAGTTCAATCATGCTTGTGTAAGTGTATACGTACAGTGTACACATTTTTACACACCGATGAAAACCAATTTCGGTTACGTTTGACAGCTCGAGATTGTTGCTCTATTCCGCTAGGTATATTAACTTTATGTTTGGAATAGAGAATATCAGAACTTTCGTCCACGTTTCCCGGTGGGAAGTGACGTGCTAATAATAACGTGGTAATGACGGCTGTCCGCAGTGATCTGTCAGCGCGGACGCCTTGACAGAAGCTAGAATACATCAACATCAGCTTGTGTTGTTAGGCAATTTTCGTAATCTGTGGTTTTAGTTAAAACTAGGGCCCGTATAAATAGTCAGTACGTAAGATGCGATCCGGTCTCAAGACGCGGTTCGGCTCCGAGATTGGTCCAAATTTTGACAGCCAACCAATCACAGAGCCTGAACTGTGTCTTGAGACCGAGATGCATCTTGACTACTGACTATTTATACCGGCCTTAATGTGTTAAGGCCATCACCTGAGCAAATGACCTTGACCATAGTACATTTGACGCGTTGCCGAGATCGCACAAAAATCCTATTTTTTTTACTTATCATAAAAAAATCAAACGGGGAATATGTAGTTATAATTGTCTATTAATTATTATTGTCATGTGTTTCAAATAAATGTAATTTGTAAATATCAGGGAGATGCTGAAAGTATGCTTCAATTTTAATAAATTAATATTACTTTGGAAGCTAATATCATAATTCATAAGTATAATAAACAAAAATAGGAAAATAATAACGGGGAAAGGAATGTTGATAATATACGGAAGATTATTGCTGTATTTTTATTATAACTTTGTAGCTTTCAAATTATGAGTTTATAAGGCTCTAAATATGGTAAATCACGGCATCTCTGTACGGGATGCGCCTTAATTAATCCAGAGGATGTTAGCTAACTCTAAAATGCCAAATTTTGCCGTAATCGCTGCAGCCGTTTAAGCGTGAAGGAGTTACAAACATATACATATACACTTTCAAACTCACAAACGTTCGCCTTTATAATATTAGTAGGATACTCTTATAAGATCGCAAACCTACATCGCAAATGTTAAAAGCACAGCTTCTGCATTTTAAACATTTAACTGCCAATGCATTATAATTTATAACGTACCAATTACCTACTTATGGCTAAGAGGGTTATTCGAATACATTAATACAACATTATTACAACAACAAACAGACGGACAGCTTTACAGTGGCACTTACCTATAAACGTATACTTACCGTGAATATTTATTTTTATCGTAAGACCACGTACACATGGTTTTTGTGAAGGCTTTCCTTATAGTTTTCGTCATAGAAGGACGGACGTTTGTTATATTTTCACTCAAAAACTAGATACTGTACTGATGAAATTTGGTATCATAAGGCTGCGTTTCCACCAGAGATGTGTTTGTTTTTTCTTTTTGCCCTAACCAAACTTGTAAATAACATGTTTCCAACGTGGGAATCGAACCCACGATCTCCGAGTCAAGAGCCGCGCTCTATACCACTAGACCACGGAGGTGTCCCTCTGAACCACGCAGCCTAATAGTCCGTATCTAATACCTAGTTCTATTTTACCCAGAATGCTGTAAAACTTAACACACATCCATCTATCCATCTATGTAAGAATGTAGAGTCCTGGGTAGGACAGAAAATCTCTTTGTCCAACGAAAAATATAACAACTAGCAGTTGCCCGCTCTTCAACCGCGTTAACACATTATGAAAGTCTTTATAATTTGTCCCAGTTTTCCAGATTTTCCACCCATTTTTCACAGTTTGTTTTGGTCGCAATATAACATATCAACACAAGAAAGATTTCTTTTATTCGAATCAGCAGTTATTGAGATTAGCGCGTTCAAACAAACAAACTCTATCTCTGAACTCTATTGGTATTTTCAATATTTCATCGCCTTCTGCAACGGTCCTTACACAAAACGAAAGATTACATGTGTAATATAGTCTTTATTGCCCGAGTCGAGTGGTACGCAAATACATAGAGTAACATCATTTCAATACCAAGTTTCTATGAAAACGTCTTCTATTATGTTCCGCCGAATATTCTATGTGAGTTTTTTTTAATTATTAATAACAGATATTTTATTTTGCCAACATGCAAATTTGCCAAATTATAAATTTGATGAAAAGTATTATGTTGTTTGCTAAAGAGAAGTTATCTAAAAACCGATTTAATCCTAATTCGATTAGTGGTTGTGTACAATTTGTAATATTATTTATTGCTAATTAGTAATTACTATTAATTTAATATCAATTTTATTTAAATTTTATTAATAATTATAATATAAAGTAATTGAAGATTTTGTAAACATTTCAAGTGCCCACCTGTTGCCGTTATTGATATCGAGCAAAAAAAAGCCAAAAATCATGCATAGAGAAATATAAACATACACCAAATTATGTTTGTTGCATACAACATACAGGATTTTTTCCCTTAGGGATCCCTCCTTAACTATCTTTCTAATTTTTTTTTCATAACCGCACAATCTGTGAAAATTTCAGGAGTCTAGCTATAGCGGTTCTTGAAATACACTATACAGCCTAGAGACAGACAGGCAGACAGTCATTCAGACGGACAGTCTTAGATAATAGGGTTCCGTTTTTACCTTTTGGGTACGGAACCCTAAAAACAAATGGTAAACACTCTGGGAGCGCCAGGAGAAGTGAAAACGAAACAACAGAAGCCGTACGCGGTAATAATGGAAAGGATTCCTCTATTCGGTCTACACCTTTTCCGAAAAAGATTTCGATCTTACAAACCCATCCAATAAAGTTGAAATCTCTATTAATTCTTCCTATGCACAGTAATTATCTCTAAACTCTCTTGTTCAATTTGTCTCTACAAATACCTTGATAATAATCTTCACGTTACTCCGCCGTCAGTCTGCCTTATGCATCCAATGCCAAAACTCTGGCGGTCTGCCATACAAAAATAACAATACTTATATTCCATTTGTAAAGTGATATTTGTGGTATTTTAATACGAAATGTGGCTATCGTCTTGTAGTCGTTTCTTTGTAAATAACTTTCTTTCGTGTTTAAATCTATAGTATCTGATATCTCAAATTTTTAATGAAAATGTTAAATAGGTTGTAGCATTAAAATTGTAGTGATAAACTTTTATATTTCTATTACTTTATGCTTATTGGCATACCGCACCTGTATTTATATTTATTACTATCTGATCCGGAAAACATTGTTTTGCCATTATTATATCTACGATATATCTTATTGAAAAAAAGACGTTTTTAGATTCTGAAACCCATCCGATAAGCCTACAAAATTTCATTAGAATCGTTCCAGCTTTTTCGTAACCCTCTCCAGGACACGGCAATGTTATATAGTAGTAAATACTGAATCGATTATATTTATGTCTTCATCGTTGTCTATTACAGAATAAGAAGAGAGGGAAGACTGACGGAAGAAACAAAGAGAATGTTATAGAAGCAGAGAAGGAGGTAGAAGATGCAGTTTCGGAAGATACACTGAAGAAGGAACTGTGCTATGAGATCAAACACTCTGATGTTATGGGAAGGTCAGATAAACTTTAATTTATAATAAATAATCGAAACTTTTACTATAATCTTGAATACTATAAGAAATGAAGAGCCTAATATCATAAATGCGAGAGTATTTCTGTCTGTCTATCTGTCACCTTTTCACTGAACTTGATCTTGCTGAAATTCAGCATGGAGATACTTTGAGTCCCCGCGGGAAAGGACATAGTTAGCAAACTTTTTAACATGAAAAAATGCACGGTTCCTGCGCGATAAACTTTTTTGGCACAACGGAGTTGCGGATCGACTTCCAAAAAGGAGGAGGTTATATTAAGTAAATTAAGTGTCGTAGGCCGTACCACAATAAAAATCTAGCACTTTAGTAGCCTGTACAAGATATTAGATAACTTATCGCTCAGTAATAAACTTAGATTTTTTTTAAACGGACGTTGGCCCACCACACATTCCCACCACTGTATCTCCTGTGTCGCCAGGATCGATCGTTAATATTGGAATTTGTTGTGTTAGACTGTTGCCAATAATAATTGTGACAAAAACGCTTGAGGGCACGGAAGTTCCAAGTGTTAATGTCCACGAGATCACCGTAGTGTGCGACACCAGATTTACAATGTAGGTTGTTTAGGATTGTAGTTCTTAGTAGCTGTTAGTTTTAGGTTATATTCATGGTTACAGATACGTGGTGGCGACTCGTGAGATCAAGCCCGGTGAGGTGATCATGTCGGAGCCGGCGCTCGCGGTGGGCCCCTGTGCCGGCTGCGGGCTGATCTGCCTTGGCTGCTACCGCGAGCTGGACGACAGCAGCTTGGTTAAGTGAGTAGAAGATTCCTGAAGCCATTAGCTATTATAGGCTATATCATCTAACGACCTTCGAGAAGGAGGAGTTTTAGCCTATTGGAGTCGTCTACAGGATGTTCCAAGGACAACTTCCGAACATGTCGCGCCCCACGTCGCAGACTATACGTGTTTACTGTTTAGTGTAAGTTTTATAAGGTATATAATATGGGCCAAGATGCCTGATTAAATAAAAAATAAAAATATTGCCCATGATCCATATTTACAACATAGCTGTTGTAAATATGGTGACGGTATCTGTCTTTCTTTCATTTAATTTTATGGCCAGGGAAGTGGCAGCAACGCGTGCCTTACCTTCTTGAAGATTGAATTTCACTAAACTTGTTAAAATCTTAACAGGATCTAAACATATATACTTACAGAAGTTCATCATTCGCTTTCAAGTATCGGAGAAATTGGTGCTTATATCCATCGAGCAATTTGTGACAACAAGTGCATTTTCTACGTAGTTTCTTCTGCCTTTTCCAGGTGTGCTGGTTGCAAGTGGCCTCTTTGCAGTAGCAACTGCCATGGTCTGGGCAAATACACAGGTCACTCCACCTACGAGTGCCAAGCCCTGAAGGCTGTACCACCGGACTACTCCAACATAGAAGACCTTAAAGACTCCTACCACGCTCTCATGCCATTGAGGTAAATGTTCTTAAAGATTATAATTAATAGCATCCTCTGTAAATCTATCAATTTTTCATCAATTTCCTACCTTCAAACGATCACAGCTACTTCTGTACGTTGAGCTACGGTCAGTCAAAACATTGTTACAAACGACGATCTAGCGTATGCCCTACGCATTTGTGATCCCCTGCAGCGTGATCTTGTCTACGGTGGGTCAACTAGGATAGGCAAAATACAATAGTCTTAATTTGTGATACATAATTCAGAATCTCTTTATGTCGACATTAGAATTAACCACATTTTCAAAATAACTGATAGCTCCGTATATACTTCTCATCTACTTTACACCTCCATTCATATTCTCTACATTGCCTTTCCTCAATGCACACACTTTCCACACTTAAAGGACATAATTCATCAACTTTAGACCTTCCTTTGTCATCTTTTCTACATTATCACTAACTTATAAAAACAACCCCTCAAGAAAAGATCTGTAAGACCACTACCAATCCTCAGATGTCTCCTCCTCAAAACAGCAGATGGTGCGAAGTGGGCAGTGATATCCACCATGGAGTCGCACAACGAGCTCCGCCGAGCCAGAGGAGATATATGGCCGATGAACCAGAGGCTGGTGGTAGACCGGCTCAAGAAGTGGAAGATGGACTTCGATGAGGAGGAGATACACACCGTATGCGGGATATTGGAGGTAAATGCTAGAATATGTAAATTATGCTGTTAAAAAGTTTAGAAGTGACGATAGTGAGAATTCCTCCCCAATGTCTACTTTTGCTGGTACATGAAAAGTAGCAACTTCAGGAGTTGTGTAAAGAATCCTAAAGTAGATTTTAGTTTGACAACCACACTGTGTGAGCTGATGTTATAGTCCAATATCAGGTCATAACCAATACATCTAGAACGGAGTGGCAATATTAATAATTAAATAATGCTCACGAATTATCAAATTTAAAACATATTATGTTACTTTTTCAGGTAAACGCTTTCGAAGTGGGCGGTACGGGCGCAAACGCGCGTGCGTTGTACGGAACAGCGTTTTTATTGGCGCACGCGTGCGCGCCGACCACGACGCACACGGACGCGGAGCGCGCACGCGGTCGCCCGCTCACCGTGCGCGCCGCCGTTGCGCACAAACCCGGGGATTTGATCACGCTGTGCTACGCATATACGCTGCAGGTATGCATAATATGATATTTATATCATATTTACTTCAGTTTTTTTTTGGGAACATTCATCAGCCTCTAACACAACTCGTCAGTCTATGAACGAATCAAATAACTCCTTCCAAGCAACCTGCCAACCAGCGCCCACCCTGCTTACTATCGACCTACTCAAATTACTGCAAATTCCTAATTTCGCCGAGCCACGTTAAGGTTCCAGGGTTTCGCGAGATTGTAACAGCCATACCTAAAACGTTTCAGAAGGAATAATCTAGCAGCAGTATATATTTAAGTTCCTTCTCATATACCTGTATTTTAACCCTAACTAAACAACTTACTCTAGGGCACGCTAAAACGTCGCGAGCACCTGCGCCTGAGCAAGTTCTTCGAGTGCGCATGCGCACGGTGCGCGGACGCGACCGAGTTGGGTACGCAGGCGAGCGCACTGATATGCCCGCGGTGCGGCGCGCGCGTGCTGTCCTCCGCGCCGCTGCGGCGAGACGCGCCCTGGCGGTGCGTCGCGACGCATTGTGCGTACGAGATGCCAGTCACTGCTGTACAGCTGCTCCTGCAGAGGTAAACTACTATTTTTACGAGATGCTATCCCGCAAGATTAAACGACCTAGTTTTGTAAATTGTTATACTGACAAATCATCTGCTCAAACGTTCCATTGTATTGGAACAACACCGTAAAATACTCGTATTTGAACACACAAAAATAACCACATTGACTAATGACTGCAGTCAGCAGAGAGTACTTAAATAGTTTTTTACACGTTTTTGATGACGCCCAAAAAACGCTGTTAGTGATTTCATTGTTTTAATCGAGTGACAATTGTGTCGTGATCAAGACTGGCCAAAACTGTAGAATAGACCAGAAACCTATCCATAAGTAAGGTATATCCTTGTCACTCGATCATGAGTCCAGCAAATGTTCTACACTACTAAACATACCTACTCTTTGCTCTTTTCAGACTGACAGAGGAGCTGGAGGGTATAGACGCGAACGACGTGTCCGGGTTCGAGGGCTACCTGGTGAAATACCGCAATGTGCTCCACCCCAACCACTACCTGTGTCTGTCCGCGCTGCACTCACTCAGCCAGCTGTATGGGAAGGTCGAGCTATACCTTTATTATGTTGAAAATATCAACTACATTTTCTATGAGAAGCTAAAGATTTTATTTTGTCAAAAAAAGTGTACAAGATCTTGATATGGGTAGGATATTAACGACAGCGCCAGTTTTTAAAAGTCATCAATCTTTAAGTCTGGTGCTGTCGATTTGAAAGGAGACACAGAGAAAATCATAAAATTATTATACAGTCAAAAAGAGGAAAGATTTTAGTAGTTATTGTATGAATGTAGTCTTCAAAAACTTAAAAAGCTCTAAAACAAACTGACCAAAAGCCCTTAATAATACATTTCTTTTTATTCTAAATTTAGCGAAGTTAGTTTTCAAACTCCTCGAAATAAAATCCACTTCTGTCGCAGGTATCGGAGTACATGATCCACGAGATGCCGGAGTCACTGCTGAACCGCAAGCTGGAGATCTGCCGCGACCTCATGAAGGTGTTCGATGTCATTGAGCCGGGCTACTCGAGGTTAAGAGGTAAAAAATTAAAAGACCGTTTTATAGGCAATATTATAAATGCTAGAGTGTGTCTGTCTGTCTGTTACCTCTTCATTTTGTTGGGTATGCAGGTACTTTGAGTCTCGGGAAAGGATATTTATACTAGAAAAATGTAGCGTTCCCGCGCGATAAACGAATTTTGGCGCAACAGAGTTGCGGGCGTCATCTAGTAAAATATGTCATAACACTGGGGAGCTATTAGAAATAAAGCAAAAGATAGGATTTTTATTCTTTGATATTCTTTCATGATGGTAGTTAATATTTTGTAAATGAATTAACGCAGCTAATTTTGTTTCGTTATAGTATCAGCGTATTAATCTACTTATTCCAATTTATAGGAATCACATTGTACGAACTCCATGCTCCCCTAATGGTGCTGACTACGAGGGACTTCGAAAGGAAGTCGATCACCAAGGACTGCTTGAGGAGCCGCTTGAAGGAGGTAAATCTTTTATAAATTATTATCATCTTAGTTTTTTAACTGTGAACCATGTTTCTTGTACGGAGGTCTATTCTATATTTACGAAAAAACACATGGCCTAAAATGTGACCCTGTGGAACTCTCATTTAAAAATACAATTTTTCCTGATTTTTTCTTTTAAATGTATAATAATTTATATTAAAAAATGTATTAATATTTGATAAACATACGATTAAATTGCTATACGATTTATATATTTTGATGCCTAGATCGTGGGCTACCTGACGGAGTCAGCTCTGATCCTGGGTTTCGAGTCACCACACTCCCCCGAGGGCCTGATGGCTGGTGCAGCGAGAGAGGCTCTAAAGAAGATCAAGACCTGGGAACAGATCATTGGAAAGATATCATGAATGTAGACGATGTACGAGTATGGTTAATGGTGTCGAAAGGCTGGCTGTGATCGGTGGGAGGGAATAAAGCGTCTATTTTGAATGTTTTATTAATATTACTAATTCTTGGTAGTAGAATTTTAAAGTATACTAAATTAAAAGACATTAATTTGTGTGTGTAAATAAGTATTTATTTTTGTTTTATTAATGTGTTGTTCTGTAAATACTATTTTACTTGATTAACAAAGTTATATTCTGTTTTGTAACTTATTATTTTTCAGTCTTTATGCCCAATTTGGTACTTTGTCAGTAGTGCTGGAATGTCTAACAAGTTTTTATTGACATTGTACTTAGTAATTTCGTATAAAAACTGGCGAGCGGAGCGAGCAAAAATTGTTTTAATACAAATAACAGTATACATTGTATAATACCTAGGTTAAGAGAACTTTTAGAGTACTTAGTAATGTAGGTATGCATTTCTTTATTATTCATTATGTCAATGTGCGATTCTTTTATGAAACCTTTAATACTTTTGTAAATTTTTGCCAAAGAATTTCTAGTCCCACCATATTTTTTAAAGGTTAATGTTTGTCAAAATCTGATTTTGTGAACGTAAAAAGAGACGTCTCTAAATTTTAAAAATATCTACACTACTATTATAAAGAGGAAAGATTTGTTTGTTTGTTTGTTTGTTTGAGTCGAATAGGCTCCGAAACTACTGGACCGATTTGAAAAATTCTTTTGCTATTGGAATCTTACATTATTTCTGCTGAACATAGGCTACATTTTATTTTGGAAAAAATTAGGGTTCCGTAAGATATTTGAGTTTTTCGGACGCAAGGTGTAAAAAATCAGCTAGAAAAGTTACTTATTTTGCGTACGCTGCCTAAACTATAAAAGATAGAACCATAAAATGTTCTAAGTAATTGTAGATCTTATAAATATCTACAAAAAAGTCCGCGACACACTATACCTATCTATGTCGAGTGAGGCACAATAACCATTTATTTATTTAAAAATCCTGAATTTTTTTTGGACTACATTAAAACGGATATATTTTACTCACGCTATTAATCCTTATCAAAATAAATTATTTTATCACTAAGTACAGTTTATGTAGATAATATTTGGTCTTTGAATGATTAAAATTGGACGTTTGGTTTTGAAATTATGGCGAAATTAAAAAATTACGATAGTGGGCGTCACCAAAGCGCGTGCGGAGGAAGACAATATTCTGTTGTAGAAATGAAAATTCTGTACATAAAAGATATGAAATGACACCCGAAATTACACCTTTGTCACTACATCGCTATAGAATACAAAAATGTGATTAGTTTTTTGTCTGTCTGTCTGTCTGTCACTCTTTCTGTCTGTCTGTATGTTTGTTCCAGCATCACACGAAAAATACTGATCCGATTTGAATGTGGTTTTCGCAGATATATTTATCTTCTTCCAACTTAACATCTGGTGTATAAAAATCCTCCCCCTCCTCCCCTCTCAACCCTCTCTGGGGACCAAAGAGGGGTCAGATTTTGTATACAACTTTTTTCTTTAGTGGACTTACTTCATATTAGGTATTAACTGTGTTTTTCAACTTAACATCTGGTGTATGACCTTCCCCCCCCACACCCTCTTAGGGGACAAAAGAGGGGGTAAAACATGTATTAACTGATGATGTAGAAAATATACTTTAAATGGCAAAACAACGTTTGCCGGGACAGCTAGTGTAACATAATTTTATTTTAATTTTTATTTAAATATTTCTATTATTTATGTAATATATTTATTAAAATGCCTTTTTCAATATTTTTGTAAAAAATAACATCGTATTGTAAATACTAATAAAATATTAAAGACACTTATTTTCTTCTTTAGCCCTACAGTACTCAGTATCCCTAATTCCCTAATCGACTTCGACATCAAATGGAATTAATTTAAAAAGGGTCACCCACAGGCCACAGGTCATTCAAGTTTTGGAGATAGTAAAAGACTTTGACCTTCTTTCCGTCACCGCCCATTAGCATTCCGTACGTTGCATTGCTATAATATGGAAATGTATGTTTTATAAGTATAAAGCATATAAAATATACAATTATAATAATTATAGAACTTTCGAGTTCCAACAACAGTATTGTCTCAGTATATTGGCCTGGATACCTAAGATCTATAGATCTATTTTGGGCGGAAAAGCCGGCAGTAGCTATTTCCGTCACTGCGCAACAAGACACGTGTGGTGGTGCTTCCACCGGCGAATTGATTTTAGTTATAGAGATAATTCTTCAAAACCCGGATAGAGAAAGATTGAAAGGTAGGTTTTCAGATTTTTCTAGCTTTCGAATTGATATTGAATTAAATATTAAGATTTATTCTTGAATTGTAGAGTTACATTAGTAGGTGTATGTAGCGATATTTTCTGTAGCAATGACAATGATGCAAAACATTTGTACAGACCTACATTGAAGTTGGAAATTATTATTTTAACTTTTCTTATCACACTTTCTCGTAACTATACCTACCGTACTTCCATGAATAGTAGTATAAACAACGATAATCATAAAGTTAGTAACCCTTCATCATTATTATCATTATCATCATCATCATCATCATCATCATCATCATCATCATCATCATCATCATCATCATCAACAACAACAACATCATCAGCATTATCATCATCAACATTATTTGATAATAATCATCGTAGGCCTAACATGTCCACTTTCACCAGCCATGCCTGAAGCGGGCGCGTGCGTGGTATGCTCGACCCTGACGGAGCATAAGTGCTCCGGGTGCCAGGGTGTCTACTACTGCTCGAGGGAACACCAGAAGCAAGACTGGAAGCAGCACAAAGCCAGATGCAGCCCCGCCAGGGTCAAGGAGGACTCCAAGTTGGGAAGGTACCTGGAGGCGACGAGGAATATAAAGCCTGGAGATATTGTGATGAAGGAGGAACCACTGATCACTGGACCGTCACAAGTAAGATCTTTCTTTATTTTTGAAGATTTAAAAACTAGGGAGGCAATCTCCATATAAGAGCTTAGATTCTGCTGTATCAACTTATGCTATTTCGTCCAAAGTGTAACGAATTAATGGTGTCATTTTTTGGCCACGTTTTTTGCCTCCATTTATTTTTCTCACGTTTACGCATTTTGATCTAAAATCAAATAAAAAAGTGAATATCTAAATGTCCACATGCTCATAATGAAAGACAAGAGTTAAAATGAATAAATTAATGATAAGTTTGGTCATTATTTTTTATTTATTTCACTAATGTTGTTTTTTAGATCACCCCACCAGTATGTCTTGGTTGCTATAGGCTGCTGGAAGAGGATAACATCGTCAACTGCGAGAAATGTGGCTGGCCTTTTTGCTCAGAAGAATGCACTCAGAATGCAGTGCATCAACCAGAGTGCTTCTACACTCAGTCGAGAGGTGAAAAGGTAAAAGAAGAACGTGACATGTCTCTTTTAGAATAAGATATAATATTAAAGGTAGAAACTTAAACTATTTGGTAAATAGAGCAAGTCATAGATGAAACTTAAAGGAAAACAGAACTACGATCAGTGTGGTGGTGATACATATAAATAACATACACTTTCCAGCGATTATTACTTTACTTTTAAAGAAGCATAATCGTGTATTGATTGTCAGAGAACAAACATCAACGTGGTCTTTCAATTTTACATCCGCCCCTAAATCTTGGTGGAAATGATGGATATCCATCATGGCCAGACGTGAGGTTCATTAAAGCATTCCCATCATCACAGATAAATATAAGTACTTAGATAGAGATAAATAGAGACTGATATAGAAACTTACTATATCAGTCTCTATGTATTTATATAATATAACTAACGTTAAATGATATATCTAACGTTGAATTTCAGGTATCAATTTCTTCGTATGGAATGCCACACCCAAACTACCAATGCATCACAGTGCTACGATGCCTGTACCAACGGGATCACAATCAGAAGCTCTGGAGAAAACTACAAACTCTAGAATCACACGATGAAGATAGAAAAAATACTGAGAAATGGAACAACGACAGGAAGATGATTTGTCAGTTCATATGGGAGTTCTTCAAACTGAAAGACACGTTTAGCGAAGAAGAGATCATGAGGTGCTGTGGTATTGTACAGGTAAGTTATGAAGAAATATTTCTTTACTTATTTATTATAATAATAATAATAAATATTCTTTATTGTGCACACACTAGTAAGTAAAACAAAAAAGAAACAACAATTATTATCAACTATGTACCACAATGGCGGCCTTATTACTAATGAGTAATTTCTTCCAGGCAACCACAGGTAAAGGACAGTATATTATTGATATTAAGTGAATGTGCAATATTACTTAAATAAAGATTTTATATTTTTATAATACATACACAAATACATATATAATATTTGTGAAATACTGTAATGAAATTATAGAAGAAGGTGCCAATATAATTTCTACTTGTGATACATAGGTAGCATAGATTCTGAAATAATTTCAGAATCCATCGTATCTAATTATTAGACTAATTAGACTATAGAATTTGGCATATATATTATGTTACCGGCCAAACCCGATTTCAGGCCAAACTAGTTTTGCCTAGGCTAAACTAGTTCTTTATTTACACGATGGGATAAACTAGTATAGCCTAGTCCAAACTAATTTGTCCTAAGCTCGATAAGATAAACCAGTTTAGTCTAGGCCAAACTAGTTGATCCTGATCTAAATACGCACACTCTAGGATAGTACGGCCTAGTCCGTTAGCTGCTCTAGCATCGTGAACAGTGAACACTGAAGAACTAACGGACAGACGGACTCAATTTGGTATCTGGATCCTCTATGTGGAGTTCAGTGTGAAAGTAGCAGCAATGAAAGAGTAACTTTTATAACTTATTATGGAAAATTCATAACGCGCGGGCATTTGCTCATACAAATAAAAAAATGCTTATTCAGCGCTGCAATTTTTACGGTGAACTCTATATAAGGAACACATACACACCCTTAGGTATTCTTACACGTTGTGTAGAGTTAAGAAAGTCACTTTTAAAATGTTTATATATGGGATAATATGGAAGTAATTATTTCAGCGCTACCTACTACTTTCACGGTAATAAATAATAATTAGTGACACATATACACCCTAGAGCATTATCATTTAATTTCGTTACACTATGTATAAGTACTTACGGACTAGGCCGTACTAGTTTATCCTAGGTCCTAGAGTGTGCGTATTTAAGTCAGGATAGTCCCGATAGGGTAACTATCGGGCTTAGGACAAACTAGTTTGGACTAGGCTATACTCGTTTATCCTATCGTGTATATGAAGAACTAGTTTAGCCTAGGCAAAACTAGTTTGGCCTGAAATCGGGTTTGGCCGGTAGCATAGATACAGAGTAGTGATAGGTAAGAAAATGCACCGACTGCATTTAACCCATCAGCTCCCAAGCGGCACTCGGGTGCCGCATAACAATTGAATATCCATTGTGTCTGCGATTCCCACGATCGAGGTATTAATTGAAAAATAAATGTATGGTGTTTAACCTTTAGGCATTTTTTCACCAAAGAAACTTCGGGAGCGAAAGAATCCTTTAATTTTAAAGCTTAGTGCTGCAAGGAATTTTTCAGTCAAATACGACAGTCAAGCGATTTTGTGCTTACTACACTCGATTTTTATGTCAATAAGGATGTCTGAATAAAAATCTACCTGCCGGACGGCAAACTTCCTTATGGTGCATTAACATAATAATGATAAACCTGAAATTTTAGATAAACGGTCACGAGGTACCACTCCTGGAGCCTGAGTACATCGCGGTGTTCGACAGGGTCTCCATGGTCGAACACTGCTGCAGAGCCAACTGTAACAAGAGCTTTACCTCTGATGGGAAAATTGTAAGTCATTAGAGCCTTGGCGATAGAACGATAATTGCCTGCATTCACTTTGATTAGTGCGAGTGCTGGTAACAAGTGCAGGTGATTACTTAATCAGGAGAAAGCATGTGTCATCTCATCAACTGCTTAGTGCAAGTCCTTTACTTTCTTTCACATTTGTGAATGAAAAGACGAGATTAATATTTATCAAAAACGATAAAAGCTATTATTCATATAGCTTCATTTACCATGCATCGTTTAGATCTGCGATTAATCTATTGGTTCTCAAAAACAGAGTCGTCACTACGCATTATCGCATAGTCTTGGTAGAATAGCACGTTTTACCCAAACGCAAGCTTAAGACTACCTCATACTTCGTTCCCAGATACTTTACGCGGGTGTGAACATCCCAACCGGCTCCCACATATCGGTGTGCTACACGGACCCACTCTGGGGTACCGAAGCCCGGAGACACCACCTCTGTGACTGGTTCTTCGAATGCGCCTGCCAAAGGTGCTCTGATGTCACCGAGCTTGGCACCATGTTTAGCGGCATCAAGTGTAAGAAAAAGTGAGTTTGAGGGTTGTAATCCACATGGGATGGTGGTGATTAGATGTTTTTCTTTAAAGCAAAAAGTAACTTTTAGTTTCATGTTGTCTCTATCGACCTTCGTCTCATTTCCAAATCCTTTCCATACTATGTAACTTGTAAGTGTTTGGAAAGGATGGCAAAATATTTGAACAGAGAAAACTCGGATTTGCGCAAGTGATTAGATTTAACACAGGCGGTTTAACTTTACGAGTAAGTTTTGGAGGTTTTGGATACATTTTTACTATACCTAAATGCTATATACAACATAAATAACATAAAAGATTAGGAGTAGGGATGCCACATAATATAAATAGGAGAGAAAAGACATTACTTTTTCCAGGGACTGCAAAGGCTACCTCCTACCGGATACGTTCATCATCCCGATACTCCACAAGATCAGATCCCCCGACCCCAAGACTCGAGGGTTGGACAACAAGATGTGGAAGTGCAGCGAGTGTAAGGACGAGGTCTCCGACGGCATCATCCAGCAGCTTCTCCAGGACATCGGGAAGGAGATCAGCGTTATGCCAAAGAACGATCCTGATGCTTGCGAGAGGTAAGTTATGTATGGATGATATGGCTGTCTATTGCTATCGGCTTCTCATTAACATTTCGCGTTTTAAAGGTAATTGTTATCTTTCTACAAATACCTAAGTCTCGTTCAAATAACCAGCCTTCGCCACTGGTACAAGGTTTGGTTCAAATTAAAGAAAGTTGAGCTACAGATAATAAAAGTAGGTATGCTTTACCGTATTAGGTAATAGATGGTTTGGCACATAATATAGGTTGGAACTTGGAGGATACTTCCATTTACTTCCATCATACTTCTATGATACATTTTGTAATGAAAAACTGGTGTGCTAGCGTTATCTAATGTAATAATCGAAATAATCCAATGCAAGTTATCTTAGAAGTATCTTGATTCTTGCAGTATGCAGTACTTATGTCACATGCGTGATATCTGCAAAAAGTTGCTACAAAATCTTTCCTGTCCCCAAATCTTTTGCATTCTAGAAATATCATAGCAATCATGGCGTAGTCGTAGGACAATAATTGACTTAACGTAAGCCTCAGATAAGATAGCGTCTATCACACCAACAAACACTCTCGTGCTCGCGACTTGCCGAATTTAATCCCAACTAATGGTGCCATATTTTTTGTTAATTAGACTATATTTATTTAAAACTTGTGAAATATAAGTACGGTCTATATGCGCTAATAATCTGGCAAAAGCGATATAGTTTTGCGGAAATACTTAAATAATCATTCAATGTGTTCACAATAAGAAAACTTTCTTTCTTCGGTAGATTAGGCAAAGTAAAATATGAACAAAGGAAATCAGCTGTCATTACTATACAGTAATATGTTTTAGGTTGCAGTTAGTTGCTTACCTCCAAAATGTTTGTGTGTAACGCACGCTTTAGTAGCAAACAGCTAATATAATTGCTCTCTACCAATTGCAAAGATTAAGCTGTACTTTTGCTCTTAGGTTCATAAGCCACTGCAGCTCCTACCTCCACCCCAACCACTACTACATGACGGACGTGAGTGTGGCGCTGGCGCAGATGGTGGGGCAGCAGGACGCGCGGGGGCTGGCCGGCGTCACGGAGGACAGGCTACTGGTGAAGGCCCAGCTCTGCAAGCACATCGCTGACCTGCTGGATACACTCGCACCAGGTGATTGTAGATGAGTCGTGGCGCTGACGCAGATGGTGGGGCAGCAGGACGCGCGGGGGCTGGCCGGCGTCACAGAGGACAGGCTCCTGGTGAAGGCCCAGTTTTGCAAGCACATCGCTGACCTGCTGGACACGTTAGCTCCAGGTAATTATAGAAGGGAGTGATCACTGTAGTGAACCAAACAGCTCGTCAAAGTAATTCAATCCTATTTAGTCAAAGTAAAGACTCGACTTAACATTGCTTCCGAGTTCCGCGCGAGATATACTTGAACGTCTGAAGTAACGACAGTGATCTGTGGTCCTCAGCCTGATGAAGATTAACACCTCGTTAGGTCGGAAGATATTTATTTGGTACTATTTGTGGGTTAACACGACCACCCAAAAAGGGTTATGTTTTTTGAACGTATCTCTATAGTGACATAATCTTCGACAGTTTTTACTGTGTCCAACTGGTTAAGTATACATCTTCCACAGCGGAGACTCGCCTTCGAGGCTCTTTGCTGTTTGAGCTGCACGCTGCGGTGGCTGAGACTGGACGAAGGAAGTCACTGACAGAGGGCCCGTACGTCATGCTGGGATATGTAACTGTGAGTACTAATAATAATTATTGTGGGTACAAATGTTATAGCTATGAAAGATCTTGTCACTGTCTGATACATAAAAAGGAAAAATTTTCTTGCTATAACTTCTGTACACAGTCTGGAATTGACACTAAGGGAGTATGTTTTCCTATACTCAAAATCGTTAGACCGGATGCTATCTAGTTGATTCTAGTCATAATTTTAAAATTTGTTTTATTTTCTTTATTGCAATTTATAATGCAAAGTACGGTCTACTTGGAAAAATTAGAACAGATTTTAGGCCGGGTGTCCATTGAAACCAAATACTGCAAAGATGATGCTACAAGCAATCGCTATTTAAAATCATGTTAAATATAAATTAGTAGTCATCGTGAGTTTAATTTAATTTTACGATTCATAAACTCCATAAAATTTATGAATCATAAAATGAAATTCACAAATGCAACGAGCTCAGCAATTTCACTTATCTATCATATTATATGTTGTATTTTATGACCGTATGTTCTAACTTCACAACATGTTTACGTCTTGTCGTATTGGAACAGCGATAGGAAAACTTTGAAAACATAATAATAGGAGTACCACAAGGTACTATCTTAGGTCGCGTATTGTTTAAATTATATGCAACAATACTAGGGCCTAATTCTCTCGGGGTGGCAGTGTGGGGACACCGCTGCCTATTGCACCGAGTCCCAGAGAGAGCCGTGATGCGCATGGTGCTCCTGCACATCGCGGCCTCCGTGTGGGCTGTTCTATGCCACCCCGTGGGACGATCTGGAAAAGCCTGCATGTTTTGATGAGTCTTCAAGACGCGGACAACCGTTGGAAGAGTTGCGGTTGGTTGATCGTGCCCATAACTATGCCTAAGCGGGGAGTGGAGCACCTTGGAGTTTTAGTGGGTAATTCCTCGGAGAATCCCACATACCCTGGCCGATGCCCCAATCCGCCGGGGATGCGCAAAACATTTCCCCATGTAAAAAAGGGCCTAATTCTAGTCAAGTTTAGTGATTCTATAGAAGAATCTATAATGCCTGCCTTACAAGAATAGAAATTCTTAATTGTCAGGCAGGGATCAAACCGAGATTTTAAGGATAAGAAGTTTCCCCAAGGACAAATTGATGCTTAATAATTATTTTGAGTTGGTAGAAAATCTTCCTACACCTACAATATAGATGTGAAACTATTATTATAGATTCGACACAATATATGAGTTAGTATCGCCTGGTGAGGCGCTAATTGCCAAACATACGTGATGTCTACCTCCATCTACATCTGTTTGCCTATCTCATGGACGTAATTTATGTAAAAAAGTAAACTAAATTACTTTGTGTGTCACACGTACTCAGTAAAAACTTGTCGCCTTAAATTCTTGAAACGCAGCAGTTTCTCGTAAAAAGTTGCCCTGTTTAGGTGTTAATTGACTTTGAGAGCAAGCAGTATTAGCTATCATGTTTAATCTGTTTTCAATCAACTAGTAGAAAATCACCATACAGAAGATATTGCGAAAAGGCGTAGATTTTAAAATGGCACTTTTAAAATCATGTTAAACGTATCTGATAAGTAGATCGCACCTTTTCATATTGGACCTAGTTAAAGAACATAGTCATTATTTTGTTTAGCAAAATCTTTTGTTAGCAACTTAATCGTACCTTTGATATAACTTTTAAAACCATTAGAATCATCGATCACTAACATAATAATTACACTTCCTTTACTTTACTTGACAAAAAGTATCCTATGTCCTTTCCCAGGACTCGAAGTATCTCCATACCAAATTTCAACAAAATCTTTCCAGCGATTTGGGCGTCAAGAGGTGACAGACAGACATACAGTCACACTTTCGCAAATTATAATATTAGTATATTTATGGATGAATATATTTTGTTCATTGCTTGACCAGCTTGTTCTATTACAGGAGGCTCGCAAGATCCTGCTGGAGTCAGCTCGTCTGCTGGCCAATGAGCCGCCCGAGCTGCCGGAAGGTCGCCTGGCTCACCAGGCCAAGGTCAACCTCGTCCAGATGGATGAACTCATCAAGACATTGTCTGCTTCGCTACCTTCTCCCTTGTGATTCATGGATAGACTAGATGTACGCAACAAATTTGCTCTAATCCCGCTTGGTAGTTTTTACGTCCAATCCAGGACTCAAGGAATGCAGTTCATACCATTTTTCATAAAAATCGGCGTGAAGAGGTAAGAGACAGAAAGACAGGACACACTTGCATAATTATAAAAAATTACATACGGTAGATCCATAATTTTGTATGGTTTACAATAATAATTATTATTATGTAAAGGAGTAGAAATTCTTTTACATTTTGAACTTATATTATGTAATCATTAATTATGTAATGTTTTAATTACTAACTATTTATAAATAAATGAAAATTTAAGTACTCGAATACATTAAGAATGTGGTCAGTATTATAAAAGTAACTCAAAAAGACATAATCGAAAATAATAACAAACTGTTTGTTGTAGATCGATAGTTAGATATTATAATAATTACGTTATGTGACTTGACGATAATTATTATTATGTAGATACAAATGTTAGATAGTTCTAGGACAAATAAACAAATACGCTAAAAATGACTTTGATTCGAATCCCTCAACAACAATGCGATCATCTGCCCCAATCAAGCCCAAAAGTGGAGCAGCTTTACCTCAACATAACTTCAACACCATAGAACCTAAGTGTAAAATGAAAGGTGCACTAATTCCCACACGAATTATCGGCATCAGTTCTGCTGAGATAACTGTCGGAGTCGGGACAGGTTCGGAGAAGTCGGCCTGATTCCGCACCGCGACCATATCGAGAACTGGAACTTATTGGGCCATCGGAAGGACGCCATTGCTGATTAATGATCCACTTTTGATGGAACCTTACGCGAGATTTATACTCTAAGGGTTAATTCAGACCGCAACGCGACACGTAGAATGTAGATGAATTTCTAAAGTATGGATTCAACAGAATTGCAAGACGTCTCAAGCTCACGAAACCTGTCAATTCAGTACAAACAGAAATGCATCTACGAGTCTCGCGGTCTGAATTATTGACCCTAAGAAGCAGTAACAACTTGAGTTGACAACGTTTATTGCGTGTTCTTCTCTGCTTGCAATGAATTATCTTTGTATTTGGTTGCTTTTCTATTTTATCTAGCTTGAAGGATCACATAGAATGTCCAACCGGACATATTACTTGGTTATTTTGTACATTCAACAATTTGCACCTTAAAGTGTAAAATGTAGATGTTACCCGCAATTCTGTACGGAAATACCACAAAACTTATTGCAAATTATACAGACTGGTGAGACATGTTCAATACTCGAGGACGTGATATTAGGCTATTATAGTAGTTGAAAAAAAATTATTAAAATAAAAATTATTAATATCAATTGATCATGATCACTGAGGAAATGTAGCTTAAAGTTAAATAATTATTTACCCAACGCACGGTCACCGCACGCAGGAGTAGTAGCGCGGGGCGCGGGGCGCACGTCGCCGCGCCGGCCGCATAGTAATTTACTAACGGTGGTATGAATAAAAAAATCTTAGTGAAGGTTTTAACAGTTTTCAAACTAAAATGTTCGCTAAAGTTAAAAACCGTCATAAAACACTCCATATGAATAAACGCTTGCTAAGCCTTCGCTAGCTTGAATACTGTTAGATGACGTTTTATAGTATTCTTTTTTTGGTAATGTTGGTAGTGTGCCAATTTATTGTGTTCAATCATCAATATTGTGTCAAATTCAATGAAATTCAATGAGTATTTTGTAGTAAAAAAAACTTGAGAGGTGTCAAAGGACACCCGAAAGGAATAGAGTTATTTCATGAGTTAAAAAAATCTACTCAAAAAAAATATTTAAAAAACACCATCTATTGGCGAACAGGAATACTATCAACGCGCAGCGCCCTCTGCCCCTAACATGCAGGTACTAATAAAAATATTTTTAAGTCGTCAAATGGATTTATTATTATCTTATTATATGTATACTTTTTGTCGACGAGGGCGGCTAGAAATTCCTTCAAAAATTGCAATAATGTCAGAAATCGCGATAATACTCGATATTTCGTCCATTTCAATCTCTTAAAATGGTCTTAAAGTAGGTCCGAGGCTTCACTAAAGTTAGCGAACTCCTATTTGACGTTTCGAGCCTAAACAACTGTTAGCGAACGTTTATTCATAACGATTATGCTTAAAATAGGTTTATATCAGGCTTATTAAACATGCGCTAATTTTTGACAGCTGTCACCTTAAAAAGGTGTTAGAGCACTGTTAGAGAACGTTTATTCATATTAAATTTTACAACAGGCTTATAAAGCTGTTGTAAACCTTCGCTAAGTTTTTATTCATACGACCGTAAGTGTCCATGATTTATTTATTTAAAGGCAAATTTGGTCAAAAATTAAGTACCTAATTTTATTACATAATTATTATAATGAGAATCGACTACCGAGTACTCTCCATAAGTATCGGTAATGTCTCACCAGTCATGCTGTGTATTGTAAATTGTATCTTTTCCTTGCTCTAATTTTACCCACCCGAGTGTTTTTTTTTTAATTTATTAAAAGACCTTTTTTCTCACTTAATAAAATTAATTCTCGCATTATTGCCAAAACATTTACTTACTAATTGTAAATACAATATTTTGACGACGGCGCCAGTTCTGCTGAAAAGCCTGTTTTGGCTGTGCTGTTTAGCACTTATTTCTAGCACTATTAGAAAAACTAACATTGTTTTCTAGACTAAAACAATACTCCAAGATACATTTTATACAATTGTATATTATATCCTTATTCAAGTTGAAAAATGTATTCTTTCTTGTACAGAGACCCCCGTATAATATAAATGAGATATTCTTTATTATTATAGTAAATATAACTGTCTTGTCGTCTCTTCAAAAAATTACTTGTCTTTTACTGACATAATATTAGGAATACACTGAGTAAATATTTAATAAGCGTCTTGGGTCTAGGACCTAGGTTATAATGAACTTCTTTTCATTGACCCCTTTTCAAGAACAATTCAAGGGTTTCCTACAATGCGGATAGAATTTGTGCGAAATCTCCATAATAATAAAGGAGGCGTAATGTAATTATCACATGTAAATATTGTATCTGCGATGACGGCATGTACTCAGTTTGACGTGCGATATCCGACAGAAGTCGTGAAAAATTGCGCAGCTGTACAGTATGATTGTTGTGCGTGTACCGATGGTTGGCTAAATGGCATGGTGTGTGATGATCCAGTTGCTGTATTTGCTGAGAATCAAGGATTGTAACGATTGATCGCGATTCCACGTGCCCAAGGTTTGTTGTTTTTTTTTCTTTGACTTTGTTGTTCTTTATTTTTGGTGGCTTTTTCTTAGTCGTACTTGTTAAGTGCTTGTTAATTGAAAACGAAATCTGTTACATGATTTTAATTGCTGATTAGGATATTAAGTCCTGTAAAGATTAAGTGTTAGTAAATAGTTAAATATTTTTGTAATGCATTGAATTTCCATATTCGATTAACAATCATTCAAGCTTTTAACAATCATCCATACTATCATAAGTATGGATAATTGTTTATTGTAATAATTTCAAACTTTTTCAAGCTAAATGAGCTCTTTAACAAAAGTGAATCAAATACTTTAGATCAAGCTGCTACAGCAGTCTTGCCTAATGCCTACGTTTGTTTGAGAATTCATCAAATTATAACAAGATACGTATTTAACATAAATAATTGTAATAGTTTACCGTAACTCCGTTGCTCCAAAATTATTTTATCACGTGAGCGCCGTCGGCCGTACATTTTTCTGGGATTAAAAGTATCCTATGTCCATTCCTGGGATTCAAAGTATGTCCATGCTGTACAGCTCCAGTGGTTTGGGTATGAAGAGGTAACAGACATACAATCAGACACACTGTCGCATTTATATTATTTGTCGCGTCGCCTTAAAGTGAGACGTTGGGTGTATCCCAAGGATTAATCTTGATGCCACCGATATTTATAATTTATATAACTGAAAATGTAAAGTTTAAGAAGCAAACGTAGGTAAATTTTCCGTTACTATTTACCCATATTATCGTAAAAAGTATTTTGTTATCTAAAGTAGTATTCAAATTTTTTTTCCTTTTGTTGAAATTCAAAGAAACTTGGTGTGGAGATACTTTGAATCCCTTTAAAGGACAAAGGATACTTTTAGTCCCGAAAAAATGTACGGTTCCCGCGCGATAAACGATAAACGGACGGAAATATAAGAAAGCGTCTTCAATGTAATCTTTATTTCACATATTTGAAATGGCGTCTTTAGATGCTTAAAATAAATATTTTATGATCACTTAATAAGCAGATAAGAGCCGAAATTAATTGTGTAACTTTTGTAATGTCTACCTCTTGTAATCACTATAGGCTTAACATTATCTTCTACGACTTTAACTAGCCATAATATAATATTTTGCAAGTCTCAACGTGTAACAAAAAACAGCCAAGTGTGAGTCGGACTCGCGCGCTAACTCCTCGAATGAATAATATTTCTTATTCATTTTATTTTGTTTTTGGTATTTATTTTTTACCGGCAACAGCTGATGATAACGTCAGACTGACAAAGGTGTCAGACAGACGGACAGACAGCGAAGTCTTGCTTCTATCCTATTCACTCCATAATTTGTATTTTTATGAGTCTGAACCATAAAGTTAATATACCTAGCGAAATAGAGAAACAAAGGCCTGAGCAAGCGAGATGTCACTATCAGTAACACTGCGTGGTAAAAAGAGACGTGTGATGACATGACAGCATCACTCTTTTTTTGACGTCCATCAGCCCGGATCAGCCCCGTTGACAATTTAATCTCATAGAATTCATGTCAATCATGCTTGTGTAAGTGTATACGTACACATATTTTTCACACAGATGAAAACCAATTTCGGTTACGTTCGACAGCTCGAGTTTGTTGCTCTATTCCGCTAGGTATATTAACTTTATGTGTCAGACAGACAGACGGACAGACAGCGAAGTCTTGCTTTTATCCTATTCACTCCATAATTTGTATTTTTATGAGTCTGAACTTACTACTTAGCAGAATAATTATTCAGAAGTCTTGTACCATCAAGGAAATTGATTCCTAGGCAGTTGACACACCAACGTGACATCGTCATTTGGTCGGATCATGTCAATTCAATGTTAATTATTGTGATCTGTCGGCTGGGTTTGGCGTAACGCGACCAAACTACGTAGGTCCCCCATCTGCCTAGGAATCAACTTCTCTGATAGTAGGATAGGGTTTCTCTAACAAGTTATAAGTTGTAACCACGAACTTGGTTACAACTTATAACTTGTAAGAGAAAATCACTTGTAGGTAATAAGGTATGTTACAACTGTGTGTGTATGGCTTTTGTTTGTTATCTCATTAACAAACAGTTATTTTACGTCGGAAATGTTTGCGCAGCTAGGAAGATTTTCTTTGCGATAATATTATTGGTTAAGCTGATAATTGATACCTACAGCTTGAGTTAGTATTTTAAAAGGCCGATATGTATGATGATGATGATGAATTTGCCGATAAGTATTTAATGAAGCTAAAATTTAATAAAAGTAAAGAGACACACTTCTCCAAATTGGTTAAAAATTAACACTTTTAGAAAATCTTGATAATGCTTATCTAAAATAAAAAAATCGTAATTCTCAGTAAGCTCTACTGACAGTCCTAATGAGATTTATGATCAATATTCAATTCCTCTTACTAAAAATGTTTACAAAATATTTACTATAGATACAAAATATATTTTATTAAATGTTTTATCCTCATCAAATGCGTTGTTTTTTTTTAACGGGCAAATGGCCCACCACACATTCCCACCACTGCAACTCCTGTGTCGCCAGGATCAACAGTGGTAACCAACCACGTGGTAACCAAACCCTTTGATATGATCTCAGGGATGCCCGAGGGACAAGCTAAATCTGTCTTGGGACCAAATGCATTAGAAAAGTCACTTGAAAATTAAAGACAAAACATAACAACTTTGTGTAACATTTACTTTTCAAAATACTTCAAAGTATAAACACGTGACGAAATAATAAAAACCAAACTAAAACTAGACTCTAATTAACCACCACACACTTCCAGGTAACAACCAACGAGCAATGTGGTTTGCGAGCTTCCTGTGGCTGCTGCTGTGTTACTCTCAGTACGGAAGAGGCACCCTCTTAGAGGACTACGAAGAGATCACCAGGAACATGCTGTCGCCGCCAGAGGACAAGTACTCCAAGGCCCTGCCGGTGGAGATAGGCAAGGACAAGGAGTCGGGGTGCCTGTGCAGAGCGACCACAGGTAGAAAGACGATTGTGTGCTTCGGGAATTATGAGTGCAAGAAGTTTCCAAAGGTAATTCTTTGAGCTCTTAAAATTAATGTTGATATGTTAGTAGACACTGTGTTAGAACTTAGAAGTCATATATACTTTTTTTTACCCGACTACGGCGAAGCAAAAAGGAGGGTTATGATTTTGATCTGTATGTATGTATGGATATTCATCTGTTCCCTCGTAACATTAAAACTACTAATCCGATTTGGACAAATGAGGTGTCATTGGAAGCCTTTTAATCGTCCGCTAGTTATAGGCTACATGACGTTACGTTAAATTGACCTTAGTGCCATCTAGGAGACATAAAGGAAAGACCAAAAACATTTTTTTTTCTGACGGTGACGTGTGGAGTATCAAATGAAAGGGCTGTGTTAGCACATTTCAAATATGTAAGCATTATTAGCTATTTCTTACGGGTTTGCCAGCAATCACCTAATAATTGCAAGATTTCATAAAATCAGTTCAATACAATATGAAACAATAAATAATAATTCTTATCCTCGATCATTTGAGGATATGTAATGATTAAGAAATTTATCGAGCGAATCGCAGCCCCAAAAAAATGAAATAAAAATAAAGTTTAAAAACTAAAACCCGACTACTAAAACACGCTCTAAAAAGTAGGTACGAAACAAGAAAATAGTAATGGAAGTTTAAAGGATAGCCGTGGTCGTATGCCACCTACTGTAGCAAAACAGTTGATAATAATAGAATTAAAAGGGCATACGACCACGGCTATCCTTTAAACTTACATTACCTACTATTTTCTTGTTTCGTACCTACTTTTTAGAGCGTGTTTTAGTAGTCGGATTTTAGTTTTTAAACTTTATTTTTTAAATTATTGTAATGTAGATTGTAGGTGCATTAGTTTTGCTTGCTAGTTAGACATTCGATATAAGATGCTACGACACGGATGTACAAAATGATAATAATATGCTAGGTGTTAATTAATTACTCGTAATTTATGAGATAATTATAAAAAATGTAACCTAAAAAGTTTAAGAAGAACAAAAAACTAAACAAGGAAGCGTTTTTGCTTTAAACCTTTTTAAAAGCAATAGTCAACAATTTTAAAAATGATTTAAAATATT
Organism: Plebejus argus; assembly: GCA_905404155.3. Classification (NCBI taxonomy): domain Eukaryota; kingdom Metazoa; phylum Arthropoda; class Insecta; order Lepidoptera; family Lycaenidae; genus Plebejus; species Plebejus argus. The sequence goes on along the minus strand of FR989945.1, from coordinate 12,540,187 downwards.
GTTTAAAATAGATCGTGCGTGTGTACTTGTGCTGTGTTGCAATGAGATGATTACATTTCTAAAAAGAGAAGTTCTAAAATTGTTCTTATATTGCAATTGAAATTCCACTAACCAAATCCTTCTAAATTCTTTTGTTTATTTCCACTAAATTTCACTTTATCTAGTATATATTATTATGTCCAAGTGACATCTCTTTCTTTCTTTCAGCTAACTTGGAGATGCGACAATTTATTGCTACGCACCACCGTTATCCAAGAAATTCATGTCGGTGAGCTAGATTCCTTGTATTTTCTAAAAGACCTAAAATTGGAAGCCAATCATCAGCTCAGATACATCGAACCGGGCGCCTTCCAAAATCTGACAGAGCTGCAAAATCTCACCATCTCCTACCACACATATTTAGTAACGCTCCATAAAGATTTGTTCAGGGGATTAGTGAACTTGGAGGAATTGACTCTCATTAACAATGGATTTGCGAATATCGTTGAAATAGTACCAGCATTTTCACCAAGTAGTCTTCCTTGTCTCAGAATGCTGGATTTGTCAAAGAACCCTTTTGAAGAAATACCAGATAACTCTTTCATCCTAATGGAAGGGACACAGCTCGAAAGACTACATCTGAACTTATGTAGGATCGATTATATACATCCCAAAACATTTTTGCCGTTAAAAAAACTCACACATTTAGATATTGGTAGCAACGAGTTAAATTGCAGCATAATAAGAGGATTTCTAAGGGAAATGCACACTCACGATATCAATTTAACCTACCTAGATTTGTCAGACATGGGATTCAGGAAAAGAATTCCGATAAAACTTCTAAATTTAATAGCTAACACTACTATAAATACGCTGATGTTGGCGTACAATCAATTCGAGATTCTAACAGATGACACCTTTCCTGTCATGAAAAATATTCAGACGATCGACTTGAGAAAGGTGTCGGCGATAAGCATAGGAGCAGAGACTTTTGCACCAGAAAAGTTTCCCAATTTGCGAATCCTGTTACTGGGAGAGAACAACTTGCCAGGGATACACATAAAACATGTCTCCAATCAACAGGTGAGATTCTTAGACTTATCTGGCAACAAGGGACCGACGTCCAATCCTATGTACTATGAAATAGACAGAGACGTATTTTTCAAATGTGTGTCGTTGGAGATTCTTAATTTGTCTTTCAATAGAATCAAATCGATTTACGATTACACATTTATTGGTCTTAAAAATTTGAAAATACTAAACCTAGAGAACGGAACGATTTATTCCATGGGTCCCGGAACTTTTTCACCCTTAAAACGCTTAGAAAATCTAAATTTAGCTAACAATTTCATCACTGCCCACGATAACTTGACCAGTGCAATGTTCGAAGGTCTGAATGAGCTAAAGGTTTTGAATATGAGGAACTGTGGACTAAAACGTCTTTACGATGAAGATAACATATTTAAAATGATGCCGAACTTAACACATTTGATACTTAAGAATAATCAAATTTCTTACATCACCGATAAATTGCTAGAACCATTAAAATTGTTACGATATTTGGATTTGAGTGAGAACTTAATGGTGTCATGGTGGAGACCTGTGTTCACTACGTCTGGTGTACGTCTCCAAAGTCTCTTGTTAACGAATAACAAGATGTCCGAGCTCACGAAATTCATGATAGACGATTTAATTTATTTACTTCGTAGCAATTTCACAGTGGAGATAGATTTTTCAGACAACGTTTTTGTGTGTGATTGTAACGCCATGTACAAAACCTACATTGCCTTGCAAGGTATATACGGAGGTATACTCAAAAATTATATCGATAATTCAAATATGCTATGCAGCACTCCCGACGTTTGGGAAAATCGTAAAGTGTCAGAATACATTTCAACGATTAAAAATTTACATTGCATAGTGTACAAAAAGATTTCCAAAATCATGCTCCTGGTTTGGACTGCACCGTCGCTATTCACTTTAATTTTTATATCTTCTATTGTAGTTGTTATTTTCAAACACAGGTTTTACATCAAATATTGGCTATTTTTGGCCAAATTGGCTTTAGGAAGAAGATTTATTAAATCATCAGTCAATAATGAAATAATGAAGGAAGTGGTGTACAAGTACGATGCATTTATATCATACTCCAATGAAGACAGAGATTTCGTATCAGAAATGGTGTCAAATTTAGAGGGAACCCCACCGTATCTTAAACTATGTGTCTATGAAAGAGATTTTGAAATAGGCTCCTTCATATCAGAGTCGATATTATCAAGTATAAACGAAAGCAGATATGTATTGTTAGTTATAAGTGAAAACTTTGCTAAATCTCAATGGTGTCGTTGGGAGACGCAACTCGCAGAGTATCATAGGCTATTTCTAGAAGATGGGACAGTGTATGATCCATTGGTGCTGATTAGAATATCAGATATTGGTAATAAGTATATGACAACAACGCTGAAATTTCTCCTGAAGACAAAAGTTTATTTATCTTGGAATGAAAATAAGTCCAATGAGTTTTGGGAGAAACTAAGAAATACGTTAACAAAAAACAAATAATACCTGAGTTGATTTTTAATGTATTACATAAAAAAATTGCAACAAAATAGCTGCTAAATAAACTAGCAACTATTTGAAACGATTGTGATGATTCATATTTGCTAAGAATATTATAGATTTCGAAATTCGAGATAATACTTGTTCATAGTTAAGAAGTTTAATAATAATTAGGATAAGTTACGGTAGCTTATTAACATTAACAAAAAATATTATAACGTCTGTAAAAATAAGAAAAGCCAAACTAGAATTTAGTTTAATTTTTTTACCAATCTGCCTCAAAAATAACAACCTATTTTACCTACCTACCAATTACCATAAGATATTATGTGACAATAAGTTTAATAAACAGTTTTACTACAAAGCAGTTTTTTATTTTCTTTAACGAACCTTCTACATAACAAAGTAGCTGTAAGATATGGACTCAAAATCTAAATTCTATAAAACTAGACTGAACATAAAATGTGCAAAATAATTTCCCATACGTCGTAGCATCTTGTATCCAACGCTGAATAGACAAGATCGAAATCTTAATATCTTTGCTAGTTGCCTGAGTAATGAGTCAGTAAAATAGGTCCAACATTTAAAACAACTTGTCTTACAGTAGACCAAATTATAATTTCTAGGGAAATCTGTTTCAGCTAAGGGTGCGAAGCGAAATGCTTGTGGTGCGAACATCAGTGATTGAAGAAATAAGACTGGGTCAACTGGATTCATTTTATTACTTGAGGACTTTGAAAATAGAAGCTAATCACAAGTTATACAATATACAGGAAGGAACCTTTAGGAATTTGACTCACTTGCGGGTGTTATCAATATCGTATAACTCAAATCTGGAATCGATACATCCGCATATATTTGTCGGACTGAAAAATCTTCGGGAACTGACGTTCGTCAACAATGGATTTAGTGATATTAAGATGATTACTGTAGCTCTTAAGCCTAGTATACTGCCGGCGCTAGAGCATCTAGATCTCTCAGAAAATGGTTTCGATTATATTGCAGAGGACGCATTCAGTTATATGATTGGAACTGTTGTAGAAAAACTTGATCTCAACTTATGCAGGATCGATTACATACATCCAAACTCTTTCCTGCCTTTCAAGAAGCTCACGCAGCTTAGCATTGGTCAAAATGATTTGAATGCATCATTGATTAGTGAATTTATAGTTAGGTTAAATAAGGCGGATATAAATTTAGATTCTATTGATCTCTCGGGTATGGGGTTTCGAAGGAATCCCCCGAGACATCTAATGGAAGTCATTGCGAATACGACAATTAGGAAACTTCTATTAGCAGACAATCAATTTGAAATAATATCAAACGATGCTTTTCCAAAGATGAATAATATTCAGATGGTCGATCTACGTAGGGTTAGTGCACTATGTTTAGGATCACAGGCATTTTCGTCGTCGATATTTCCTAATCTTCGTATTCTAATGCTAGGTGGAAACAACTTACCAGGGATACACATCAAAAATGTATCCGATGATCATATTGTTATTTTAGATCTATCCTACAATAAGGGTAATGCTATTTCACCGATGTACTACGATATAGACAAGGAAGCATTTACTAAGAGTAGAGAGCTTAGAGTTCTGAATCTTTCATACAATAGAATTAAGTCCATATTTGAGTACACATTTAGAGGACTGAATAATTTGAGAATTCTTAATTTAGAAAACGGGACCGTATATTTTATTGGTCCCGGTACTTTTAAGTCTCTCATGCACCTAGAAATACTCAATTTAGCTAATAATCCACTAACAGCGACGGCTAACTTAACTAGCTCGATGTTCGTAGGTTTAAATGAATTAAAGGTGCTAATACTCAAAAATTGTGGCATCAAACATTTCCATGATGATGACAACATATTTACAATGATGCCGAATTTAACTCGCTTGGTTCTAAGCAATAATCAACTATACTTCATAACTCCTAAAACATTGGAGCCCTTAAGGTCCCTAAAAGTGTTGGATCTGAGCGAGAACCTTTTGGTATCCTGGTGGGAACCTCTATTTTTAGCTTCAGGGATTAGACCGGTAAGATTGTATTTAGCCAATAACAAAATTTCACAGTTCACGTTGAGTATGGTTCAGGATATAGATTATTTATTGAACAACAGAGGAAATTTTACTGTGGACATACAATTGCTGGATAATGTTTTCGTCTGCGACTGTATCTCAATGTACAAATCGTTCTTATGGCTCCAGACGAACGGATCGGATCGGCTGCGAAAATTCTTCTATCACTCCGAGTTTCTGTGCAGCAGCCCCGACGTTTGGGAGGACAGAAGAGTCGCTGACTTTCTCTCCTCGATCAAGAGGCTTCGGTGCTTGATGTATGAGAAGATAACCAGCATAATGGTGCTGATGTGGACTGCGCCGACGATCATCTCAGTGATGCTTGTCGCACTACTGATCATCACAGCATACAAATACAGAATTTACGTGCGGTACTGGTTATTTCTTGCTCGAATAGCGATAGGCAGGAAATTCTTTCAAGGCCTCTCTGGAGCTAAGCAAGAGGCATTGCAAGGCATCAGTTACAAGTATGACGCATTCGTATCGTATTGCAATGAGGATAGAGATTTTGTGTCAGAAATGGTGTCGCAGCTTGAACACAAACCACCATACTTCAAATTGTGTGTTTACGAGAGAGATTTTGAGATAGGCTCCTTCATATCCGAGTCTATCTTAGCCAGTATTAATTCTAGTAAGTATATTATACTCATCGTTAGTAGAAACTTCGCTAAGTCCCAATGGTGCAGATGGGAGACCCAGTTAGCTGAGTACCATCGTTTGTTTATGGAGGACGGTACTGCCTATGATCCTCTGCTTCTGATCAGATTAGACAACGTAGATGCCAAGCAGTTGAATACGACTCTTAAGTTCCTGTTGAAAACCAAAATATATCTGTCATGGAACGAACAGGAAGCGGAGGAGTTCTGGAAGAAATTACGGAATTTGCTGATGAAAAATAGGTAAATAAATTTGTTTGATATTATAATGGCTATTATTTTCAACCCTTTGTTCTTTAAAAGTGGTCCATTTACTAATCAGGTACACAAAACAAGTCTTGGCCAATTAAAAAACACAAATCCATAGTGCTTTCATAGGTCTGTATAATATTATATGTTCTGAAAAATCATCAAGCATAGAAGCTTGCTGGCTGCTGGCTGCTGGCTGCTAAGGCAGCAAAATAGTGTAAACTCTAGGTGCCTAACGAGATGATAATAATGATAATTAATTTAAAAATATCCTCCAGTCACTTATCGAGTAGAAAGTAAACGTATAAGCTGTCGTTAGCTCGGTACTAAACTTTCTCGAATATCGCCACTTTCAAACTGTACCTACCTGTTAATAATTAATTATTATTATTAAATATCCATACATTTCTTCGGCATGGGCGTAGCGTGGTACGGTCAGGGGGGGCGGGTGCCCCCCCCCCCCTAGAAGAGCGATCAGTCGTTTCAATGCTCACGAGTTTCATACCTAAACGTGGAGCGGAGAGAGTTGCGGGGTGAGAAGGGAGGCATTCAATCCCAGTTCGCTCGCTCATATATTGTTAAAAACCACGAATTCGAAGTTTATGCCCACCATGTTCTTCGATAAGCTTTTACGCTACGTAAGCCTTTGTTTAATTTAATGAGAAAGTTTGTCTCCCTATTACCTTATTACGCTAAGGGCCTATTTCACCACTTCCTGATAAGTGCCGGATAGGCTATCCACCACTTAACTTAACAGATATACAGACAGAGTATATCAGTCAAGAAAGTTGTGGATAGCTTATCCGGCACTTAATCAGGAAGTGGTAAACCGTGAAACAGGCTCTTAGGCTGCTTAACCAATTTTTATGATGTTTGACGTACAGGTTTTAGACCTGAGAAATGCTTGTGCGAAATAGTGAACGGGCACGATCTAGTAGGTCATTTAGAGTTACAATAATTATTATAACAATAATTATTATATAGGACGAATAAAAGAAATAAAAATGTAAGGAAACACGAATAGTGATTATGATGATAGTCAACGAAGATCACAGATAAGATAGGCCTTTCTCCCACATAATTTTGTATTATTTAAGCGTCCTGCGTAAGCAATAAGCATAGTGCAGAGGAGTGCTACATGGAGGTATGCCAAAAAGTAGAGCCTTTGCTCTATTTACTATACTTTACTTTGGAACTTTGATAGAGCCCTAATAAGGTGGTATATTATTATTTTGATATCATCAGTTAAGGCTAGTTCGCATTAGGCCAGTATTTTAGTCAAGTAGCGAGTATTTTAGTAGCTAAACGTGTCTGAACACTAAAAACAATTTATTTTAGAGAGGCATAAGAGAATACACTACAGATAATGCGTAGAGTTATAATTTTTTTCCTGAATATCTACGGCCACTAATACAATGTCCCTATGTTTTCTTTTTTTTCATAATTTAATTGTTAAAAAAATAATCGGCCAAGTGCGAGTCAGACTCGCGCACGAAGGGTTCCGTACCGGTATAGAGCGAAAGTAGACAAAAAATTGTGTTTTTTGTTTGGGAGCCCCCATTAAATATTTACTTTATTTTAATTTTATTATTAATTATTAAAGTACAAATACAATTAAGAATTTTGTGAAAATTTTAAGTGCGTAGCTGTTACCATTATTGATTACGAGCAAAAAAGGCCAAAAAAATCACGTTTCTTGTATGGGAGCCCCCCTTAAAAATAAACTTTATTTTATTTTTAGTATTTGTTGTTATAGCGGCAACAGATATACACAATCTGTGAAAATTTCAGAAGTCTAGCTATAGCGGTTCTTGAGATACAGCCTGGAGATATTCAGACAGACGGACAGACGGACAGACATCGAAGTCTTAGTAATAGGGTCCCGTTTTTACCCTTTGGGTACGGAACCCTAAAAAGATATGAACGTTCAAAACCCCAAAAAAATGGCCAGATTTTCCGCTGTGAACAAAGTGAATCAAACATCTAGAAAACAAATTTGGCTAGATTATACAAAAAAAAACAGGAACACAGCTTAAGCCTTGCTTTATGTTTTAAATGAAAAAAGTACTTAAATCGGTAAAGTTTTGGAGAAGAAATCAGGGGACAACAAATCGTTGATTTTCTGCAGTTGTCTTATCGCGCTCTGTGGTATAGGCCTGAGGTAAGGGAGACAGCAATAGATATTACTAGTACTTTTTTTTCATTTCTCTTGAATTTGGAGTATCCTCTTAAGCGGATAAGTCACGCGAAGCATCGCGGAGGGCCACTGGCTACTGTTCTCACTTTCGTGTCCAACGTCTCAACAATATAATTATCTTTCCACATTTAATTGAGCTTAGTATTTTTATTACTTTAGTAATAATATAATTTTAACTAATTGTTTATAAAACTTAAAAAAAGAAATTTTAAAATTAAGCTTCAGTTATTTAATAATAGGGGGATTTACACAACAGTTTTAGTGATTGTTTAATCACAAATCACGATATTTGCATTTATATCAAGCCGAATAGCCATTAGATTCCATACTAATATCTCAAATCCCAAAGTGTGTCTGTCTTTCACTTCGTCTGTTACCTCTTCACACCCAAACCGCTGAACCGATTTTGCTGAAATTTGGCTTTTAGTCCCGGGAAAGGACAAAGGATATTTTTAATCCGGGAAACATGTAAGATTCTCGTGCAACTTAGTTCTGCCTGCCTAGCATACGTCAACGAGATATCTCACTCTCGAGATAATTAAAAACTACTCGTCTCATAATGTCAAAATCTCGATATTATCTCGACAAAACTCTATAAAAATGTGTTATTTCGATGATAGACCTACGCGAGAAAAAATGTTTGTCATGCTAGGGTCAATAGAGATGAAGATACAAACTATCAAACATCGAGAAACATGTAGAGAGAGATATCTCGTTGGCGTATGTTAGGCCGGCTGGGCGTCATCTAACTAGCTAGTATTACATATTTTCTGGATTACATACATAAGGTTAAGGAAATGCCACCTCGGAAAACACATTTTACTCTAGATTTAATATGTGATCCATCTCTACGACCTTTTTAATATTCCTGCGGGTTCGTTACAAGATTAGTTTAGCCTCGGGAGAATCATAAGTAGGCATGTTACGCACGATATGTGGCTAGTTAGTGACTAGAATTCTAAACATGAAAGATTGCAAAATTGTATAAAATGAAACCTGATGTTTAAAAGTGCTCCCTCATGCATTCACGTGTAATGTAACATTACAGGTTCGACTTTATTTTATTTTATTTTTTATTTTATTTTATTAGAAAAGGAACAGTAAACAGCTACACTATGTACATAAAATAACAGTTCTTATATATATACAATAATAATAGTGTAGCCCACAGCACTGTCCACAGATTTCATAAATAATATTTTACTTAAAACGCTAAGATGGCTACTATTCATGCACTAGACATCGCTATCACTACATTAACTAAAACTAACAAAATATGGCCTAACAGTAAAAATAAAGATAGACTTAAAAATAATATATTGTAGTAAGAGTACAGTAATTTAATTAATTTAATTGACTACATTAATAGAGCAATAAAAAAAAAAATGTATAAGTACTAATATAAACTAACAATATAAAATATAAACTTATAACTAATAACAACTTATTTACTAAATTATACAAATTAATGAGAAATAATAAATACGGCCGCAGAATTATTTTTTGGCCACTTGGTCAAACTTCTCATTAAATAACTAAGCATCGGGAAAATGAGATAGCCTCTAATGAAGTAATTCATCTTCTTTACAACGCCAACTAAAAATCTTAAAGAAAGCGTCAAGGCAAAATCAACAATTATTTTTACTTGTCCTACTGATTTATACATTACCAACTAATTTACTAACTCGGCCACGAAATTTCTGACTCGTCACCAATTTACGTTTTACAGCTTCAATACAAACTCCTCAAAAAAATTATATTCGAGCTTCAATAGATAACAACATATAATATAACTTAACATGTAAAATAATACTTCATATTCTTTTATCGTGAAAATAGCCACCGGCGCGAATGCGCGACATGACAGCAACCGGCCGATTGCACCAATCAGAGAGCGCCATTCGTTTCTTGTTCATTCATTCACCATGTTTGTTTATTGTCGTTCGTGCGTTCGTATTGCAATTGTTTCATCTGTCATTAATTAATTAAAGTTTTCGAAAAGTTTTAAATAGTTATGACATCTAATAGTGAAAACGAAGTACCTCTGTACTGTTCTGATGAGGAATCGGAAGGAGAAGGTCAACCGTCGAAAAAAAAGCGAGGTGAATCTAGGAATTGGATATTTAAAAGTAAATTTTCGAGTGTGAGTACCGCCAATGAAGCCGTGAGTGCAGAGAATACGTGGGCAGTACGCACTACACACGACTCCATGGACGGGAAAAAACGATTTTATAGATGCAACAAAGTACCACGTAAAGGAGTACAGTGTGCCGCAGAAATATATTTGCTATTTGAGGCGGATACAGAAGCAGTGTTACTTTATCGCACAGATTGCGCACATGATCACGATTCTATTAAGAGTAACTACAGTTATGGTATTTGTGACGAAACGAAATCTGAAATCAACAAACTGTATGACCTACACCTAAAGCCGAAATCAATCTTAGAGTGTTTGAAAAAAAACTCTAAACTTAAAATACCTACAAAAAGGCAGCTTTATAACTATTTAGCAGATCGCCGGCGTATCAAATATGGACCCTCCACTATTTCTTTAGGAGAATTGGAAAAATGGATAATTAAACACACTGATGTGCCAGATAACGTGGACGAAGTTTTTGTAATAGCCTATTATATTTTCGATAGTGATCCGCCTAGTTTTCGCATCGTATTATCTACAAAGAACTTGTTGAAACAATGTATTGTCGCTGATATTTTGCATGCAGATGCAACATATAAGTTGATTTGGCAGGGGTTCCCGGTATTGATAGTGGGAACTACTGATAAAAACAGAAAATTTCACCCGATTTGCCTGACAATATCTACAAATGAACGTAAGGCTGATTTTAAAACGATGTTTCAAGGATTAAAGAGCAATCTTTTGTCCATTTTTTCTTATACTTTTGAACCGAAAATCCTAATTTGCGACGCTGCGAAAAGTATACAAAACGCATTTCGTGAAGTGTTTGGAGAAGAAACGATTGTGAAAATGTGCTGGGCTCACGCTAAGAAGAAAATGGTCACTAAATTGGACCAAACGACAAAAAAGAATATTCGAAAACATATATTGGAAGATATTGATGCACTTCAATCAGCTACATCTCTTGAAGTGTTTTCTGCTGCTTCGGAGTTATTTTTGGAGAAATGGAAAGATCAAAAAACATTTGTCACTTATTTTAAAAAAGAATGGCTGTTAAAAAATCCAAACTGGTATCTGGGTGCAGCACCAGTATCACCAGCGACCAACAACGCACTCGAGTCCTTTAACAGAGTTATAAAAGACCACAACACCCTCCGCGAGCGTATACCGTTGGCCCGTTTCTTAATGGTGGCAGAGGAAATGATTACTAGCTGGTCACAACAAGCGACAGAAGACACCTTTGCGACACAACCTGAATTGCAGTTATGTGATTGGACAACCGGATATCAATGGGCTAAAACTGATACCAAAATTAGAGTTGTACAATCAACGCCAGACAGCAACACATATTTCATTCCTGGCAAAGACTCGCCCAAAAATAATCAAACTGAGAAAAAATTCAGGCATTTTGATGAATATAAAAAATCGTTTTTTTCATTTTGGAAAGTAACGCTACCAAACAATCAGACTGACTGGATTACTGGTTGCTGTGATTGTCCTGATTTTTATCGCAAATACCTCTGCAAGCATCTGATAGGCCTAGCAATCAGACTGAAATTCATAATGCCACCATTAGAGGCAAAAGCACAGCCGCTTGGACTAAAAAGAAAGCGTGGAAGGCCAACTAAAGCGCGAGCGGCATTAATAATCCAGTAATGTTTCTTTTTCTTTTAATTTCGAAATTATGCGCGCTAAGTTTAACTTTTTTTAATTAATACTATAAATGTTTGTATTTCAATACACAAATTGATTATTATAAATAAAGTGTTTTATTTGTCTGTCCTCAATAGTTCATAATGTAATAATAGTGGCTTTAGTATACTATTTGATGATAATTTTAGGTAAATTTAACAATCGATTAATGTAGGTTAACTTATATTTTAAACATACTAAATTATACTATTAGAAGCTAATAGTATTACTATTTTGGTGCCATATATTAATATTTTAGATGTTAACTATTTGAATGCATCCCATAAATTTAGATGCTAAAAAATAATCACCATGCTGAGTTATATTTACTGTGGCCTACATAGAAGGTAACTAGTGGCTGAGATACAATTATTCAGACGCGCGTTGGTTGTGGGCCACTTAGTAATTTAGAAGGTAACTTATATTTTCTGAAGCGAATAATGCTATTAAAAAGAAGCTTGTTTAATTAGTATCCCAAATTAATTAATTATGGAAACGTTTTACAATTATAAGTAGATCGTTTACATAAGTGATTGATATAAGCATAATCGAAATTTAGATGGAGAACATGCGAAAATGTTTGCGACTTTGAGCATTCCATAGAAAGTTGACTTAACTGTCACGTAGCATTGATGTTACAAGTTGTATCTAGATATTACACAGAGTATCATTACAAGGTACGCATTGTAATGCTCGGTTCTCCTCCCTCCTCCTCCTCCTCCCTCTGTAAGGTTACATTACACGCAAATGCTCTCAGTGAGAAGCACCTTTAAGATAATATATTAATAGCAATTTAGCTTTTTTTATGAAAAAAGGGGGCAAAGAGCAAACGGGTCACCTGATGGAAAGCAACTTCCGTCGCCCATGGACACTCGCAGCATCAGAAGAGCTGCAGGTGCGTTGCCGGCCTATTACGTGGGAATAGGGTAATAGGGTAGGGGAGGGTAGGGAAGGGAAAAGGGTAGGGGATTGGGCCTCCGGTAAACTCACTCACTCGGCGAAACACAGCGCAAGCGCTGTTTCACGCCGGTTTTCTGTGAGCCCGTTTCTCTGGTCGAGCCGGTCCATTCGTGCCGAAGCATGGCTCAGCTTTATAAAGTGTGCCCAATTTAGCCACATAGATGCTATGTAGAAGCTTACATATTATACCCTTATATAATATAAGGGTATAATAATAATATAAGTTATATTATATTATTTATGACTACTTTTATGACTACGTTTATATAGACATTAAGTGCTACCTGGGATCTACCTAGACTGAAATAAGTTTGCGTCTGGATCTGGATATTTCTGTGGCTTCGGAAAGGTCTTTGCTGCTGGAGAACCATCGAGTATTAGTGGTTAAGGCTGCGTCCATTACTATCTTTCTGGCGCTCCGATCTCCTTGGTATGCGTAAGGGCATTTCTCGGCGAAATAAAAGTCTACATTTTGTGCTATCACAGAAATAGATTCATTAGCAGTTGATAGACTTACTTTATTAGGTTTCTGAAGGATAACGATGACTTGAGACAAGACGCGACAACTGACAACCTTATAAAATAACTTAGGGCACAGTTAATGCTATGCTAATGCTAATGCCTATATAATTATAAACTTCTCTGATAGCAGAATATTCTAAGGTAAATAATAATTATTCAGAAAATACTAATCGTTAATCAGTTTTATAGAAAGCAAACATAAACAATTTCAATTATAATATTAATTTCTGACCGTAATTGAAATTAATTTTATGTAAATTGGTTGTTTTAAGGCCAATTTTACTCCACAACTTTCATTTACTCATGGTTACCACTCGTTAAAAGTAACAACATACTTTTAACGAGTGGTAACCTACAGATTAATGATAATAACAATAAAAATAGTAAATAAAGTATTTAGTAGTACGTGGTACGTATAATGTAGTCTTATATATAAAATTCTCGTGTCACAATGTTAGGCCGCGTACTCCTCCGAAACGGCTTTACTGATTTTAATCAAATTTTATAGGCATATTCAGTGGGTCTGAGAATCGGCTACTGGGTACTTTTTATATTGATAAGTGCATTTGTTGAATAAATAATAGTAAATTATTACAACTCGAGACTGACGGCGACCATTGTTTGTGCGACGGGATAGCGATGGACGTTGCCATGGTGACATACTTATTTAGTCACTTCAATAAAATAATATTCCCCGCGTTCCACCTGGCGTTAAAAACGATCAAAACGCTGAAAATGCCTCCTATTTTTAGCGTTTTGATCGTTTTCAACGCCAGGTGGGGTGGAACGCGCCCATTATGGGCGAAATACCTTATATGGCAAAACAACGTTTGCCGGGACAGCTAGTATTTTAATAGTAATTCGTATTTCTATAGAAAAGACATCAACGCGCTAAGGGACCTTTTAAACTTGTTTCTGTTAAAAATATTATAGTATTTTAAACGTCAGAATCAGGGCTATATTTTTCGGATGTTCTGTGTTTTATACCCGCGTTCCACCTGGCATTGAAAACGATCAAAACGCTGAAAATGCCTCCTATTTTTAGCGTTTTGATCGTTTTCAACGCCAAGTGGAACGTAGGGCTAATGTGCTCTAAAGTGATTTTGTCATTAATTAATGTCAAACCAACAACATTTAAAAAAAAAAACAAACAAAAAATGAAATAAGATGTGATAAGTATCATAAACGAATTGTTTAACCTTGTAAACCTTAATTTTTGGGATTTGGGATATTGCAGGTGCTTTAAACTCTATCACATCCATCCACTTCTAATATTGTAAATACGTAAAAACTGCCTGTCTTTCTGTTCGTCTGTTACCTCTTCACACCTGCCGGCCTAGCATGCGCCAACGAGATATCTCTCTACATGTTTCTCGATGTTTGATAGTTTGTATCTTCATTTCTATTGACCCTAGCATGACAAACATTTTTTCTCGCGTAGATCTATCATCGAAATAACACATTTTTATAGAGTTTTGTCGAGATAATGTCGAGATTTTGACATTATGAGACGAGTAGTTTTTAATTATCTCGAGAGTGAGATATCTCGTTGGCGTATGCTAGGCCGGCTGAACCGATGAACCCATTTTACTGAAATTTGATATGAGCATACTTTTTGTCCTGGAAAAAGGATACTTTTACCACGAAAAAATGTATAATTCCTGCGTAATAAACAAATGGCATAACGGAGTTGTGGGTGGGTATTATCGTAAATGTCGTTTGGTTACTTTTTAGCCTAGTTAATCATCATCAGCAAGTGTAATTAGTGTAATCAACCTTCCGAGTGCCGGCAACAGGTCTATTGTTTTGGCGCGGGAGAAAACACCATTTTCATTCAAGATATCGTCGGCGGATAACGGTTGTGCGCACGCGCATCGCGCTGTCCCTCTCGCACGCCCCGCTAACACACGCGCCAGTGCGAGACGAAGCACAGACAGACCGGCAAATCATTACTCGACTGACCTACTGAATTCCGCACTCTTTCTTGCAAACTGAACCTAATTTCTTACGCATCTGCCATGTTAGAAACATAACACACAGACAGATTAACTTTACAATTAATACATAATTATTAGTTAAAAATTAAGTATCAGTACTGAGATAATTTCGCGCATAATGTCAAATATTATTTCCATATTATATAACTTGTCACCGTGTTATCGTGTGATTATAATAAATACAATTTTATCACCTGGTTTTTCCACTTTCACTCGAAAGTTTGCATATAATAAGGCTTTAGATACACGTGTCAGACGTGAGAATATGTCTGATATCAATTACTACTTAATGTAAAGTACAATAACAAAATTTATTGTAATAATTTTGAATGCAAGACAAATTTACAATACCTCATGATAGGAATACTGAATTTCGGGCATTTTTTTATTATGGATCAAGAGAAAACTAACAAAAAATAGTGAAATATAAATCAATAGTTTAAAATACGCCTCTGAAGTTCTGAAAGTGAAGTTAGAACTCGGGTAACTTATCCGAAGAATTCCCTCTTAATATAAATTTTATCACTGACACATTAAGGCCCGTTTAAACAGTCAGTACTTAAGATGCGACCCGATCTCAAGACGCGGTTCGGCTCTGTGATTGGTCCAAATTTTGACAGCCAACCAATCACAGAGCCTAAACCGTGTCTTGAGACCGAAATGCATCTTGACTCTTGAGTACTGACTACTGACTATTTATACCGGCCTAAATGAGATGAGACAAATAAGGCTAGTTTTTCTTCAGACGACCTTGGGCCGAGCCTCTATAATAGATATGGATTAGATAACTGTCGCCAAAATAAAAAAGGTAAGTACTATAATAATTGTAATAGAGTTAATGGTAACACTAACAAGTCAGCGATCCAATACCATTTGGCTAGGTTTTCCCGCCTGGTAAATATAACCAAAAAGAACGACTACAGTTTTATGAGTATCTGGCGCCTGAAAAGGATCCGACACCTTTTTCTTCTTACGCCTTCTTACACAGAAATCAAATAGAACAGCTTTTAATGAGTATCATTCATCCCTAATAGTAAGGAGTCCAACACCTTCTCAGACAGAATAGCTACAGCAGACAGCTACAGGTTTTTCCATCACCTGAATTCATCCCTAGCATCAGGGATCAGCTCTCCAGGGTTCCCCACTCGATGGAACATCAGTAGCACACGAGCCGCGCTGGCGAGCGGTCGCCATGTATATGCGCTCAGTGAAAGTTACATAGAGAAATGCGGCCCGCGCTCTGCCTACTGTTTGTGGTGAGTGATCATTAGTGACGTGATGTACAGACAAACGGGTATATTATATGTGTGGAGACCAAAGGTAACAAGAATATTAGAGTAGGTGTACCTCTGGAGCAAATGGTAAATAAACATGTATATAATAGAAAATATAGATATATGTGAAAGAAAATCAGGGTAAGATTTAATCAGAAGATGAATAATAAGAAACAGCGATTAAAAGTATTAATAGAAATCAGTACAAAGAGATAATTTATTAGAAGATAATTCGGTAAGAAGATAGCTAATAAGTGTAAGGGTGCGCCCTATTGAGTGATTAATATAATTAAAAAAAGAAAATAATATAATTAGACCTCTCGTTTTGAAAAGTTTGATAAGTAACAAATATGAACCAACAGAAACTCTCATACAATATTCAGTAGAAAAGAAACAAACGACCAGAAAGTACAACGAAAGTAGAGAATAAACAAGAAAGCAGAAATTTTAACTTTAAATTGAGGTTAGCGAACTTCTTGTTTTGGTTTAAACTTATAATTATTCTGTGCATAGTGCTCGCTTACTATCGCATATTTAAAAGTAAAATCAAGTATTTTTCTACAAAAAACATCCAAATTCCCAAAACACAAGTTAAAACTCGCATAAGAGGTTGTATTTAGGTATGTATTTTGGTGAATAAATATATTTATATGTTTTTTACTTACAACAGCTGTACATTACTATGTTTTTAACTTACAATTACTGTATTCCGCAATAGTGCATAAGTAACAGAATATTATAGATATCATGAAGTGTAGCGATAAACAACAAACATTTATACCGCTATGTTTATATTATAGTTACTGTTTACACATAGGTAATTATGATACGCTAAAACGCGGTAAACTTTTGCACATCATCCTCAAATTAATTATTTTTGCTGCAACATAAATAATGATAAGTTAGAGTAATGAGTAATGATGTAGCATGAATAGATAAATTTTAAAATTGTAATTTTATAGCCATAATAGTTAATGATTTCATAATGAATAGATATCGTTACTAGAGTTGGATTTTGGAGGACTATTTTAATAGTCCAAGTCCTGAAATCAAACGATTTCTGGACTAGAGTGTCTTTCTCTACCTATCGTAGACTTATCATTTATCAAACTGTAGAGAATGATTTAAGTAAAGCCTATAGGATGATAGTCCACTAATATCTAATAAAACATATTAGTATTCTTAGGCCCACTTGCGCCAATCTGGGTTAAAGTTAACTCTGAGTTAAACATCATGTCATATCTGTCACTCACCAAATCAGTGATAGAGATGACATGATGTTTAACTCAGAATTAACTTTAACCCAGATTGGAGCAAGTCGGCCTTAGAGACCTCTACACAAAATCTAAGAATACTTAATATTTATGTTAGTGTAAGCCACCAATAAACTATAGCCTACGGCCAACCTATCGCTAAAATTAAAAACAATTAAGATATAAACCTTGAAGTCTACGTGGGAGAGCCATGCTTCGGCACGAATGGGCCGGCTCGACCGGAGAAATACCACGTTCTCACAGAAAACCGGCGTGAAACAGCGTTTGCGCTGTGTTTCGCCGAGTGAGTAAGTTTACGGGAGGCCCAATCCATTACCCTATTTCCTTCCCCACCCTCCCCTATTACCCTATTTCCTCTTAAAAGGCCGGCAACGCACCTGCAGCTCTTCTGATGCTGCGAGTGTCCATGGGCGGCGGAAGTTGCTTTCCATCAGGTGACCTGTTTGCTCGTTTGCCCCCTCATTTCATAAAAAAAAAAGAAGTAAATGATGATCAGACCTACAAGACAGCGTTGATAGATATAAATTAACGGTCATCATACACACTAGCCGGCACAAAATCAACGCGCCCACATCAAGTGACATTTAGTAGGTCGCTCGCCAGCATCCCACATCGCTCACGTGGGAAGCGGGGCAGGCACCCACACCTATTTTTTACGACGCAGCTCGGAAAACACTACGCGAATACTAATTGGGCTTCCTGACAGGTAGCAAACTTTCTTTTGAGGTGTAACAGCGGCAAAAGCCGCGTCATGGTCAGCTATGTTTTAGTCTGTTATGTGACTTTATATACCAGACAGAGAGGAACAGACTTTGCTTAGTTGTTTGCAGTGTAAATATTTTTTTGATAAGGGGGTTCTGCTTGTAATAGAGTAGATGAGATAGAACTATATAAATTTCAAGCGAGATGCTGTTTTTTTTATTAAATTGACCAAGGAAAGACGAAAAAATCTCCTGACAATGATAGCTGGAACACTTTACCCTCTCAATACCGGTAAGGCCGGATCCGGCCGAGACAACAATAGAATACAATGCAATTCCTAGAACCCGCGATCGACGAGGCACAATACTTACTTCTTTTGTTGCGCATTGCACCTTCCTTCATCAAACTGACCTATTTTAGCCACAGCATAATCTTCTACGTGAAACGAAAACAAAACAGTGTTATTCTTTCCCTCTCGCACCAAATAACCCCAACTCTCTACTTTTACGTAATTTTTTCATAATATTATCATAATTTGATAACATTGCTCTAGTTTAGTTATTAGCGAGTCGATGTGATATGTGACATAAGTAGTTGGTGAAAGTGGCGGTTTCTCCGGCCGGCAGTGTACCGACAGAAAGTTGGTTGACTTTTACATGTATTTATTATCCTTATTTACTTTGTATTGAGAAGGCTCTTAAATTTTTTCGTAGTCTAGTGCAGTAGTTACCAGATTTTTTTTACCGAATAAGACAGGTGACAAAATAAAATTACATTGCAGTGAGTATATTATATTATTAAAATAAAAAATATAAGCTTTAGCTGGCTTGGCTACAAATGGTGTGCAACAATTTACATCTCCAAAAATAATTGTCACATTTCTGTATATAAAAGACATCAACGCATCAATGGGGATCTAAGCTTACAATTTTCTTATCATCCATAATATGACTTGAATCGAAACTACACTATAATATGCACAGTGTGATAGTGATCATATTATGCATATTATAGCAGAATATAGGGTTTCTGGCTTTATTCTTATATAATGACTAGTTGACCCGGCAAACGTTGTTTTGCCATTTAAAGTATTTCTACTTCATCAGTTGATACAAAATCTTACCCCTTCTTTTGTCCCCTAAGAGGGGTGGGGGGAAAAATTTTGTACACCAGATCTTAAGTTTTAAAACACACTTAATAATATGAAGTAAGTCCATTAAAGAAAAGGGGACCTCTTTGGTCCCCTTAGAGGGATGGGGGGGGGGGATTTTTATGCACCAGCTGATGTTGCGTTGGAAGAAGACAAATATATCTGGGAAAACCGTATAGTAAATCGGATCAGTAGTTTTCGTGTTAAAGAAAAAAGTTTGATACAAAATTTTACCCCTCTTTCGTCCCCTTAGAGGGGTGGGGAGGAAACATTTTATACACCAGATGTTAAGTTGGAAGAAGACAAATATATCTGCGAAAACCGCATTCAAATCGGATCAGTAGTTTTCGTGTGATAGTGGAACAAACATACAGACAGACAGACAAAAAACTAACCACATTTTCGGCTTCTATAGCGATGTAGTGACACCCCCCGCTTATTATTTTTTGAATATCTATAATGTACAGAACTTTCATTTCTACAGTTTTATTATATTATGTATAGATTTTCCTATATCCTATATTTTGAAGATTATCATGCAAATCTCTACCAATAATAATGCAGAATAGCTGGGTTTCTCTCTTACGCATCAGCCTTGAGTATTATCAAAGAATTTAATACATAAGCAAAAGGCGAATCTACGTATTTTGGTCGAGTTATGTCACTACTAACATTTGACTTTACTTAACCCAACCAAATTGATTTACCATTTAAGCCAAGGGCCAATGAATTAATATAGACCTGCATATGAATTAATCTATCTGATGGTACCGTCAGATATAAGATTAATTCATATATGCAGATGCAATCTACGTTATTTGGTCGGATTTTACCAAGATAACACTAGTTCCTAATCTCTCTCTAGCTTATGTCAAATCTAACTAACGATAGACTTAACATAACCCGACCAAACAACATATTATATACCCCGTCTGCCTATTGATCAATTTATTTGTACTGTATATACTACATAGTAATTATTGTAAACTGCACTTGAACTGATACAGTTAAGCTACCGTAAGACGTCGCGGTCGAGAAATTTCGTGGTGACGTCACACCTGCTCCCAAATACCGCCGTCACTTTCACTGCCAAGTACCATGCCGACCGGCGCGTGCGCACCTCATACTAATTATATAAGGCTTTTTGATTGACACTTGAGTTGATATAGGTACTTACAATGTAAGAAGTACATTAGAGAAACACTTCTGTAGGTGTTGAATGATACGCTGCAAATGTACTGTCAGAGAAGTTTATTCATATTGCATCGTTATTTAATCGGGTTATATCGAGCTCAGACAACAAATAACGATTGACATTGACTTAACATAACCCGATCAAATAACGTAGGTCTGCCATTTGCATAAATATCAATTCATTAATTCTCTGATGGTTTAACTATCCGATTCTATTCTCTGATCGTCTAAACTCTAAATCAATCCAATATTTATTGTGATGGTTAAAAGTTCAGATTCACCATTCACAATAATTACTAATTAGATAGGACAACATAAAATAGGCAATTAAATATCTAATTTTATAAGTAAGAACCATTAATTAATGTTCAATGACGCTAAGTAAACATTTGCTTGCGGTAGTATTTAAGCAGTACGGTAAAACGTTATTGCCAGCACTAAAAAGCCAATCCCCTAAATGGTCATAACACTTACGCGTCCCGCTATCCGCAAATGCAGACAAAAAGTGAAACTTGTGATCGTAATTGCAGTCGCCCATCGTGGGCGCGACGTGGGCGCTTACTTTCATCGTGGTCAATACTGGACTTTTTCAAAAACAGTTTCATTTAAAGTTGATGCATCATACAGGAAACAAGCAGCTCTGGATTTAAATACCTATTTAGAATAAAAAACTTGCGAAGTGTCAAGGGACACCCGGGTGGACCCATTTGCTTTTTATGAGAGAGAGAGAAAGACAGACAGACAGAGAAACACGCTGCACGGCTTACAACTATAGCAAAAAGTGTCCAAAGTGTGTTTCAACTTTTTGGTCTTAGTTTTTTCCGTTTAACCCCTTTGGAAACGCGCGATAAGGAACTTCGTTCCGAAACGATTGACTTGCGTTTTGCCACTAACATATGTTTCTTTGTAAGTAGGCAACATGGTCAGCGAGCGCGGCGTACGACTACGCGTCGGCGTGCGCGCGCCCGCACCGCGGCCGCCGGGCGAGGGCCGACGCCCCCTGCGACCTCACCAAGCAGAGCTACTGCACGACCCCAGGCACCAGCTATCCCTGGCACGCGATACGCCGCTTCGTCAGGGAGAACCAGGTGAGCTGGCTGTCTCTCTCGACATATAGCCCGATGACAAGGACGGCATGTAAATTAGTTACGTAGTTATTTGAGTGGTATTTCAGGGTACAATAATTTTGTGTCTGTTCAGTTTGCTCATTTATCAAACTTTGACACTGAATACTTTAATAAAGATTACCGAGAATCTGGCTGAGCGCAATACTCAATGGGCAGAAGAGCAAAATGACGTTCTCTTCATACAAGAAACAATGTTAAAACCAAAACGTTTTCAATTTCAGGGACTTATGAGGAGGATGTACGGTGAAGAGCGACACATCGCCGTCTTGAAAGCGGAACTCGAAAACTTCATAGATGATGACGAGGAGAAAGTCAAAGACTTCGATGAAGACATCATCCAAACCAAAATCATGTACACAAAGAAAAGCCACGGACGTGCCATAAAGGATAAACCACATTTCAGACCGATACAGAGTGATAAACAGAAGAAAGTAGACAATGAAACACTCTCAGTTAAACCTTTAGAAAATTCCAACAATAAATCTGATACAAAGAATAAGACGAACACTACAGACGCTAACAATACAGAAAACGAGATTACTTACAAGAGTAAACTAGAAAGTATAGCTAATATAGAAATAAACAACCTAGAGCCTGATGTTATTACTCTAGAAGCGGTCATCAAGCAGAGTATTGAAACGAATAGCTTGTTTCCGAAATACTCTGGCAATTTGAAAAGTGATGTTGAAGATGAAAATAAAAACGATAGAAATTCAACAACACCACCAACTGTCGCCAATAGCACAGATACTGTTGATGAATATGAGGATATTACCACAGAGTTGGACAAGGAAGAATTGAAGAGTAGTGACGTATCTACTCTCCCACCGACGTTACTTTTTACTGAACACGAGAAGGATAAGGTCAAAGTGGATAGAATTGATACTAAAGAGACTGAGAAGAAAGATGAAAGCCATTCAAAGCCGGTCCAGCAGGAGACAATGCGACCGGCTGTCATCAAATTACGAGGAGCGTAAGTTCTCTTTTATTACAATGTACTTCCTATCAGAGAAGTTGATTAATAGGCGATGGTGGACCAACGTAGATTAGTCGCGTTGTGTCAAAAACATCAAACAGATCACAACTATCATTGAATTGACATAATCCGACAAAAAGTCGTAGGTCCGTCAACTGTCTATGAATTAATTTCTTCGATGGTACCCTACAGGCTTTAGACTTTCTACTTTTACTCAAAACTTTCGCCAAAGATTTAAGTTAGAGCAATAATTTAATCTTATTGTTTTCTATTTATGCAAGGTCACATGATAAAATAATATTAACTTCTTGAATATCAGCATGTATATCAGGCATTTTTTGAGATCTAAGTAACACAACAAAAGCAGTGTAATTTTGTGTGTGCATCAATTCATCAGAAAACCGTTAGTTCGTTGCATTTAAGGCGATAAGTATCGTGTATCATGTTGCCATGTTTGTTTTGCAGCTTTCACCTAATCTTTTGAAATACCAAGAGATAGTATCCTACCTATTCTTAATTTTATATTCACAGTATCGCTTATATTCTACGTGAAATTTTAAAATAGTGTCTACTGATTCTTAATAAATCGTAAATTATGGATCGTATAATCGTACTCAGGGACTTAATTCTTAATTATTATTAATCACATACTTTAGTAGTCTTGTGCCAATTACCAGTTAGTTAGTTAGTTATATATGACTTGCTTGCTTTTCTAGAGGAACAGACAATGCATACGCTTGGGGTGGTAACGTTAAACTGTCGTAATGGAACAAAGTTCCTTATCGCGCGTTGCGAAAGGGGGCTAGACGGTTGAAACGACACTTTTTGCTATAGTGGTAAGCCTAACGGCGTGCGCATGTTTCTCTGTCTGTCTCTCTCTCTCTATCTCTTGTAGTACTTGAAGACTAGAAGGACTAGAAGAACTTCGTTCCATCCGGGTGTCCCTTGACACCTCTCTAGTTTTTATTTCAAAGTACTTATCTGAAAATTCGTAGTTATGACTTTTGTCTTTTTTGTTTCAAATCCATGCTATCTCTTTTCAGCAACGCGTGTGAGTCGAAGGAAGAGATGGCGGCGCCATTCTGGGCGAACAGCACTCGTGGCGAAGTCCTGGCGCTCCTGAACATGTACCCATTCGAGCAGTACATACACCTGGAGACCTGCGTGCACCAGCACAAGCAAATGTACTGCCGGGAGGGATGCAGGTGGGTTTTGTAGTCTGAAAGATAAACCTGCCCATTTAGCCGAAACTGAATGCTGAACTTTTTGTCTCTTATCAAATCCATATTATACAGGATACTTCTCTCACAATTCCAGGTGCGAACAACAATACCGTCTCCATCGCCTCCTCGCGTACGACCCCCGCAACGAGTGCCGAGGCATCTTCGCCGACTGGTTCAAGTTCCCCGCGTGCTGCGTCTGCAAGTGTTACGACGTGCCGCTCGAGTTCCGCGCTCGATCCCCGCGCATACTCCGTCCGCAATACGATGAAGAGGTGAGACGACTGATATACGAGGACGTCGCCAAGGACTGGTATTCTATGTCGTATGATGAAGAAGATGATGATGATTTGTACTAAATGAGTAACGAGAACGATTGTGAGAAAAATACATGTACTAAAGTAAAGTGCGGTGCGCGAATTTTGGTCCTTTTGAAGAAGAGGTGACTCACAAGGACGTATTTGTTGTAGTTGATGAATGTGATGGGCGTATCTGTTGATCAATGATCAGCATCTTTTGATTTGCAGACGTCGCTAGTGTGAAAGAGACAGATAAAGAGTTCGGCGTGAAATTCCTCTTATATTTTGAAGGTGGTCATATAAAATCCCTGCTCTTTATTTATACGTACGATACAGTAGCTCTACCATGAGTTTAAAACTATAGTTTTTATCGATACTCGATACCGACTACGTAAATATTTAGTATGGCGATACTGCTAGAGGCGCTGTAAAATTTGCCATACTAAAAATTTACGTAGTCGGTAGTCGGTATCGAGTATCGATAAATACTATAGCTTTAAACTCATGGTAGAGCTTCAGCACTAATTTACTACCTATAGACTCACATCAAGATGAAACAAAACGCGACGAGGTTCTTCTTGAGGTTGATAAATCCAAAAACAGTTACGAAAAAGGCAAATTTTACCTAAGCACATATTATTTAAATGTAAATAATAAACTTTAAAACTCTTCTATTATTTTGTACTAAAGAAATACTATATTTTAATGACTTAAATTGCATAATTTATTTCTTAATTTTAAGGCTAGTGAAGTGTAATCTCAAATTTATTTTAGATTAAATCTAATAATATAATGTTATTTATTTATTAATCATAGTTTTTTATAAATAAAACTGTTTGTTAAAACCTTTGTTTCTTTTCCCCTTTCGACTTTGGTAAACATTGAAGAAGTCTCCGAAATCCAGACTTCTATTAAAATGATCTCATGTTTTAATTAAGGCCGTGACAATATTATGTCGCGTCGCTCTACTGCAGCAAAAGCACAGCGGGGCTAAAACGGTCGCTTTGCGGAATCATGAGATAAATCATATTATGATTCATTTTTTTAAATCGCAAAATGCAACTCTGCTTGCAATTCATTTCTGTATTTTTGTATTTGACATACTTTAGGTATTTTGTCAGTTTCACAGTTTTGACAATTCATATTTTGCTGAATTGATTGAGAGGAATTGCATGCAGTAACGATTTTAGCCCTCGTTCAAATCAATCGAAAAAATGGGCCAAGTGCGAGTCGGAATCGCGCACGAAGGGTTCCGTACCATTATAGAGCAAAATTAGCTGCCATAAATTGTGTTTTTTGTATGGGAGCCCCCCTTATTTTTTATTTCATTTTAATATTATTATTAAAATATAATAAAGTACACATATTATAACTAAGGATTTTGTGAAAAATTCAAGTACCTACCTGTTGCCATTTTTGATATAGAGCAAAAAAGGCCAAAAAAATCACGTTTGTTGTATGGGAGCCCCCCTATATTCATTTTATTTTATTTTTAGTATTTGTTGTTATAGCGGCAACAGATAGGTATACATAATCTGTGAAAATATCAAATCTCTAGCTATTACCGTTCTTGAGTTACAGCCTGGAGACAGCAAAAAAGGCCAAAAAAAAACACGTTTGTTGTATGGGAGCCCCCCATAAATATTCATTTTATTTTATTTTTAGTATTTGTTGTTATAGCGGCAACAGATATACACAATCTGTGAAAATTTCAGAAATCTAGCTATAGCGGTTCTTGAGATACAGCCTGGAGACAGACAGACAGACAGACAGACAGACAGACAGACAGACAGACCATATATATTCCGTGAGACAGACAGACAGACAGACAGACGGACGGACAGACAACGAAGTCTTAGTAATAACTAATAGGGTCCCGTTTTTACCCTTTGGGTACGGAACCCTAAAAATGACACTACGATGTTGCCACTTTTTAATTTCTTCACTTTTTTGACAGACTATAGTTAGTTTTTCTTCTCATTACATATTATTTTATTACAGAAAAAAATATTTCCGGTTTTTATGGATGACATTCATGTTGCCTAGTGCCCCTCAAATTATTTTGTAAAAAAAACAATACGACAGTGACATTGACATAATTGACAGTTGACAATCAACGATTTTGGCGTCGAAGTAATGGCGGCTAAACAACTATAAAATAAATTGAAAAATCAAAAATACATTGCTGTTTTTTTAAATATAATTTTATTCTAATATTCACAGTTTGAAACATTTAACTTATCTATTATCCGATATTTGGATTTAGTGAAACATAAATAACTACGAAGATGAGTGCTAAAGCGAAAAAAGCCGCGCCGAAGAAGAAACCAAAAGGGTATAAAATGCCAGTTCCTATTCCTGCTGGAGAAGTTATAAATGATACAATAGGCAAGAGGAAGTGGAGAATAGGTCCATCAATAGGTGTCGGTGGTTTTGGCGAGATATACTCGGCATGTGATCACGAGACTTCACCGAAAAAAACGTCCAACTATCCGTTTGTCATAAAGATTGTAAGTATATTTCTGTAGAATTCGGGAATTAATATTAAGTGTAGCCTTGCTATGAGTATTCTTAATACTATGACGTCCTTGATTTAATAATCTTTAAATCCAAACTAATGAAACAGCCTACAATCTCAGAGGTAAAAAAATACACTACTGTGTTTCAATTTGCCTCTAGGCTCTAGCATAACTACTACCAAGGTTATCCAGTGCAGTATGCTTTAGTTATTAACAACTAACCTCAGTTTGAAATCACTTAGTATTACTATTTTAGAATGTAACAGTGGTTTAACTATGTTTATTCATAATAATAATGAAGAGAGTTGATGTATTATATATTTTCAGGAGCCACATGAAAATGGTCCACTGTTTGTTGAGAAACATTTTTATATCAGAAATGCAAATAAAGAAGAAAGTAAGTTTTTAATCCATCTCTTTTTTTTCAACTCGGAGTAGTGGCTTTATGCACACAAAAGATAATCCTATAGCAACTGTACATCTTTTAAATAGCTTATTATGTCCTATCAAAGATATAATAAACTACTTAATAGACAAAGGGGTGTGGCTTATAAATCCGCCAGATTTTACTAGATTTGAAACAGTAGTTTGAAAACCTACTCAATGCAAACATAATCAAATCTTTTTTTAACATTTATGTATGAATTTTCAGTTACCAAGTTTATGAAAGCTAAAAAATTAACTACATTTGGAATGCCACTCTACTATGGGAGTGGAGCACATGACTTTAAAGGGGAGAAGTACAGATTCTTGGTATTAGAGAGATACGGAAAAGATCTGTGGACTATTTTCAAAGACAGCGGACGCTCTTTTCCTCCTACAACGGTTTTCCAAATTGGTGTACAGATGGTAATGATTTTATTAAAATTTTGCCTGCTTTTATTTTAAATTTAAAAAAGACTTAATTCTTTGTTGTGTCAATATTTGACTTTGAAAATACTTATAGGCTGGTTGTGCTAAAAAGTCATAATCTATGTTTTAATGTTAATTAATATCAATGACTACTGTGTATATTTTTCTACTATCATTATCTAGAATCTATATTTACTTTTTATGTTAATAATAAACATTATTTCTGTATATTTCTAATATAATTATTTATTAACTTTTCAGCTAGATGTATTGGAGTACATTCATAGTAAGGGTTATGTGCATGCCGATCTCAAAGGTGCAAATATTCTATTGGGCCTCAAAAAAGAGACGAAAGACCAAGCTTACTTAGTGGACTTTGGTTTAGCGATTAGAGTCAATGATAAAGAGTTTAAACCAGACCCCAAGTGTGCTCACAACGGCACCATTGAGTATACTAGCAGAGATGCACATAATGGAGGTAAGAATATATACTAATATTATGGATACCAAAATGTGTCTGTCTGTTCACTCCCTAATCTTTAAGAATTTAGATTGGTATGGTGATACTTTTAAAAATTGAGAAAGGACATAATATTATGATGGGTTTGTTGTTCAATTAACAGATTTTCAGGCGTCATATTTTAGTGTCATAATAATTTCTAAGACTATAATCGATAATATTATATATTAGCTTCTTATATGCAGCAGTTTGCTAAAGTTGTATATTAACTTAGTTGATAAACATTTCTGATAAATGATAATGGTAGGAACCATAATATTATAAAGCCCTCTCCACACTCGCGGCGCGAATTGCGGCCGCGATTCACGGGTGCTACGCGCCGTGAACACGACACGAACAAATACGGCTCTCTACACTCGCAATATTCGCATTTACGTTCGCGCATTTGATTAGAACGTCCATTGTTCTCGAAGTCACTGTTGCTGCTGCTCTGACATTGTGTGCGACTGCGAATAAAAGCGAGTGTGGATGATGTTCGCGTTCGCGCTTCGCAAGCCCTTTGTCGCGGGCCAAAAAGCGGGGAAAGCCGCGAAGCGCGAACGCAAAGCCGCGAAACCCTCCACAAACGCGGTTCGCGGCCTTCGCGGGCTTTCGCGCCGCGAGTGTAGAGCCCGCTTAATGATAATGATGCGTACTGAATTACTGATATTACTAGTAAATTAAAGAATAATATTTTATTTTTTTTAATTAGCATCAACAGTCTGCTCTCATACTTATCTTAATTCTCCATTTATCTTCTTCTTTCATACAGTACTTATAAGATGTAGACAGAAGACTGGAGACCTAAAGTCATTTAAAAATAAATAAAAAAAAGTATAAACATTCTTTTTTTTTGTATTTCAGTGCCAACAATGAGAGGAGATCTAGAAATTTTGGGCTATAATATGCTGCAGTGGTTAATAGGAGAGTTACCATGGGAGAAGTCACTTAAAACACCCAAAACTGTACAAAGTATGAAGGAAGCTTTCATGAAGAATGTACGGACTGAGATCAAACAGAAATATTCTAATGTACCTGGTAAGATATAATTATTGTTTCAATGTGCCTAGGCGTGGTTAGTCATTTGCAATCGATCTTTCGATCCATCGTATTGAGATACCTATGTATCAAATGGGCGATAAAAAATAAGGGCCGTCTTAATAACAAATTTTAAAAGCCTAACACATTAATAACTCAATATTATCTCATTTCAGAAGCCTTGATAAAGTTCTTTGAATACATAAATTCACTGGAACCAAAGGACGCGGTAGACCATCAGAAATGTCGACAATTATTTGAAAGCTACCTCAAATCCCAGGGAGTTAAAAACAACAAGCTAGATTTCTCGCCAAAGAAGAAACAACCTAGTAAAGGGGACACGGCTACTGAAGATTCTGCTGACGAGACTGATGAAGCGGAAAAAAAGGCCCCAAGAAAAAGAGCAGTTAACGGTGTTAAAACAAAGAGGACTCGTAAAGCTGTCGTGTCTGATAACTGTGAAAACGAGGAGCCGAGTGATAATGAAGTAAAAAATACCAAAAAGAGAAAATCATTAGAACCAGCCATAGTCGTTAAGGTTAAGAGAACCAAAATGGCGCCCAAAGCGACCCCACCGGCTAAGAAGAACCACACGAATATCGCTACACAGACCTCAGTGGAGAAAAAGAGAAGCCCCAGACAGGTGTCTTTCGATAGTCCCATCTGTGAAATCATCGGAGAGAAAAAGACAGAGATAAACAAAAGTAATGGCTCAATTAACTCCAGCAAAGATATATTTGAGGATTCCATTTCTCCTGAAAAGAAAACGAAACCGAGAAGAAAGTTGTTATCTGAACAGGAGGTGACAGTAAAGAGAGTTACAAAAAAGAAACTTACAACTGTCAATAAAGGCAAGTCGTGGAAGGACACTCCGGCGATCGCGAATGGACGGTCGCCACCTAAATAATAATTAGAACAATGAGGCAAAAATAATTTCTGGGCAGGTTTCATAATAACCACAAGCGGGAATTGTATGTCTTAAAAGACACTCTTGCGCTTTTTTTTATTTATATATTAATATGATTATTATGGTTTGTGAGATAGACTTTCAGTATGATACATTTTAAATATCTGTAGCTGATACAGCTAACTTACTATTATATTTAACTATGTAAAAATGTTTGCTAAGGGCAAGATATTGTGTCATTTATAATATTATGTTCCATATTATTTCCTTTCTATGTTTAAAGCTCATTTAATTTAAAGGTAAACAAAAATACACTTTCAAACAAATTAATTTTGTCGTTGCATTTTATTTAATACAAAGAAGTGTCATTTAAATTGGTGGCATTATATTGCTACGTATATTTTATCTTTAGGTAAGATTGCTAGGTGTTATCAGTTATGTAGGTAGTTGCAAAAACCTAACTCGTTGTATTAATTTTTGTACCTTTGAAGTTTTGTACATTTTAAATAGTTATGAATGAAATGTAAGACTGGTAGAATATTTTACTGTTAGCGAATATACCATACTCACCTAAATTAGATACCAAGTATCTAACCCGAGCGCAAGCTCTGAGGATTTGATAAAAATGCTGCAAGAGAGACTGTGGGGTCTATTATTTTATATTTGCCCCCTCTTTCCGAATAGTAGACTTAATATTCTAGAATTTGTTGGATGGTTTGTTTTATTTTCTCGGTGAAATTTTTACGATGCGATTAATCGGAAGGGCGAAGCCACATTTCATCCTTGCCTGCGAATTGCGATAAGCAAATGAAACAAAGAATCTACCTGCTTGTTCCTTTGTTTAAGTACTTACGTGACTTATTAACTGTTAATATTTAAGTTTTATTTGGTGTTCTGCTAGTATTCGGATACAATCCCCCTGGTTGATAAATTATTTCAATAGCGAATACAAGATAAACTGTCTTCGTCTGACAAAGACGCAGACCTTGTTTATGTCGCAATGTAAATAATTTTTATAAAAAAGACAGGACCACATTGCTTCGTTGCGAAAAGCGATCATCGCAGCATCGTTTTGAATATTTTGTGCCATGGCACATTGGCGCTTAGACGACGGGTCGGGGCGGGCCGGTTAATTTCGCCGCGTACGCCCGTCGATGTCGTCGCTTACACAAAGCACACGCCGTCTGCGTTACTGCATACAAACTGGTTTGTGTGATCCACGGCGGGCAGCCGCGGACATGCACCGCTAGAGCGCGCCGGGCACCTACGGCGCGGTCTTTTTGCCCGCCGTGTGCGTTGGTAATATAGGATTGAGGATTCCATTTGTGCTATCATAGGCTTTGTCCACATTGTGCCTTTTTCTGTTCGTCAAGGGCATGCGTTATAGCGCAGTCAACAGCGAACGTGAGGCATGCCCGTGACGCACGTTGAAATCGTAGCGCTCGCTATGACACTTTTCTTTCAACGCGGGTGGATTTTGACGCATTCAACTATTATTGAATATGCCAAACGAAAGTTGAATAAAAAGAAGATGTCGAAAATTGTCCAGCCCGCCCCGCCCCGTCGTCTGCAAAGCGCCTTATTGTGGCATAATATTATAATGGATTATCTTGTTGCGACGAGCTACAACGAAACGCAGCAGAGGAATATGGCCTCGTTTTGAAGGGGATATATTTTGTTATCTGAGTAAATATTATGTTATACGAGTAAGGTAGTGCTTTTGAATTTATTGTTGCCATTGTTATTTTAACAGAATCTGTCGGTTGAGTTGAGGCATATCGTTATGTATGACTTGAGTGTTTATATTTTAGAAAATAAAAGAAATTCGTAAAATTATACTGTATCTCTTTTTTACAATACTACGTCATACTATTATTATCAGTTTGTCGAGACAGTGACCCAAAAAAAAACTACAAACTTATAACTGATGTTTGAAAAAAAGTATAATATGGGTAAGATAACTAAGAACAAAATAAAAGAGTATCTCAAATCCAAAGCTTTTATTATATTTACAATATAATAATATGAAAGTAAACAAAAATTGTAACGTACCAAAAAATTTGTTTTAGATATTTTATAAACATAACATCGGGGCCACGTCCAAATGAATCAGGCGCCCCAGGGCCTGGCCGTCGACGCCTCATACAAAAGCTAATTACACCTAACTATATGTACGTGATATCTAGGTGTGATATGGGCAGGCACGCCCCGGCAGTACTAACATTGTCTAAAACACAAAACAGTAGCACCATTTGTAAAAAAATATAATCTTTTTCGTACCAAACGTAACATAACTCGTTTTGGCGGACGTCGCACGATCGGGGACGTAAAAACACTATTTTTAGCGCTACTAGGTTGGAAAAATACTGTTTCGTACGCCATTCGGTGCGTCGAATGATCGTGGTCAATCGCGATCACGAGTCGTGATCACTCCCTTTACGAGTCGTGACCTATCGCGATAACAAATGGTCACTCTGCCAACGAGTCATGGCCGATCGGAATCACTCGTTCACGAACAGTGATCGCTCGCAATCACGAGTCGTGATCACTCCGCCCACGAGTCGTGGTCAGTTCGCCAAAACATCGAACCTGCGACCGGCGCGGCCTCTGCCGTGACTGCCGCCCGCACTCAGCGACAAACTTACACTTAACATTAAAAAAAACACTATTTACGTCGTTACAGGAACATTTTTATGCAAAACCTATTCAACTTGCAATGGGACTAGTATAGAATAAAAAACTCCTTTGTCCGCGACCATAGACAATGTGTTTTAGTTTGTCACTGGCGGAAAATATTATAATTTTTAAATATTTAATTTTCTTGCTTTTTCGTTCCAGGCAACACTGCTTGTCTATGGTCGGGGCTTTCCCTGTCGGAGTTGGCGCTATAAGGCCGCGTTCACACGACTGTAGCGGACTCCATTTACACTTTTGTGACACACGCCGGCTTTGTGCTTTGGATTTCCAATAAATATTTTCTTCTATACATAGACTGAGAGATAGATCTCTAGTCTTGTCTTCTAATCGGAGCCGTCCTAATCTAGTGCAAACGCTTACTTACGACTAATTGGAATAAAACGCGAGGTGGCACAATATATAACTGATCTACTGAAGAGCTGCGACTTACAATCTAACAACAATTTTACTACACCAGTACCCTTATTCTGCTATGTCAATCCAACAATACAGCTTCGATATGGTTTCGATCACCTCGGTATAATAAAACCGCAAATGGTATGCTTACATAATGTGAAACAGACGTTAAAGACGTTTTAGTATGCTATACGCTTTATTGATGTTTGATGTAATACAGACTAAAATAAACCTGTATTTAAATTGGAGTGAAATTGCAGAAATCAGAATAGACCTGGCATTTCACATAGACCAGAGGGGTTAGTGCGAGTTTTATTCGATCATACGCATCGAGCGCGTAAACGCGAATTTATATGGGATCAAAGCAGTATCCAACGTTAGCCAGTAGATGGCGCTGCTTTGATCCCATATAAATTCGCATTTACGCGCTCGATGCGTATGATCGTCGAATAAAACTCGCACTAACCCCACAGCACAAATTACACAAACAAGAAAATACATTGCTGCATATTTTTCAACTGTACGTGGTATTTTTCGAGTTAGAGATGTTTTAGTTGAATCAAACATCATCTTTATATGATAACACGGAAATGTTACACTCACAGTACTCTTGATTTTGATAATTTAATCCGATATTAATATATAGCTTCAATACGGTTTTAATGAAATATTTTTGACAGGATCTCCACTGGATCAAGTGTATAAAAATGTTGGATTAAAATAACATAATCAAGGTACAGATATAACTTTGCAAAAACATTTCGTTGATCATGATTACATTATTCAACAGTATACAAATGCTGATATATTTTCTTCTAACATTTTAAGTTCTGTTCGAATACAATCAATAACGCTAATTTGTTTTCTAGGCATCACACGACGCTGTCTTTAGACAATTCAAACTAATTATTCTACAATCTACCCTCAAAGTATATCAAAAGAATTTTTTACAAAGAATATCATAAAAAATCCTTCCAATTTACCGGGTAACACTTCACTTTCTAAAAACACCTTAAACATAATTTACAAACAGGTGTTATTACAATTTGGCGGTCGTATATTATATAATATACCTAACAAACTCAAGCTATATCACATACCAAGTCACAACTCTTCTTACAAATAAACAACAATGCCCTCACAAAGCTATGTCTACAGCTGAGACTATCAAAGTTAGCTATACACTTACCCCGTACTAATAAAAACATTTAAATAGCGTATAGCTATACAAGGACTGCTCGTATTTGTCCATCAAACACATTTAAGGTGCCCGACAAAGCAGACTTTTTATATTTATACTCTGCGTAAATATCTTATTATGTTGGGGGTAGTTGTCTACATCTAGCGCTCAGTTGCTTTACCGAAAATATATTGAAAAAGCGCCATCTAGCGAGTTAGCAAGCGAACTCAAGTCAAAACGTTTCGCGGTCGATAAGTCGCAGCTGCAGTCGACACGTGACGGAGAATTGTACTATACATGTGTGTTCCGAACTAACGATACACCGGCCAGTGCGATTCGACGCGATTTGATTGGCTACCGACGCGTCAGATGGCACCGGCTAGTAGGAACCCTAGCGTTTGCCGGGGAATCCCCTAAATTTAAAGCTATGTATATATACAAGGGATGACCTACAATCCGATGACAATAAATTACGATACGCCCCCGAGACGGGCACAATAAATAACGTTTATATAAAAATTTGGTGTTAACTCAGTCAGGCATTATTATACAGGTCCCATTACGTTCGTTTCGAGTACGGCAAGCACGTAACCTATGAGAAACTAAGCTATTAGGAAGTGAACACACGAGACTAGTGTAATCGCTTGTCGGAATGTTGCCATATTGTTACTGTGTGTAATAACCTTATAATATAATGTAATTGCACTTCATATGACGGCGGGTAAACTAACATCTATGGGTATCGGCATATATGCAACGGCAAAACCCGCAAATCGAGAAAAAACTTGCCTAATTTAACATTCAAAGAACAGGCAGATAAGCTAGCAGATTCTGTGGTGAAAAGAAAAAATAGTCGTCTCTCTACCACTTTTTTTACATTTTCACCACAGACCGAAAGTTCGTCATGCTTTACTGCTGTAAAAATAGTAGAATCGGAAGAAATATTACAACATAAAAACAATACAAGCAATTAATCTTTGTTCTGGTAAATAATAACGTTATTGCAATAATATTCCGTAATATTAGTTTATGGATTTTATTATTTAACTTACATCTGGTTACCTACACAATCTGAGCAAACTAAACGTCAACTTAGTATAATAAAAGCCTTAGATTTTAGACTTTCAAACTTCAAAGGTACGATTCGCATCCTTATACAAGGGGGCCACACCATCGCGATTTCGATCCGTCAGTGTGCACCCAGCTTTACAGTTTTTGGACTAATTATGGAGTAATCTGTATAGAATTAACCAGTAATAACGGAGCAACGCGCGGGTAATATTTTTGGAATTTTCAAATTTTTTTTTAAATATAAAATCTATATCGATAGTTTATATTAAAAACCTCTTACGATATTTTCATTTCGTCTACTGGAATATGAACTTTTAACGATGTACGACATATAATCAACAATATAATACCCACCTTTGTGTTTTAAAAATAACAATATAAAAAATTGTTTCTGTATAAAATAAAACCATCATCTATTTTGAACACAATACGCGTACCTTCTGAGCTAGTGTTTTAGTCTGATAACAAACTGAAAGTCAAATCAGATTCCATTTCCTGTTTTTAATATTTTATTTTCTGTATTTCATTGCGAGTAAAAATTTGAATTAATCATAAGAATGAATCAACATAAAATAATATACAATAATAATTAGAAAAAAAGAGAACAACATATTTTAAAGAAACAGAATATTAAAGTAAAAATATACAATAATTATAACATTTTCTGATAACAAATCACACTTTGTGAAAAATAAAAAAAATAAAACAAACTGATTCCAACTTTTACAAATAATAATCGGACACATACTTAATAAATTTTATTGTGGTATCAGATCAGAATGAAACACAAGCTCAGATAATAAAATATTGCTACCTCTGACCATTCATGTGATTCAATTATTATTATCATTTTTAAAAGCTCTTTGTTATATATAAATAGTTGCATAAATGTTTTGTTAACGCTTAAAATAATTTGTTGAACTGATCTTAGTATCGTAAAATACTGAATATTTTGACAGACGCTAACATGACCAGTAACACCGTCGAATAAAATGTTCCAATTTAAGTCAATCGATAGAATCTTCATCCCCCACCATTTGTATTCTAATTATACACAAAAAGAACACACTTATACAGGGTGTAACAAATCTAGGTGATAATACTTTAGGGCGTGAATGGGATAGAGATTTCGCTGTAAAAGTTAGCAGCTTTGAAAAAGTTATTTTTGTATAGAAAAATTCGTGACGCTGGAGTGCTTGCCCATACAAATCGCAAAAAAAGATCTTTAAGCACTGCTACTTTCACAGTGAACTATGAGGATCATATACACACCCCAAAATATTATCACTTACCCCGCGTTCCATTTGATGTTAAAAACGCTCAAAATAGGAGGCATTTTGAGCGTTTTTAACATCAATTTATGGAACGCGGGTTAGTTTCGTTACACCACTGTCCTTGTATACACAAGACATGACTGTACAAGTCAAGCGTTGTGGAAAAGAGGTCTTAATTTTGTGAAATAATAATATGGTTTTAGGATGTTATGAAATCATGTCATTTCAAGTTCTTTTTTTTCTCTGACTCGCACTTGGCCAGCATATAATGAATGGTCAGTAGGTATATAAACATAAAATCGGTTCGCACTGACACCAGTCACCACTGGAACACAATAGGTATAACTGAAACTACTTTAGGCCTCTCTCACAACCGTATTACACCACTGACCACTGGGGCTTGGGGGTGGCAGAGATGCGTCCTCATTTTTTAGAGTCGGTTAACGAAGATTATATTGACGGATATACAGGCTGTAAAAAACTAAGAGTTAATACTTTAGGATGTGTATGGGTCCCCTATACAGCATGACTGGTGAGACATGTTCAATACTCGAGGATGTGATATTAGGCTGTTATAGTAGTTGAAAAATAAAAAAGAAATATCAATTGATACTGAGTAAATGTAGCTTAAAGTTAAATAATTATTTACCCAACGCACGGTCACCGCGCGCGGGAGTAGTAGCGCGGGGCGCGGGGCGCACGGCGCCGCGCCGGCCGCATAGTAATTTACAAGACGTGTCCATGATTAATTTATTTAAAGGCAAATTTGGTCAAAAATTAAGTAAGTACCTAATTTTATTACATAATTATAATGAGAATTGACTACCGAGTACTCTCCATAATTAGTATCGGTAATGTCTCACCAGTCATGGTGTATAGTGTTCACTAAAAAAAGTAAAGTAAAAGTAGCAACTCTGAAAGATAAACTTTTTTTCGCTTTTGTATCCAGGGCTAACTCATGACGCTCCAGCGCTTGCGCATACAAATAAAAAAAAATTTGCTCTTTCAGTGCTGCTACTTTTACAGTGAACTCTACACAAGGGACACATTTACACACCCTAAAGTATTATCGCTGTTTTGGTACACCCTGTATAGTTATGACCTATGGGTAACGCTGTGGGTAACGCCCTCAGACCAAACAAAAACTCAAGACAGCGCTACGAACAACGCGAGTGAAGCAGGTTTTTGAAGCATGTGTGCGCGCCGCGCACTGCAAGGGCTAGTGTTGCAATGTTGTTCAAATTACCCCAAAATCAATGAAATAAATATAATATAATATTTATTTCATTGATTTTGGAGGCTGGCATTTTGAAGTGTTTACAAATTATTTTCTAAACGCGTGCTGCTGTCACGAGTCGCGATATATACGACGAAAACTGGCGTATTTTCGTTTTGCGTATGTGGGCGTAAGTGTGTACATACACAGCTGGCGGCGTACTTTCGATCGGCTTCACTTTGTTGTTCGCAGCGCTCTGTCTTGAGTTTTTATTTGGTCTGAGCCTCTGAGGTAACGCCTTAAATTTTCTCCAAGTTACCTTTTGATGTGTGTTAAAACACATACCCCCATTACTACTAAAAATATAACAGAATGAATAAGCAATATAATGTTTTGTCCCTATCTGTCAAGTGTATTTTCTAACATATAAGACTAAACATAATATAGCGTATAAATTACGATATTTTTAGTAGTAAGGGGAACAGTTTTTGATCTTAAAAAGATCCATTTTAATTAACATATTTTTTATACCAACAATAAATAAACTTATTTTTTTACTACTTTAAACACGGATTTTGCAATATATTTTTTATATTTTGAAAACCCTGCAGATCTTGTTTATATATCTGAGCGACCCCCCGCCATATAGTCTATATTGTATCTACTATGCATGTCTATGTCGCCACCGCTACTGGCTTGTACTTATTGTATATTTTTTAACTTTTTAAATGCATTTTTTAAAAACAAAACTTTGTGTTCCTTAGCAAAAATCCCGAACAACTGTATTCAGATAAGTATTGCTTGTGTTTCGCATTGTCAACTTTAGTATAGTGATCCTAATTCTAATTTTTATTTGCTCAATGTAATAAGTAATAACTGTAAGTAATTCCTTTTATTTAAAACGGTACGTTCGAAAATTCTTTTGTTTAACCTAAAGACGCATTGTTTTTGCCTAAAGTTGCATATGTATAAGTTTATTATTTCGAAAATGTTTAACTGACATTTTAATTTCAGTGATTTCGTATTTCAATGTTTGGTATGCATCATTACATCGATAATCAGAAGCAAGCGACTCAAAGTCTTACGGTATAAGTTTTCGTCAAAATCCAGTAAGCATAAAATATATGCCACAATTTTTGAAATATTTTATTGGTATATAACAATTTATATTTTATTGGCAACATTAAACAACAATCAATTTGTAATATAATTAATCTGCAATTTCTTTTATTCGATACGTGAGAATAACTTTGGAGTCACTTTAATATTTTGAAATAGTTTAACGATGTTAGTGGCGGCCGAATAGGAAAATCTTCCGATCGAGCGAGATAGCATGCTCGGTCAGGCCGAAGCCCACTGACGTCATTTCAGACGTTGTATATATCTTGCCGTTCTCCGAAACTTCGATAGCGCGATGCAGGATTGTTAGGCGAATTGTGGGTACCGCCACATATATCTTATGTCTTACAAGATATGACATTGAATGTGAGTGACCGACAGTCACTATAGCTGAATAGTGAATATAGAATTTGCAATATTAAAGCTTTGGATGCCCTTTCTTTCATACACTTACGGCGTTTGGAAATTATGAAAATATCATCACATAAAATTAAGTACAATATAATACAAATTGTCTTTTATATACCTACCGAGTGACCAAAATATATTAAATCTATTGCATATTATTGATATAGTTAATTCTTTTGAACCATAATTTCAACAAAATAAAGTAGCTTTCAAAAGAAAAAAAAATACAGTATTCTGCCAAATGTGGTACGTCTCATTTACATCTTTTGTCACTATCTTGTTTCATATCGAGTGACAGAGATAAAACTTGCATATAAGCAGCTATCTTAATTCAGAAAATAAAACAGGCTGGATTAACAAAAGGGATAGTAGATGAATGACATTTGGCCGAGCGTGTTTTTCATAATTTCCTATCGTCGTCATATCCTCTACGTATAATTATATCAATGGCAGTAAGTTAAAGCGTTTCGCGCGTTCACACATATTTACAAATCATATCAGCTGCATCGACGGGACTCTGAAGTCTATCGTCTGACGATAGAGCCCATTTTCCCGAAGCCCACTCTCGCGGGTAGTAAGAAAATTTTAAATCAGAATCGAAAGATATTTTCGTCCTAGCAAATATAGAAGACTGTAAAATTTTATCGTACAATAGTACCGTTCGCTTTGGCTTTATAATCTAAACGGTGATTGTTTGACAATCTGTAATAAATAGAGCTAAATAAATAGCGTTCACTGCGCCGCCTGTGCCGCCTGCGCCGTCACCGCGTCGGCTCAATATCTAATCTGAAATTAAACACAAAAATTATAATCCATACTAATATTATAAAAGCGTAAGTGTGTCTGTCTGTCTGTTGCCACTTCACTCCCAAACCGCTGAACCGATTTGGTTGAAATTTGGTATGGAGATACTTTGAGTTCCAGGAAAGGACATAGGATACTTTTTATTCCAGAAAATGTACGGTTCCCGCGCGATAGACGAATTTTGGCTCAACGGAGTTGTGGGCGTCCTCTAGTAAATGTACAAAATAAAATACGAAAAAATGTACAGTTTTTACACGATAAACGAATTTCACCGCAACGGGGTCATTTAGTTTCGTAATAAAGCTAATGTGTCACTCTATAGACTGTAGGTCTACCCACCTAAGTTGCGTCCGTGCGTGCGCACACGCTGCGCACGAAGTCTATCTGCGTGTAGAGGTGCGGCTGCGGCGCCGCCGCCGCGCGCTGCGGCTGCAGGTCTAAAGCCGCGTAGTGCAGCGCGCCCTCTGTTATAATATTACACAATATAGGGTCAATTCAGACCGCAACGCGACGCGTAGATGCATTTCAAAATTTGTATGGATTTGACAGATTTCAATGGGTGCTACGGCGTGTGAATTTTCCGCTAGAGGCGCTAGTGTCACGCGAGGTCCAAAAACGTCTACTTTGTACCAGTTTCAGCGGTCTTCGTGACATAAATTATTATTTATGCAATTTACCTGTTGAAAAGCAATCTCCTTCGTAAAATCATCCCAAAAAGTATTCTTTAGCGATCAATGTAAATGTTTTGAGAGCGAAATTAAGAAAAGAAATAATAATCGTATTAAAAGTATTCGGTCATTAAAAAAGAATTAGCAAAAGTAAAGGATATATTATTTAAATTTAATTAAATAAATGGGATTCCTGATTATTATAAAGTCGACTTTAATAGCTATACTTCGGACCTTAGTCTACAGTTGCGCCATCTAGTGAGCAAAAAAACGGTAACCCCCATTGCGTGAGAAGTCCTGCCAATCTGTCAAATCAATACAAATTTTTAAAAATGTAATTATAAGATGTAACATATTATGTTAGTGGCTCTTAATTATTACGTACGCGATGCGTATAATTGATAATAATAACTGTCGTACCTTTGGCATCTTCAGGTGAAGCGGTCGTGGGCGTGGTGGGCGTGGTGGGCGCGGTGGGCGTGGCGGGCGCAGCGGGCGGCGGCGGACGCACCAGCGTCACGTACTGCGGCGAACCCGCTATCGGCTCGGGGCTGAGCCGCTCCTGGACAACATAAACATAGTATGGACGCATGGCATGTCGAGGCAAGAGGATAATCACCTATATACCCAATTAATGTAACTAGATAATATACAGTTTATAAAATGTCCATTAAATCTTCGTATAAAGAACAAGCATCAAAAACTGTTCTAAGTTTCATATTTTTTACGATGATGGCGCTTGCAATCGAAATATAATCAAAAGATCTTCGTACACAAAAACCAGTAAGTTTGAGACGTAATTTTATTGACCTTTATCAAGACAATAATTATACATTTTATTTCTACACCATACACATTACACACCTGCAACTCGCGCACAGTGGTGAGGGGCGGCGACGGGGGGTGCAGGGGGAGGGGCGACGACCGCTCGGGCGGCGACTCGGGCGACTCTATCGACATGTGGAAGATGGTCTGCGAGCCGAGCGGCGCGCGCTGCGGCGGCGACTGCGGCGCGGGCGGTGCGGACCTCGGCGCGCCGATAGCTATGGGCCGCGTCGCCGCTCGCCCGTATGACATCTCCACGTAGCCATCCGGCGTCGCTGGAGCGAAATTAATTTTATAGACACCGACTAGGAAAAATTCAGTCAATTTAAAATACACACTATCAGAGAACTTGATTCGTAAGCAGATGACGGACCTACATAATTTGGCTGCGTTATGTCAAAGCCAGACAATGTGTCAAACTTTAACATATTGTATCAATTACCTATGGGCGCAGAGGTTGCGGGCACGGCAGGCGGCAGGTCGCCGGGCATCATCTCGACGTTATATGTGGCAAACTTCAACATGTATCTACCTGTGGGCGTGGATGCGGCGGGCACTGCGGGCGTGTGTGCGGGCGCGGGGGCGGCGACGGGCGTGTGTGCGAG
Source organism: Plebejus argus (assembly GCA_905404155.3). Lineage (NCBI taxonomy): Eukaryota > Metazoa > Arthropoda > Insecta > Lepidoptera > Lycaenidae > Plebejus > Plebejus argus. Next base: position 12,497,861 of record FR989945.1, on the reverse strand, counting down.
CGCGGCGGGCGGCAGGTCGCCGGGCATCATCTCGACGTTATATGTGGCAAACTTCAACATGTATGTACCTGTGGGCGTGGATGCGGCGGGCACTGCGGGCGTGTGTGCGGGCGCGGGGGCGGCGACGGGCGTGTGTGCGAGCGCGGCGGGCGGCAGGTCGCCGGGCATCATCTCGACGTAGCCGGCGTTGCGCGGCGACATGTCGACGTACTCGTCCACGTTGGGACGCCGCGGCACAGCGAACCCGGCCGTCGGCGGCGTGCGCGCCACTATCACCTAAGAATGTGTATCATATTAGTATAAATGATATTCAATAAATTAAATGTTCATAAGGAGTTTGTTTAAGAATGCTCCAACCGGAGAATTAGCAGGTCGGATGTCTGTCAGTACGAATATCGACGTTAATAACATTAAAATAAGATTCATATTAGCGCGCCTTGTACAGTGGCGGTTACGATGCTCGCCGCGTTCTTGATATGGCGAAAATGTATGAAAAAATTTGAGAAATTTTCTTATTTTTCTTATAACTGGAAAAGTTGTTTATTTTTATAAAAAATTTTTAGCGGACTTTATAGAGGACTAAATAAGCAAAAATTTTTTTGTATATTTATTTTCCTCAGTTCAGTATATTTAGATATTAAGGTACCTAATCAGACCCCATTTTTTTCATATTTTGCGATTATTGTGATGGTTAAAACGTATTTTATGTGAAAATTTTGTATGCGGCTATATAATTTTTATGGTACAGTCGTGGAGATGAATATATTATCTTTCATTTGAAACCAAAATATCCTCGCAGTTTGACTCCTAATTCTTTAATAGGGTACCGGAAAATCGCTGATATTTGTAATAGCGTCCTTAACGCAAGTTCTATTTAATTTTTAACCTAAGACAAAAAGAGGGGTGTTATAAGTTTGGTGTATGTCTGTGTCATTGTCATAGACTATTATTATACTGTCGTATAGACCACCTGCCAACCCGAAAATGTGTGACGATTTTCGATCTGTCAATGTGTGCGTGTGCTAGTGATGTATCTTTTACTATCGATAGTATAGTCCGTTCGAGTTATTTTACCTGAGTTTCTATAAGAAATAAATAATATGCAACTTTGGCAGATTTTGTATTTCAAATTAGGTATCATATATTTTATTTGACAGAAAAAAGGTGACGATTGAAAAGTATAGATACACATTTTCGTTTGGGGTGATTATTCAATCGTCGGATATGTTATGACATGAGGTTCTTATAAGGGTAAATAATATACACATTATAAAGTTACTTATTTATTACTCAGGTAAAAGCTATCTGAAAAATCAGCCCTTACATTATTAGAAATGCAAATATAATGTTGAAAGTAAACAACACACATAGTATATTATTTATTCTTAAATTAAACAGAACGAAAGACAGAATATAGCAGAAATAAACACATCGTAGCAATTAGGACATGAAGATTTTATTACCTGTGAAATATATATTTTTCAGGATTATTCCTATGATTTACACTGCAATCACTCACAGAACAAGTTATCATTGTTATATATTATAATAGTATTTGTTCAAAATAACAAACGAATTAAACAATAAATTGCAAATACCGAAAGGGCACAAAAACGCGTGTCGACTTGTGACGACCTGTCAAATAAAAGTGGTTACAGTTCACATTAGACTGCCTCTCTTTTTTCATCTTGTTATAATTCCATAAAGGTTCTTCTCTCTCGCACTCTTTGTTGGTCTATGCATTATAGGTTTATGGTCATTGTAGTACCGATTTATATGTATGTAGTTTTGTTTAATGATTGGTTAGATGATTCACCCAATATACAGTCGAAGACACATCGCTATTCAACTTCCTGGTCTAAATGCTCAGCAATTGGGTTTGCCCTTTCTCTGTCAAACCACTTTTGTAATGGATATGCTGTTAGAAAAGTGGCTTAACAGAGTAGGGCAAAAGATTGTATTTTCTATGACGTCAGTATGCATTTTCCTATTATTAAGGGGAATAACGTTGTGTACCTTAGTGGCGGGCGAGCTGGGCGAGAAGTCTAGCTCCATGAGGTCGTCGGCGGAGGGGCGCGCGTGCGAGGCGGGGCGGGGGGCGGGGCGACCGCGCGCGCCCGCCGAGTACGCGCGCAGACGCGGCTCCGGACGACCGGGGGGGCGGGAACCCACGCTGTGGATAAGTGTTTAGATTAGTCCGAAAAAAATGCAGCTGTATAATATTATAGTAGATAGTAGGTAGTATAAATAACAGTACATTAAATATCATATTATATATTATTATAGTGTTTGACATTGAGATGAATGTTACTTGGTAGGATATCTCAAATCGATTTCAATCGTGGTCCGTCGGCTTAGCTTGAAGTAAACCGACAAAATTCGTAGGGCCACCTTTGATAATCAATAAATCAATATCTCTGTAGGAATTTTGTTTTTGCTCCAAGTAAATACATTTAAACAGCTCGGGGGAAGGAGATCCTACCCACAAGTACTAGTACTACTGCGCTCAAGAGATAGTAAATGGGCGCAGTCTTAAAACCTCAGCAATACTCTACTCTATGCCTCGGGACGCACGCTGTACGCACCGCGACTCCGCCCCCTCACAGTACCTGTACGCTCGTGCGGCGCGGGGCTCGGCGCGCGGCTCGGCGATGTGCGCGGTGGCGGGCTCGAGCGTGTACTCGGCGAAGCGCGGGTCGGTGGAGGGCGTGCCCGAGCACACGGAGCCGCACGAGCCCGCCGCCATCGGCACGTACCCGTCTGTCGAGTCCGCGCCCACCGACGCCACGGAACCGCCGCGCGTCCGCATACTGGAACCACACAAATATGAAATATTAGAGTAAAAAAATACAAAGGACTTGAAATAATAGACAAAAATAGGTATTACGCCAAATTAGTTCTCACTTCTCATTAAGCATATAGGTATTGCGTGACGGCAACATGGGTTTTCTGTGAGCACCAAACATGACACTTGTATGCAAACCAGTTTTATTACTCTGAACACATGTACCGCATCACACTATTCTCATTGAACGAATTGAACTCACCTGGTGAAGTCTCTAATATCGGTGTCGGGCTCCTCGGGTATGCGCGGTGTGCGACACCAGTCCGTCACGAAGTCGATCTCCTCGCACGAAGACTCCGTCACTGTCACAATGACACAAATGTTAAGGAGAAATATGTTAAAGTAATAGCTTACTTTATTGAGTCGGATAAAAATGAACGATTTTCTTTTATTTGTCAATAAAATAGTATTAAAATATAAAAAAATATGGTTTTAAGCCGAAACTAGTCGGTGACCGGTGTTATTATTACTGCAATCCACCGTATCAAATTCAAATAGTGCATTGGGACGATAATAAATATAATATTTTAGTCTTTCTCTATGGGCATAGGCATCTTGCATGGGCAATGTCGGGTTATACTGACCATCGCAAGAAAAGCAACTTTAAACCAAGGCTTCTAGCATATTATGGATTTTCTGCTTACGTATAGTCAAGTTAAAAAAAATGTTTATTCAGCAAAATATAATGTTAATAATTACCATCAGCCCGCTCGTTCAGTCTCGTCACCTGCGGCCGCTCCGGCTCGTACGAGCTGACGCGCGACGGCATCGTGTCGCAGCGGTTCCTCGACGGCGCGTCTGCGGACAACGGGGGCAGTGTGATAACCGAGTGACATAGTAGACGATAATAGTATAGGAGATATATCATGTTATCGCTTTCGTTACTCATATATGTATATGAAAGAGAAGGCACGATGTTTCAACACGAGATTAGCAATCAGGTTGACGCAAGTGGCGTTTATCTACATGAGATAAACGCCACTAGCGCTAATCTGATTGTTAATCCCGTATTAAAACATCATGCCTTCTCTTTTACTTACATAAAGAATGAGAGAGATAACATGATATTCAATGAAGGATAACTTTCACTTTGACTGGAGCGAATGGACCTTAAGATGCTATTAGTATGTGGTAGAAGTGAGACCAGAGACAATCTTATAATTTCAAAAAGTAGAAACAAATTGAAGAATTTTATAATAACTACTCGTCACTCGTCAGAAAGCGAGCGTCAGAGCTAAGTATGTCTTTTATATTTTATTCTATTTAATGGAACTACTTACAGTCGCTTTCTAAGTAGTAGTCAATTTTACTAGCGAAAGCAGTTACTCTTTCTATATCAAAAAATGGCGCTGGAATCATTTTAAATGCCAGTACGCCATCTAACCAATAAATAACATATTATTTGTAGATTGTCCTCATGGTCTCTGAATTATTTTATGGAGTTATATTATTGTTCGCGTTAAAAGCGTTGTAAAGTATGCTAGTAGCACATCTATAGCACGAAAGAAGATTATGTCGTTCACGTCGCCCATAAAATCGTTCTTGTACAGTCTGCGTTGGGATTTCTACAAAAACTAAAAAGGGGGAGGGATTAAAAACAAGCAAAACATTTTTAAACTATGTGGGGGTGTAAATAAATAAAACTGCCAAACATAATAAAGCATAAATATCAAGCAGATCAATAAAACACATGCGCATAAAAACATAAAAAGAAACACAATTCAAAGTATTCCAAATGCTCGTGACACATGTGCCAGTAATTGCAAGAATTAACTTACTGTAAGTTTAGGTTTAGGTTGTAGCTAATTTATAAATTATTTAAAGTTTATTTCAATAACCAGTAGAACGTACGCCACATTGTACGTACAGTGCACGCCCGTTGCACGCACATTGCACGCACGTTGCACGCACATGGGACGCAAATTTGCGAGTTACTGGCACACTGACATTAGTACGTAAGCGATGCGGGTTAGTCGAAGCGTCGTATACATACTCTTTGTATGCGCCGGCGAGAGTTTGGTAAACCTGGTACCAGTACTCGCGCGGCGACTCCACGGCTTCTTCGTCTCAACACCCGTTCCATTGACGGTCTTGCATGATGAGTGCATAGCCGTTTTCTCCAGTATCGCTCGATCTAGCTCCTCCCCCGTGAGCGGAGCAGACCACGTCCGCCCGTGCGATATCTTCAGCGGCTCTTGAAACAATGGACACCCGGTGGGCAGGGATACGGTGCGGTGGTGTTTAATGACCCTCGGCGGATGGTCGGGCTTGTCGGTTAGTGTGTTATATGACATGTCGGCTGCGGAACAACAATGAGAAGCGACACGTAAACTTATGGCACCAAGCGACACCCGGTGCAGTGACGATGGCACATCAAATGTGAAAGTTCAACTTTGATGTGGTTTTAACAGAAAATGTGTTACAATAACACGGTTTTAATAGAGCACTTTGGAAACTATTTTGAGGGGCCATCGTCCGAATAATTTCATTGGTGATATCGACAAAAAATATGGCAAATTATGGCAATTTGACAGCTTAAACTCTAGGGTCTAGAGAAAGAATAATGCCAGTAGTTTCGACGTTGTTTCTTAAGCCAGAAGTAAGGTAAGTTGTCGTTGTAATGTATACCACTTTTTTGTCAATGTATGGTGTATGTATGATGTATGATGCACACTCGTAACCAGTACCATCACCATCATGCATGCCACTCTTACACGATACCAAAAGCCTCACATACAAGGTTTTGTACACTCGTAGGTCTTTGTAAATTTATTTTATTGTTACATCCATTCCTATGGCAGAATTGACTTCTAATTATACCATAGGAATACAACATTAAGCCCACTTGTGCTAGTCTGGTGTTGCTAATCAGCTGCCTTATTCCCGACTGAATCCGAATCTAATCGAGAATCGTATCCTAGATCTCTACAGCTTTTGCTACTTCCGACATATTATAATATTAAACATAGCCCAAAATCGTGCTGCGGCTCAATTTGGAAATAATTCGATCTCAAATCTTCGGCTTTTCCCACTCCTGACAGCTATACTAGCGCACGATCAATTTGAAACTAATCAGACTCGTAAATCAAAATCGTATCAGACTTTCGGGGGTAACTGGTAAGGCTGCAGAACATATCGTCTCTCTCTTCTTAATACCGAAAACGAGAGAGACAGCACGATACTCACAAATCACAATTAACTTCACCATAGACTAGCGCAATTTGGTCTTATGATCATATTATTATTTCACTCTAAACCTTAAAATTATATCTTATTACACCTTTCAATAAAAGTACACAAGCTGTAAAATACGACAAAGAAACGTTTGTGCATAGAAAATGTACTCTTTTTAAATAACAATCGCATCCGCATATAATATTAACATTAGTATTCATAAATTATGTTAACCACCACATGTATTATGTTAGCATAACTTCTCATGCGTTGTTAATACTACATCACCAGCTTTGTAGAGCAGAACATCAACCCCACATAGTATATTTCATCACAGGCAAAGGAAAGACTATCTTACACATTCTCAAGATTCCACCCTTTTCATTTCAATTCCAACTTAAAATGATATAATACAGAAACGTAATGATGATACAACTTATACAAGTCACCGAACAGGGAGGTATTTTGAAGACCTAAAGGTGGCCATACACGGGACATTTATCGTAACGATTCGTCGCTCGATGTTAAAATCGAACGACAAATTGTACGTGTGTGGCAATATCGCAAACGATTTTACGAACAAAAGAGCGATTGGACGATTTTCTTGACGTTTCTTGACGATCGATCGAAACGACAAATTGTCCCGTGTATGGCGGGTCTAACGCTATTCGTCCCGTTCACTCGCACACGAATCTAACGCTATCTCTTTTCCGCGCGACCAAATAGCACTGTTTGGATATGCGAATGAAAGAGACAAGTAGTTATAGGTCTCAAGACTTCTCACTGTTATATGACCGACGTATGTAATGAAATAGATTATTTACAAATAAAAATGATAATACAAGATGATAGAGAGTCAAGCCAATGATAAATATTATGTATCCTTTCATTGAGAAAACAAACATAACGAAATATAAAAAATTATGTACATATTTTTGTAGCAAAATTTAAGTACATAATTTTCCTTAAATTGTGCTTGAAATTAAATGTAGGTAGCGTAACCTACTTATATTTTATTGGTAAAACTTAACTATTATTAATTGTTTAAAGGTCTAAAAATATTTTCGAATGTTCTATTTAAAGGTTCCAAGGATACATAATATTGCATTCCATGATACACCGCCAATGCCAGTACATAATATGTGTAGCCGCTACCGCCGAATACTGCATCGATTGTATAATATAATTATTATATTATGATATAATTATAATGGTATAAAATATATTATAACAATTACATGTTGGTTTTGAACGATTCACTAGATTATAATTTAAAATTAAAAGTCATGTATGTATTGCAGTTTTTGTGATGACGTCACATTGCAATTATATTTTTAGCCGTTTAGACTACAGAGCGTGTCAAACAATTATACATACACAAAAATATTCTCAAAACTCATAACCCTCCTTTTTACGCACTCGGGTAAAAACATGATCTAGTGAATCGTTCAAAAATCTCTACCTTTTAAGGACGTCCATGATTTATTATGTCATTAACTTATCCAGGCATCGCGTTTTACACTTAATATTACTTAGCACACCATTTATTTCACGCGTGCGTGAAAGAGACAGGAGCTGGTCAATGCCCGAATTTCTCTTCATCGAGAAAGCAATTTTTATAAAGAATATAAACATATCGCAGATTTCAGGAAGCCTTTAAGCAATTCCATATCGAGAAAGGGGATACAGATTACATGCATTTTAGGTATCTTTAGGCCTTAGCCTGTAAAGTCTAAGGCATTAAGATGCCTAAAGGCATAGAGCCTAGCAACACCGCAATCGACAGAGCACAGAGGGCGGTAGCGGCTAGAGTCTGGTCGCGAAGCATGTAGAATATCGTTCATTGACCTATCGACACTTGCCACTCGTGCTCGAATATAAACTACCAATAACCTCCTAAAAAGACATAGCAATCCGTGAAAGTGAAAGAGACAGGTAGAGAAAAGGAATTATGCCAGGTCCCTGAGAATGTCGACTGAAGTTTATTTATTCACTAGAGGCGAGACCACACTAAAGCGACACAAGGCGACAGCGACGCGACGCGACACGTCACGGCCAAATTTCCTGTATGAAATCGTTTGAGGGAAGCCGCACTATGCAGCATAGACGACACTATTCAAGGTGAAGTGTCGCATCGCTGCCGCGTAATGTCGCTTAGTGCGATCTCATCTTTACGCTTTTGATTGGCTAATGTCATAAATTAACCAATCAACAACGCTAGTGAATAGATAAACTCCAGTCAGACTCCGGGAACCGTGCATCGTGCTCCGCGGACGCACTATAGCGGTATTTACCGTGAGCCGGCGTGAGTGGCGCGACGGCCGCGGCCGAGTCGTCTATGGAGTACGTGGCGGATGCGCACACGCACTGCCTTATACACGACCCCACACAGAGGCCCTTGTCTGCAATAGATTGTAGCTCGTGTTACCGTCCGCTAGGGTCCAACTTCCCGTGGCCGATTTGTTCGTGTTGCAGTGAAATATCATATAGGACCGATGGTTTACTCTGATTTGGAGTCAGAGTAGAATGACAGTCGTATGAATTCTCTATCTCTTTCTATATTAGTTATGCCTCACTCGCACTGCTATTCTAGTCTAGAAGCAAGTCGTCAGCAACATCATTCTCTTTCCACCGTACTCAGGAATATCTCTAAATTTATTATTATTCAGATTAAACTTCAATTTAATGAAGAGTTTGACTGACAATGTGTGATTATTTTTTTCAAAATTTTAAATTAATTATCCGACTTCAAAAAAAGGAGGTTATCAATTCGACGCGTATGTATGTAATATTTCCAGAACTGCCCAGTTTTTGCATATGTTAATCTATATAACAGCTTCTGAACAAATGTGCCAAATTTCAAAAGTGTATGTATGTATGTATGTATGTATGTTTTTATGTTTGTTCACGCATATCTCCGGAACTACAAGTCCGATTTGAGTGATTCTTTTTTCATTGTACTAGGTATTGTTCAACTTAGGGAATAGTGCAAGTTTCATCAAAATCGGTTCAGTAGTTTTGGAGATAGGAATTTTCATTCTCAATTACGTACAACTTTGAAGTCGGTTTTATCTTTTTAAAATACAGTTTTCTGTTTAATTACATTTAAGTAATTAATGTACGCCTCTGAGTGCGGCAGTTTGTGTTTTAAATGTTTATCAACTTGTTACTAGACCAAAACACTAGCCTCGTTCGAACGAGGCATAGAATCATGTTTGTCACTTTCTGCATGTATTATTATATGTGCAAAATGGAGTTACAGTCTGTGCTTATGACAGTGATATTTCATTGCAACGATATGATAGTAAAATGTTAGTGACATCACTACTTTTGACACTTTTGATTTACTTTTGTTCTATGAGAAAAATTATTTAATAAACAACAGACCTACGTAACTTGGTCGGGTTATGTCAAACCCGGCGGACAGTTAACGATTGACGTTGATTTGACATAGTCCAAGCAAATAACGCAGGTCCGCCATCTGCATTTGAATTAATTTCTACGATAGTACAACCAGGTCAAAATATCTTGAGAATCGACTTGTTGACGTCATCAAGGCCATGTCATAGCATACCAATCGAGTCTCAAGATATTTTCGTCGGGTTCTATAGTCGATATCCTATACAAATAACCCTTTTTCTACTGCGTGACTGGTGAGACATGTTCAATACTCGAGGACGTGATATTTGGCTATTATATTAGTTGGAAAAAAATAATATAAAAAAATAATATCAATTGATCACTGAGTAAATGTAGCTTAAAGTTAAATAATTATTTACCCAACGCATGGACACCGCGAGCGGGAGGGGTAGTTGTGTGGTGTTTCTTTGGTAGCGCACGCCTCTGCACCGGCCGCATAGTATGCCTACTTGCCTAGCCGCGTAATTTACTTAGTATCCATGATTCATTTATTTTTGGGAAATTCGGAAAAAAATTAAGAACCTAATTTTATTACATAATTATAATGAGAATCGAGTACAGAGTACTCTCCATAAGTATCGGTAATGTCTCACCAGTCATGTTGTATAACTTTTAGTATACTCAAGATCACTTGCGTTAATCATGAGTAACAGTGTCGTGCCATCTCTTTCTCATAGTTGGAGAACTGATACCTACTTAACATATTGGCGTGAGTTTCAGGGTTATTTGTACAGAAATTCTCCTTCCTCTTATTAACAAAAATATCTACACCACGCTTACTGTAATCCATATTGCTGTCATTGTCTATCAAATAGCCTTTCTAACACGACAGAGAGAGACAGCAATATGGATTAGCTTGATGTAAATATTTTTATCTAAATGGGGTATATTTAAACCAAAAGTGTCACTATATTAGCAAGCAACTAAACTACAAAAACTGTGCCTCTAACTACTGATGGGACTAACAAATAGGGTACAAAAATGTATATGAGTTCTAAACTACTATGACATGGAGGGTAGTATGAAAAATAAAATTAAACTTCACTTTATTGTTTGAGACTTATTTTATACTTAAGCAAAATTTTATGTCTCTCCTTAGTTTGTTATAGCTGTAATTCCAACATATAATTGACCCAAAACCCCACACAAAATAATTACCTTCAAAATTTCACTTACTATTAAAAGGCACTATATTCCGTCAAAAACTACATAATACCTTTAATACTTGTATTGTCATCATAGGCTGTGCTACCCCAAAAACACACTTAAATAATGTAGCCAAAATTCTAATTACAAGTGCTATACTGTCCCTGAATAAACTTTAAAATATTGAAGATACTTTTAGCAGCACTCTGTATAACGCAAACTCCGTAACAATAACACGCTGTATAGTCCAAACTGTGCAACATTCTCTATAGCGTATACTGTAAACATTAAATTATTATCACTCTGTCTCATACAGCTTTTTTTTTAGATCGACTAACATAACTGCATAATAATTATATTATACAGAATATACAGGATGTTTTTTTGGAGATCTATTAACATCACGCTGTACAATATATACAGCGTGATTCTTTTAAAATCCACTAACATCATCTTTTATAACGTATACAGCGTGTTACACGATATCCAGATACACTTTCAGCAACATCCCGTGTAGTTAACCCCTCACTTACCGTTGTAGAGGCCCGCGCGACCGCGTCCGTCGGAGTAGGTCTGTCTGCGCGCCGGCAGAGGGTTAGAGCCCTCCAGGAGCGAAGTCCGGGGCACCACGATGTGGTCCTTCTCGTTCTCCGTCTCTTTCGCACAGTTACGCATCGCGCTGGTGGGAGAGAGATAGATGTATATTATAAATGTAGCTGCCCATACTAATATTATAAATGCGAAAGTGTGTCGCCTATCTGTTACCTCTTCACGCCCAAAAACTGAATCGATTTTTTTATTTGGCATGGAGATACTTTGGAGTCCCGGGAAAGGATACGATACTTTTTATCCCGGAAAAATGTAGGATTCTCGCGCAATAACCGAATTTTGCGTGCGTTATTGCGTTGTGTTATAAATGGGACCAGTACTGGCAAAAATTAACATATCTGGACTTCTACCAGTAAAATCTGTTTGTAGGATTTAAGAGGACCACTTTTTTAATTTCATAAATGATTACGAATGCTTTTGGCTATGTATTGTTCTAGTCACCTTGATGTAAAGCCCGACCAATAAAATAAAAAACCTCGCCATATTGCGGAAATCTATTGGAACTAATTTCTTCAACTGGCAACAATCTTTATGAGATGCTCATGAGATGTCATAATTGTCATCTGTCAAAGTGTGTTCTCGATTGTGCGTGATATACAGCATGACTGGTGAGTCAATACCGATATTTAAGGAGAGTATTCAGTACTCGATTCTCATTATAAATATGTAATAAAATTAGGTTCTTAATTTTTTTTTGAATTTCCCAAAAATTAATGAATCATGGATACTAAGTAAATTACGCGGCTAGGCAAGTAGGCATACTATGCGGCCGGTGCAGAGGCGTGCGCTACCAAAGAAACACCACACAACTACCCCTCCCGCTCGCGGTGTCCATACGTTGGGCAAATAATTATTTAACTTTAAGCTACATTTACTCAGTGATCAATTGATATTATTTTTTTATATTATTTTTTTTCCAACTAATATAATAGCCAAATATCACGTCCTCAAGTATTGAACATGTCTCACCAGTCACGCAGTATTTCTTGCAAAAGTGAGTTATTTAAGCGTTAAAATGCCGAAAAATATTTAAAGCCAGTTATAAAAAGTTATTTATAATATGAATAATTACTTGTCGGAAAGAAGGTCTGAAGGGATCGACTCTATTCCTCTAAATAACATCACGGACTTTGTTGTCAACATGACTGGTAGGTACCTCATATAGTGTGTGCAATGTAAATTGGCTAATTTGTGCTGTGTTTGTGACTAATCTAATTTAAGACTTCTGTTTTTTAGGTATACTGGTCATTTGTAATGAAAATACGAAGAGAAGGTCAGACCTCAGTTTTATTTTCTATAACACCTAAAAATAATGAAAGAAGAATGAGTCAGAACTCAGAGATGAGATATTATGACAATGAACCACTACAATCTGACCACGAAGATCATGAATTATTAATATAACTTGAACATAAATTGAATAAAAGCTAATAATGAAAGTATAAAGTTGTATTTTCTAAACTGCCTAATGCCTATAGTTTTACTATTACCACTTCTTTCCCAAATAACGCTCCAAAAGAGATTGTAACATAGTTTAAACTTAAACCAAATTAACAAAGCTTTGATTTGATGAACACCAGTCCAACTCCACCAAAACCTACTCGCCCACTGCACAAACAACGGTATTTTCGACCGATAGCTGTTATTTATAACCTAACCCTCAGTTTATCCTCATGATTGTGGTATTTTGGACTGTTAAATGTAAACATATTTTGAGTAGGTTTATCCTGGACCTATCACCTGTGTGAGTGCAGTTCATTCTCGAATTTGTCAGACAAATTAGCCCACAAAAATAGCCTATTATATATCCTTCACGTGGCGTAGTATACTTTTTATCTGTGCCAAATAACATAATAAGTTGCGAAGCGAAGAAACAGAGGAAAATGTGGAAAAAAACGGGGAAAATTATATAAAAGGGCTTATATCACGAACTACTGGATCAATTTTCATGTTATTTGGTACGGATAATAATCGGCCAAGTGCGAGTCGGACTCGCGCACGAAGGGTTTCGTACCGCTATAGAGCAAAAATAGGCCAAAAATTGTGTTTTTTGTATGGGTGCCCCCCTTAATTTTTTATTTTATTTAAATATTATTATTAATTATTAAAGTACAATTATATTTAAGGCCTTTGTGAAAGTTTCAAGTGCTTACTTCTTATCATTATTGATTACGAGCAAAAAAGGCCAAAAAATCACGTTTGTTGTATGGGAGCCCCCCTTCAATATTTATTTTATTTTTATTTTAGTATTTTTTGTTATAGCGGCACCGGAAATACACAATCTGTGAAAATTTCAGAACTCTAGCTATAAGTATAGCGGTTCTTCAGGTACCGCCTGGAGACAGACAGACGGACAGACAGACATCGAAGTCTCATGAATAGGGTCCCGTTTTTACCCTTTGGGTACGGAACCCTAAAAAGTAAACCACGTGAAGGATCATAGGCTAATTTTTGTGGGCTAATGTGTCTGTGAAATTCTTAATTTCCGCGTAAGAAGCCGTGCGGAAGGAACGTCTAGTTAGAATATTGTGTTTATGTACCAAATTCTATGCGTTCCACGATCGTACCTTATGCGAAGTCTTTTTTTAGACTCCAAAATCAATTATGAATGAAATACATCACGTTTTGAGATCACGTTGGTATTTCCATCAAATAACGTGCTAGCCGTCGAATTTCCAATAAATAACTTGTTTCCAACTTTCAACCTGAACAATAATAACTCCATATTATAATATAAGTACTTAATTATAATTACAATGAAAGTCCTTTTTTTCGTAACCGCCAAAATTTTAAACTGCGCGATGGCGCTTAAGGATGAAGCCAAACGAGCGTTATTTGTAAGTTCTGAGTCGCAGAATTTCGGCTGGCAGAAATTCTGCTGCATTCAGTTTCATACAAAAGTCTTGTTTGATTCACACGAGCGTAATTGTGTGAGTCATGATTCGTATGAAAAGATATTTACGCGACCCTTAACACAAAAAGTTTGCGGAACACTGGCCTAGGGCATGGCAATTTCGGTCGGCAGCGGTCACTTGCAGCAAATATCGGAAATCCACCAACACGACAAGGATTTCGCGTAACTTTCTGCCGCGCACTGTAAAACTCTGGAACGAACTGTCACCAGCAGTATTTCCGGACCTACACGACCTGCAAACCTTCAAGAAGAGAGCGTAATCCCTCTTAAAAGGCCGGCAAAGTACCTGCAGCTATTCTGATGTTGCGAGTGTCCATGGGCGACGACAGTTGCTTTCGATCAGGTGAACCGTTTGCTCGTTTGCCCCTTATTTCATAAAAAAAGGATGGTGATGATGATGCCAACTCACTGGTATATGGTGGAGTGCATGCTCTGGGCGATGTTGGAGTCGTCGGAGTGCATCCACAGCTCGCCGGCGCCGGTCACCGTCTGCCGACCCACCTCCATGTAGAAGAAACACTCCGAGTCGCCGCATCTGGAAAACCATTAGAGTAGTTATGCTGCTGTCTCTTTCTGTTGTTTAGATCTTGCAAGAGATAGGAAAATATCTGCATACAATATGGTTTTGTGATTCTAAGGACCACCACCACCACTTCCCGATAAGTGCCGAATAGGCTATCGACAATCGGACAACTTAACAGACAGAGTAATGAGCGTCTGTCAAATAAGTTGTGGATAGCCTATCGGCGCTTATCAGGAAGTGGTGAAACAGGCCCTTATTTTTTCAATTTGTCACTGTGTCTTCATTGATGGATACGCTAAAGGTGCTATAAGAACGGCTACTTTTAACAGATAATATAATTTAATAAAATATAATAAATAAATTTACCCAACATATTATGCTTTATTTCTTTAGCAACAAGATACATGTCGAAGGGACACGAAGGGACACATAATACATAATAATTAGTGACCAGTGACTGGATCCCTCCACTGTTTTAACAGTGCAGCGTGCGTTAAGCCCTGCAGTACCCTAGCATTACAGCTGCCCTTATCGTGTTAAATTGAATGGCAACAAATAACAACCTATACAGCATGACTGGTGAGTCAATACCGATATTTAAGGAGAGTATTCAGTACTCGATTCTCATTATAAATATGTAATAAAATTAGGTTCTTAATTTTTTTCGAATTTCCCAAAAATTAATGAATCATGGATACTAAGTAAATTACGCGGCTAGGCAAGTAGGCATACTATGCGGCCGGTGCAGAGGCGTGCGCTACCAAAGAAACACCACACAACTACCCCTCCCGCTCGCGGTGTCCATGCGTTGGGTAAATAATTATTTAACTTTAAGCTACATTTACTCAGTGATCAATTGATATTATTTTTTTATATTATTTTTTTCCAACTAATATAATAGCCAAATATCACGTCCTCGAGTATTGAACATGTCTCACCAGTCACGCAGTAGATCACCAGAACCTATTTTCCTTCATTATTATTGTCTTTCTTTAATGTATAATACCATGCACACATTTTAACCAATTTGGAGACTAAAAAATAATATGGAGACAAATAAGGCTTTTTTATGAAAAAAGGGGGGCAAACGAGCAAACGGGTCACCTGATGGAAAGCAACTTCCGTCGCCCATGAACACTCGCAGCATCAGAAGAGCTGCATGTGCGTTGCCGGCCTTTTACGAGGGAATAGGATAATATAGTAGGGAGGGTAGGGAAGGGAATAGGGGAGGGTAGGGAAGGAAATAAGGGAGGGTAGGGAAGGGAAAAGGGTAGTGGATTGGGCCTCCGGTAAACTCACTCACTCGGCGAAACACAGCGCAAGCGCCATCAAGCGCTGTTTCACGCCGGTTTTCTTCACAGAAAAATGGTGGCCCATGGTATTTCTCCGGTCGAGCTGGCCCATTCGTACCGAAGCATGGCTCTCTTACGGCTACTTATCTTAAACGGGCAAATGGCCCACCACACATTCCCACCACTGCAACTCCTGTGTCGCCAGGATCAACAGTGGTAACCAACCACGAAAACCTTTGATATGATATCAGGGATGCCCGAGGGACAAGCTAAATCGGTCATGATGGGACCCACAACGAAATTTATCAGAAGTAAGGTAGGATGAGTAGATGTCAAATTTCCAAAAAATCAAATTTGCAAAGCGGGAGATAGCCAAATTTGCGTGACATTAATGTCCGATTTTAATCCAGGGGGGAAGGACCACGGTAAAAGACAATATATATATAGCTACTAAGGAACCCTAGGATCGTGATACGCGCAGTACCAATATTCTGAAGGAGTGTTACTGACTATAGTCTCTACTCTATGGACCAGCAAGGTGTATGGACGACCTTACGACTTGCGACAGGACTCTTGTTGCACTGCTGTCGCAACTACATAATCACCCTGCAGATTTCGAGATCCTGGTGACCCACCTGCGGTGACTGCATGCTCTTCAGTATGACTTGTTAAACTAATATGTATTCTGAGGTATGACGAACTTGCTATGGGCTTTATAGCCATTTCCAGAATACTTATAAACCGCCAACCCGGCATACACTCAGTTATGCTATACCATGACTAGGATGTGCACAACTACGAAATTTCTGGAGCGAACCCACCTGCTTGGCTTTATCGAGCTGGCATTGGACTATGGACCAATTTCAGAATCCTGACAAACCACTTAACAAGCAATTCAGACCCTAACCGGGATATACCAACCTGCGTATATTCTTCAGCGAGTACTGCACTCGCTCCGGTATGTCGAGGTCGCTGATGACGTGGTTGTGGCTCTTGATCTTGACCAGGGTGAGGGTGCTGTCTGTGAGGCACAGGTTGTACAGCCCCTGGATGTTGCGGGTCGCACCCAGACCCTTCTTCTGCACGTTCACCTGCCACACGTGCTCTGGAATTGGATTGGGCTTCTGTTATTTACTGTTTTGTGGTACCAGAGCCCTGATTCGCGAAGCGTAATGAATGTTATTGATATTCCATTTACCACCAGATACCGCTATGTAACCTTAAGGTCTCTATCGTTTCAAATAGACATATTATCGTGACATATGACAGCAGTTTGACACGATAGACCCTAAGGCTACATAGCGGCATCTGGTAGCAAACCGGCTGGTCGAATGAGGGGTTTTGATAGAATATCAAAAACCCTCCTTCGACTCGGATTCGGAAACTTCACCGCGCGACATCCAATAAACGCTCGCCGCGCTAATAATAATTGATCAATCATCGCACGTAAAGTTTCCGAATCCGAGTCGAACGGAAATCGTGAATCCACCCGCATTTTTTTGAAAAGAGTAATTTTCCATCTTTTTGGTAAAAGATGGCCTCTTGCGAGTTTCTTACGCCGGATCATCTCGGTAATAGGAACCATAGTTTCGACGAGAATAATTATTTAAGTAATCAAATGTCTTTGAGTGCGAGTTAATAAATATTTAGACTTTTTTTATCTTTATTTTTTATAGAGTTAGGTACAAATAGACCATGTCACTCTCGTAGAGATGCCATTCTTAATTATTATACTACACGCAATCAATTTTTATCTCGTACTTTCAAACCAATCAAAACTAATTTATAGAAACCAATTGCTTCCTTAATCCTTAGATAAAGGAGCACACAGATTTAGACTTGTACTCCATTATTTAATTGTCAAACTTTCTATTGAATTAAATCACTTTTATTAAAGTAAAGGTATCATTAAAAAAAACTTTATGCGGCCGTAAGAACTACAATCTACATTAATTCTAGAACATCATAATAAATGCAGGCATTTTCTACTATTATTGTTTTTCCGAATTAATATGCATACGCGTTGTGAGTTGTGACGTCATTTATTTTTCTCCAGTTCTATTGTTAGTAATATTTTTCACTGAACAATGTATATATTTTGTTTACCGTGTTATTTTTTTAGTCCACCCGTGTGACATCGTTTGGAAAATTTGTTTGTATGGATGCTCTATTAATACATAGTAAACAAACCTTGCCCAGTTTTCGTTAAAACCGAAAACAATTATCTAAGTAGATTGTTTTGTACACAGAGGGTGTGGACTGTGGTATGGTTTATTAGGGTTCCGTAGCCAAAATGGCAAAAACGGAACCCTTATAGATTCGTCATGTCTGTCTGTCCGTCCGTCCGTATGTCACAGCCACTTTTCTCCGAAACTATTAGAGCTATACTATTGAAACTTGTAAGTAGATGTAGTTTGTGAACCGCATTAAAATTTTGATGCAAACATTGAAAAATTATTAAAAATTTTAGGGGTCCCCATAGGTAGTTACAACTGAAACAATTTTTTTTTCTAACCTATGCGTGTGGGGTATCTATGGATAAGTCTCCAAAAATCATATTGAGGTTTCTCATATAATTTTTTTCTAACCTGAATAGTTTGCGAGAGAGATTCTTCCAAAGTGGTAAAATGTGTGTCCCCCCCCCCCCCCCCTTAATTTCTAAAGTAGGGGCATGATAATTCTAAAAAAATATATAATGATGTAGATTACTATAAAAACTACCAACGAAAATTGGTTTGAACGAGATCTAGCCAGTAGTTTTTTTATACGTCATGAATGGTAAACCTTAATTTAAATTTCATTAAATCGACTGAAATATAAAAATAAATCAAAAACCTTTTAATTTCATAAAAATAAACCCTCGGAACCCTCCATGGGCGAGTCCAACTCGCACTTGGCCGCTTTTTTTTACATCGGTGAACTTGATGAAAAAAAACATGGTATCATGGCCCAGTATAACTTTGGGCCATGATGTATGACCGATTGTTAAATCTGTTTATGGCACGCGTAAACGACGACGATCATGATTGGTGGATGGCCAATGGCAGAGGTTACACGATCAGTATTTCATCAATCTGATCCATCAATCCTGATCAGATTGATGAAATACTGATCGTCTAACCTACTGGATTGATGGATTGATAATTTTTTTAATATGAACTTTTTTAAAACCATCAGTATTCCATCAATCAGATTGATGGATCAGATTGATAAAATACTGATCGTTTAACCTCTGCCCATGAGTAAGCATATTTGATATTATATTATGAATATTACATTCTACTGTTCGTTAGCGCTTGTGATGGGGTATGAGCCGACATGTAGAGAGCGTGTAATAAAAATTAAAAAGTAAAACCATTCTCCAATTTCTCCAAATCACGAGACGAGTCACAAATATTATTGTTTACTGCCAATTGCCTAAAAATACTTATCTCATTGTTTGTCATACCATAGAACATAAAAATAAGTAAAGTTCATGAGGCTCAAATTAACACTTACTAGGGCCTGTTTCACCATTTTCTGATAAAGTGCCGAATAGGCTATTCACAACTTTTTTGACGGATTCTCCATATTTCGTCCGTCAAGTTAAGTGGTGGATAGCCTATTCGGCACTTATCAGGATGAACCAGGCCCTTGGTGTTAAAAGCCTCAAAAAAAAATATTTAAAAAATAGTAAGGTTATTTCTAATTCGGTTTGTATCTCAATCCTGCCCACCAATCAAAACACTCGAATCCTGACTCGGGAAATCCCCGTGTTCGTAGAAAGCGCACGTAATCGGTCGTAAATATAACGTAAATGTTTGTTGTACAAGAACATAACTTAGGTACATGTGGCAAGGCTCAATATGCTTTAACCGTGTAAATAATCAAAGGCCTTAACGTAAGTCAAGGCATAACGTAATAATGGGCCAAGTGCGAGTTGGACTCGCGCACGAAGGGTTCCGTACCGTTGTAGAGCGAAAATAGAGAAAAAATTGTGTTTTTTGTATGGGAGCCCCCCTTCGTTATTTATTTTATTTTAATTTTACTATTCAATATTAAAGTACACATACAATTGAGGATTTTGTGAAAATTTCAAGTGCCTAGCTGTTAAGTGTTACCATTATTGATTACAAGCAAAAAGGCCAAAAAAATCAAGTATCTTGTATGGGAGCCTCCCTTAAATATTAACTTTATTTTATTTTTAGTATTTGTTGTTATAGCGGCAACAGATATATTATACACAATCTGTGAAAATTTCAGAAGTCTAGCTATAGCGGTTCCTGAGTTACAGCCTGGAGACAGACAGACAGACAGACAGACGGACAGACAACGAAGTCTTAGTAATAAGGACCCGTTTTTACCCTTTGGGTACGGAACCCTAAAAACTACTGTACGAAACATAACTTAGGTTCATGTGGTAAGATTCAATACGCCTAATGTCATGGCAAGGTGCAGGTAATGCAGTGTAATGCATCAAATACTGTCTTGTGAGGTTAATATGCAAATAGTTATTAAGTCAAGAACTTCTAGGACACTAGGTAAAAGGTAAAAATATTCTAATTCTAAAATCACCACTTGTTCACTGGCAAAATGTAAAGAGAATAAGCTAAATTATTATAAATATTAGATATATATATCCATACTAATATTATTTAATAAATGCGAAAGTGTATCTGTCTGTCTGTTTCTTACCTCTGCATGCCCACCGGCTGAACCAATTTTGCTGGGTATGAAGATACTTTGAGTCCCGGGAAAGGGCATAGGTTATTTTTTATGCCGGAAAAATGTACAGTTTACCATAAAAGAATTTGGTGCCAGGGAGTTGCGCGCGTCATCTAGTAAAAAGTAACATACGTGGGAGAGCCATGCTTCGGAACGAATGGGCCGGCTCGTCCGGAGAAATACCCCGTTCTCACAGAAAACCACGCCGAGTTCACGCCGAGTGAGTGAGTTTACCGGAGGACCAATCCCCTACCCTATTTCCTTCTCTACCCTCCCCTAATCCTTCCCTTCCCATCCCTACCCTCCCCTATTACCCTATTCCCGCTTAAAAGGCCGGCAACGCACCTGCAGCTCTTCTGATGCTGCGAGTGTCCATGGGCGACGGAAGTTGCTTTCCATCAGGTGACCCGTTTGCTCGTTTGCCCCCTTATTTCTAAAAAAAAATCTCATTGAAAGTAACTTTACTACAATGTAAATTATGTTGAAAGTCAACGCACTTTAGAAGATAATTATTAGACATAAGACGTAATCTATAATATGGATTATATAGTATAACATAACCAAATGCCACTCCCATCATGATTCAAGCAAATTCAAAGAATTTTTATCAAAACATTTAAATATTAAACACATTCTCATTAAAATTAATCACAGTTAATAAATCCATCTTGTCGAATACTAGAGTCGTGAATCATTAATTTGATGGCAAATTAACAATAACAACTGCATTATTAAATAAATGGAAACTTGATAACAGAAAAAATATTTGTCTACATGACATTCAATTAAATTTCTTTATGATGAAAACCACCGCGACAAAATCAATTTAAATATGGAAATGGAGATTTGAGTCCCGGTTATGGACAGGGAAATGACAGTTGGAGACAAAATGTACGGTTCCGTGTACGATTTTCTGAGCGAGTTAAGTTTACGTGCATTTTATGATATAGTTCATTGAGTGCGTTTGTAGTTTGCTGTTTGACAAGAATATTCGTATCTTTATCAAATAAAACCGGTAAACGGGCAGTATCTGTATGACACGAATACCTATTCACAAATCGTCCGTGCTAGTACTCACACTATATCCATAGTCCATACTAATATTATGAATGCGAAAGTCTGTCTGTCCGTCCGTATGACCGTCTGTCTGTGTGATGTCAGATGTGTCCTTGTCACTCCCAAACCACTTAACCGATTTTGCTGTTTAGCACGGAGATACTTTTAAGTCCCGGGAAAGAACAACAGGCGTCATCTAGAAAATAATATTATACCCTTTTTTAGCCAGATTAACACGCAAACACATTATATATATTATATATACGCGCTGCGCGCATTATAGTCAACTGCGTCATTGAGATGTAAACAACAAATACCAATGACGAACGTAGCGAATACGTAGCCACGTAAGTAAAACGTAGATCGAACGTAGCGAGCTATGACGGAAGTTTCGCTACATTTATCTTATCACGATTATTTTTAAAACGAAATTTATTCGTTAACCGTAAACAATAATTTCGTCGATAAGCATCAATGATCGACACGACTTTCCCACTGCTGGAAACGGATTAGCTACACTAGGCAGCCTAGTACTGCTACCGAATATTGCCTAGACGCTACCGGGCCTAGGCAATATCCTATAGCTCATAACTTCATAAGTCATATTTGATACTTTACTGCAGATATATACAGTTGACTAGATGACGCCTGCAATTCGGTTGCGCCAGTTAGTGACTCCCATCCTACCTCCTTTCGCGGACCTCAAAGTATCTCCAATCTCCATACCAAATTTCAGCAAAATCGATTCAGCGGTTTATGCGTAACAGAGATAGACACATTTTCGCATTTATATTAGTACTTATTTATAGAATAACACTATTATGGAAACCTACAGTACAAATTAGTCTTATGATACAAACCTCAACTTAAATCTTACGACGCGAGCTAAGCCAGAGGAAACCTCTATTAAATTTTACAAGTAAAGAGGAAACGCTTTATTTCGCGCCGATTTTCCATAACACCTTGCTAGTTATCCGCCTAATTCGTACGGCGTACCGATAGCATCGACAACTGTCTACTGTCTACATAACACAGTGCCGGCACAGAATATAAATTATATTAGTTGGTGCCGGCGAGACAAAACGCGCGTTAAAAATAAATTTTCGAATTCGGTACAGTCTACAGA
This sequence comes from Plebejus argus, assembly GCA_905404155.3. Taxonomy (NCBI): domain Eukaryota; kingdom Metazoa; phylum Arthropoda; class Insecta; order Lepidoptera; family Lycaenidae; genus Plebejus; species Plebejus argus. Next base: position 12,475,052 of record FR989945.1, on the reverse strand, counting down.
CTTGTGTACTAAAAGTCAGAAAAAACTAGTTACGTCTGGTGTGGGCAGGAAGTCTGCGCCGGTTGGAGTGCGGCCAAACAGACAGGATAATAATATCCTTGCTCCTCCATTCAGTCACTGCGTCAGGGTAAAGTAGCCCTGCGTGTGTAACGGCCTGGTCGCCTGATTGTAAGCAGCCGCTACGCCTGTTTACCCCTGCATACTAATATTATAAATGCGAAAGTGTGTCTGTCTGTTACCTCTTCACGCCCAAACCGCTGAACCGGTTTGGCTGTTTGTTATGAAGATACTTTGAGTACGTAAGAAGGACATAGAATTCCCGGGCGATAAACGAATTTTGGCGCAACGAGTTGCGTGCGTAATCTAATGCTAATATTATTGCGAAAAGAGTCTGTAATCATGATAAAACTGCTAAACCAAATTTGAATGATTGTCATAGACAAGTCTTATTCCCGAGTTCAATAGACATTGATAATGGATAGTTTTTGTCGCGGCAAAACTAACGAGTGAAGTCGCGGGCCAAATCTAGTTATATCGATGATGTTACAACTTACAAGGTTCCTTTAAAAATCAGGCATTGGTACAGTGTACAGTCTATTCAATATCTATGCACTATAAGTCATATAAAGAGCAAAAGATTAAAATTTTTGTTTGTTTACATAATACCTATTATAAAAAAAGCTTAAACCAGCTTAAAATACTGCAGAGGCAGCAAAATGTCATAATAGATAATTTTCACAACATGTAGTGAACATAGAAGCCAAAATAACAAATTACAAAATACCTATCAGTATTAAAATATTATATTGTATTCTCTTTCTCATCTTGGCGGAATGACAAAGATAGCCATTAGCCACATGTGACTTAGGTCATACTGTGCCTCATAATAAGTATTCAACTTTTATACCAGAACTGAAATAGCTAAAGATAAAATTTGGACAATTCTAGCATTAAAAAAACCTGAACCATGCCACTTGGTATGTGAAAAAAAAAATACAATTAAGAGTACGACGACTTCACCATGATTGATGAAAATGATTTAAATGTCTAAAGCCATTATTAAAATGTGAAAATTATACAACTTTTTGTACATATACGTATATACACTCATGTCCTCATTTACAAAATAAATAAACAATGATTTATATGAGTAAAAGTAGCGATATGCAAAAAGGAGTTGAGCCGTGTGACCCAAAAAATAATGTATGAATGTAACTTAGATAAGCATCTTAAGCAAAATGTGAGACTCAAAAAACCTGAATGAACCTATTTCTTTAGTTAAGGGCCCGGGGTACCCTCGAAATTTTCATACATTCTTAATACCAAAATCATTTTCTCATACGAAAATATTTAACATGTTTGAGTTATTTTTCAGCTTTAGATAGTAATTACCTAGGGTCCTGAACAATTTTTTTTACAAAATATTTAAATACTAAAAAAACATTTTTGTGTTTAAATATTTTATAGTTTTGGACAAAGGCGAAATATTATTTGATATTTTTTTTAGCGTCTAAAAATGCCATGTGAACAAAAACAAATATTTTATTATTTTATATTTTACCAATATATTCTAGGGTTTAGTAAAGGCCACCAAAAAAAACAATTATTTTTTGTAAATCAATTGACTACTTAATACGAATTTCCATTGAGATACTATAGTAGGAGGGAGCCTTGTATCGGTATGTAAGCGTCAAAAGCGTGTAATGTTATGTCCTACTTACTAGGACATAACAAAGGAGTCGGCTGCATATTTCATGTAATAAAAGTATTATTAAAGGTTTTTAGTGAACATTTTATGCTAGATATTGTTGAGTTTTGTGGTTCCGCTAAATAATAAACCATAAGAGTGGCTAAATAATGCCTCAAACACGTGGATTTAACATGAAATACGTAAGTTTTGAACAACGTTTTTTGGGCTTTCCAATCGGTATTTTTGTAAGCTAAAAAGACAATTTATAAGTTTAATAACCCCTTATTCGTGCTATATAAGACATTAGCGCTAAAAATGTCACATCAATTAATAATTTGGCTACAAAAATTGCATAGCTTTTTACGTGTGTTTACGCATTCTCATTACTTGAACTATAGTTTATCGATATCATGAACTAATTGACTTTCTTTTCTCGATTATAATATGCTTCGAAATGATCGACAAATGAAAACATTCAAGAAAATAAACGCACACTACTTGTATGAAAATAAGCACAAAATGGCCACGCGATGACGGGCTAAGACTACATCTACCTATATCCTTAATCTGTGCGAATTTCATATTTTCCGCTCAGCTACCGTTAATATTGCCATTTTATATTTTTTGCCAAAGCGGCGGCGCGCACCGCGCGGCGGTTCAGCCGGCGAACGGCATAAATAACATAATGTTTCATCCTACCGTTTAAGTTATGAATAGATCTACAATTATTTTAGTTAATTCAACACTTTTATTAAATAAATCGATGTTTATTTTTTCAAAGTAGTTAGGTAAAAAAGAATGGATGAGGTAGTTCCTAAAATAACTAGCAACACTGCTTAGTTGTCAAACAATTAATGTTAATTGTTATACCAAGTGCCAAATGTCAAAAAATATCTATGGATTCTATGGTGTTCACTGTTCCTGCCGCGTGCGTTGCCTCTCGTGTTCGATTGTGTTTTATTGTTTTTCCTTTAATTTCGACCGTTGGCCATTTCTCTATTGATCTCTGACACTTTGTTACTCAGTCCTACGGGAATGTAGCTCGCGGAGAATTTTCAATTATATTTTAATACAAAACAAACAATAATAAAATAATACCAATAATAATAAGTAAGTAATACCTACTTACCAATGAAACATAACCTAAAATATTTATGATTTTTATGATCTAATATCTAATAACCTAGGCCTTCTTGGGAATATTTATTTTTAGAAGTTAGTTGTAGGATGAGTTCCTAATCATTTAAGCATTTTTTTATTTATAGACGCCTCCATTTTATCTCAAATAAAATCATGTATGAGAGTTCGCCATTGTCCTTTACTACTAAATATTTAAACACCAAAAAATAGACAAAAACACTAAAAAATATATAAATAAATAGTAAATTTACTACAAAACATTTAAATAATAAAAATATTTTTTAAAGTTTAAATTTAGTACAAAATATTTAAACAATAAAAAATATTTTTTAAAGTTTAAATATTTTGTAGTAAATTTACTATTTATTTATATATTTTTTAGTGTTTTTGTCTATTTTTTGGTGTTTAAATATTTAGTAGTAAATTTACTAAAAAATATTTAAACACAAAAATTTTTTTTTAGTATTTAAATATTTTGTAAAAAAAATTGTTCAGGACCCTAGGTAATAACTATCTTAAGCTGAAAAATAACTCAAACATGTTAACATTTTCGTATGAGATAACTGTATTTTAAAAAGATAAAACCAGCTTCAAAATTGTACGTAATTGAGAATTAAAACTCCCTATAATATAATAACGAGCAAAAAATAGTAATTTTTTGCTTAAAAATCACGTTTGTTGTATGGGAGCCCCCCTTGAATATTAAATTTATTTTATTTTTAGTATTTTTTGTTATAGCGGCAGCAGATATACATAAACTGCGAAAATGTCAACTCTCTAGCTATTACTGTTCTTGAGTTACAGCCTGGAGACAGACGGACAGACATCGAAGTCTCAGTAATAGGGTCCCGTTTTTGCCCTTTGGGTACGGAACCCTAAAAACAACAGAAGAAAAAAACGAATATAATATTTAATCTTTAGCCTAATAATTTTGAGACTCAACATAATATTATGAATGAAATGCTTTCGTAAAAAGTTCCACATGTTTGCTAACCATTACGTAAAAATGATAGGATGATTGATTGTTAAGGTATGTTTACACATTATCATTCACCATGCAGGTCACTGACTTCTTTCATAGTAGGTTTCCATAACAGCTCCTCCTTATAAGAAAACAAGTGATAAAAGACTCTATGCCATTGAGACAAGCTGTACTTTGCTATTGTTACATAGATGTTACAATTTAGAGACTAAAAACTTGCATCATATTTTTTTAATTGTGTAGGAAAATTGATGAATATGATAAAATAATGTTACATCTATTGAGCCAAATGTTGAAAAATGCTGTGTAATTAACTATGACTAAGACTAACCAAAAATAAGATAACCAAACACAAACAAATTATATACTATGATAATATGATTTTTCCCTATTCCACTAACACATATTAGGGTTGTAAACTAAAAATAAAATATTTAAAATTATAAGCTATCTCTGTCTTCCTAATAGTGAAAGTGAGGAATGATATTTAAAACCAAATGCAGGCAAAATATTTAAGTATGATTAAGAATAAGTAATTCTAAGATAGAACAGCTATAGTTAAACTTTTGTGAAAATCATAATATAAATTGGTTGTCAATTATGGCCCTGGCAAATAATTCAAAGCGGGGAAACAAACTTTCTCATTTATAATATTTGCATAGATTTAAATAATTGAAACTGAATGAGGAATCCCTGATAAATTAGGCAATTTAATTATATTAATATTATAAGACGTATTATATATAAAAATTAACAAATAAAGGATGTTTGTTTGGTCCATTGATTGAAATAATTCTAACCTTGTATCAATAATCTTTTATAATTCATAACATTTGCAAAGTGATCTCAAATATTCATTCTTAAAAATAAAACTTTTTAAAAATAAGTTTAGAAATAATGTTTTTTTTAATATCAGTTTTATAAACTCTGTATGAGTCGTTACTCTGTTTACAATAATGTCAATTGAATTCTATTAACCCGTTAATCGTGAAAAAAACGGTATCTATTGTTATCGCGGTTGCTTGATGAATTAAATTGTAACAACAACAACAATTTTGTGTGCCAAGTCTACAGTCCAACAATATTGGTACAAAAACAATTTTAAAAGTAAGAAGTACTCACGGATAGGATGCAAGAGTTCCTGACTGACATCATCAGAGCGGAACAGCTTTAGTATGGAGGTGAGCCAGGCGTGCAAGTCCTGCTCATTGTCCGCCACAATGCACAGCTGCTCCTCTTTGGTGAACAGAGCTATCACATGCTTCTGCTTCAGGTCCAACCGTCTGGTGATGTTGTAGCAGCTCTTGAGCGGCAGCACGCGGCGCGGCACCGCCCCCGAGCGGAACTTCTTCTCCGACTCGTAATACTCTAGCCTCGCGGAGCTCTCCGAGGTCTCCGCGCGCAGCACGAAATATTTCTTCTTCATCGTCTTCAACTTCCGAAGGTGGCCCTGGCGCACCACGGCGCCACCCTCCGCGTTCGCGGCCATATCAGCGGTTCTGCATCAGCTCTGGCGCGACCGCGACGGATATAACCTTGAAGTTGTTTACGAACGATTAAAGTCGCTAGACTCGCCGCCGACGCGACTAAAAATACGTACTATCTCTTTTCAATTGTGCGTAAATAGTAAAACGGTCGACCGTTCTGGCGACGTAACACCACCGCATTAGGTCTAGTCCACCAGGCCCCATACGATACGCGCCGCCGAAATGACAAAATTTGTCCCAGCTAACCACGATCACTTCGCAATTATGCAGTACGAATTCACAAATACAATAACAAATGTTTTTCAATCCATAATTCGGTACGCTCGCTGTTACACTCGGTCATTCACAGATACACGAGTTTAGAAAGAGATAAAATCATTCATAGTAAACGTAATCTGCACGCCCTTCCGTAGGAACGCAGGGCATGGAAGTCACGCCGTGCCCATGCCTTCGCTTGGCGATCACCAAAACAATCCCTTTGCCACCACACTCTTCACTGTCACTAAAAATTCCTATTAAATGATTATCAAAAACAAAACACACGGACACGTTACTATGTTTTGCACTTGATTTATAAATTTCCTGTATTTGCGCGTCGTTTTTTATTGGTTCCTCGCTATTGCGTGTCATTTATTTCGAACGGCGTACAAGAAAAATAGTACCGTATAGATCGGATACTTTGACTGATAATAAAAAGAAAATTTTATGTCAAATTTCATATTAAAATATCGGCCCGGGTCCCGACTCCCGGCGGGTTAATTAAAGTGGGGTTAATTGAGATTTTTGGCGTTATTTAGGACAACCTTATTCTCATTTATCATTATCATCTTAATGTACCTACTGTAAACCATATTTGTGCAAATAAAGATTATGATTATGATTATGATTATTAACCCAGGATTAATTAGGACATAATAAATGTGTATAGTGCGTCAAGAAAGTGAAGAAATTAAAAAGTGACAACATCGTAGTGTCATCCCTTTTTTGATATTATGTAGTTATTCCATTACACTAAATTTAGAAGTTCTAAATAGGATAGGAAAAAGAAGACAAATTAGAAGCTACTTATTCCACTTGTCCTAATTTAGTAACTAAATCAGTTGCACAGATTAAAAATCAGTTGTGACGAGTTGACGACGCGGCGATGGGCCTGTGGACAAGTGGCAAAACGCTCACGCTAACGCTAAGAGCGTTTTCACACGAGACACGACACGACACGACACGACAAAAAGCGGTGATGATTTCGCGCGCCATACATTTCTATGCACCGTTTTCACACGGCACAGCACGACACACGTTTTTGAGACGACAATCCGCTATATCGTCACGTTTTTTTAGCATAGATAAAAATTTACAAAGACCTTATTACAGTTATCTGTGGGTCATTTGTTTACTTTTAATTTTGTTTTGAAATTTAAAATTTGTATGGCGGTGTGCTGTTATTTGTTAATAATGGAAAAGTTTAAATATTATGATATTTATACCTTAATAGAGGTAGTGGAAAATAATCCGTGTTTATGGGACAAAGGTAGTGAACACTACAAAGATAAAATAATGTGGAAAAATGCGTGGCACTTAGTCTGCAGTATTTTGGAGCCGGAGTTTGAAAATTTTGAAATAAAAAGTCAGGAAGAAATAAGTGTTTTATTCATTTAATAATTTATAATTTTAACTTGCTACTAAATTTTGTGCTTACATGCAATTAACAACTTAAAATAAGTTAAAATATTGTCAACTACTTATCAACTTAATACGTGTAAACCAGCCATATTACGTGTAAGCCAGCTATAAGTGGTATCGTCGCAACTCGCAGCAGAAATCTCTAATCTGTGGTGGCTGTGGTGTCGTCGCGAAATCGTCGCTCGTGTGAAAACGTGCAAACGACAGCCTGTGTGACGTCTGTCGTGCAGTTCATAAATCGTCTCGTGTCGTGTCTCGTGTGAAAGCGCTGTAACGTTACAAAATGTATGCGATTTGACATAAGTCATCGCTTCGCTAGCGAATACTAATATCAAATCCATACATTTTGTAGTGCTAGCGTTAGCGTTTTGCCACTTGTCTACGGGGGCAGGAATCCATTTGTAATTTTTGCAAGAATCTACCCGAACAAATAAATGAATTAAAAACCAAAATATTGTAAAATGTGTCCTAAATAACCCCACTTTACCGGTACAGCATTCTTTGTGCTTCCTAGCAAAAGTTTTCAACAACCAACGTCTTTGCAATTTGACCTCGTTTTGAGCGAGTATCCGAACAGCAATTATTTAATATGGCAACCCTGCAAATATGTCTTCTGTCCCCTTTTGTGACTGTCGACTGTCGCCGTCAATCATTCACTCATTCTCCGCTAGGAGTAAATGTGTTCTATGCACTCATTTGCTAAAAAAGGTAGAGAACAAAAACGGGAAATGTTGGCAAATTACAACTGATAAAATACGTGTAACGGTTTTGGCTATAAAACGTTTGATTAAATTATTGAAATTGCGGCCAATAACATATACGGTGTAAGAATATTGAGTGGAATTAGGTGTTTATCTGTTTACATAGAACTACTGCTGATGCCGTCGGGTGTCATGAAAACCTACTTGTAGAGAAAGGAGAGTTTTTGTGAACTTGTGTTTTTTGTGGCTCCAGGTCTTGATAAAGTGTTATTGGTACCTAATGGAACAATCATTATTTGGTTCAGGAGAGTGACCTGTTGAAAAAAGTGGCTATTGTTTCAAAATTCGTTCTATGTAAACACAAGTTACAAAAGAGTATACATAATACATACGCGGTTTAGCGAATTTCGCAACCATCACTAGAGCGTGAAAACCGTGTCAGGCTCGTATCCTCAGAGTAAACAATTAGTTACCACCGTCACTGCAAAGTGGTATTATAAACGAAATGGGTGAATAATTTCAACAAAAAGGTACATTGTTTTCATAACATTTGCATTCTTATATATTTTATATAGTGCAAATTCGATGGTATACTAATATATGTACATTACTTTTAGATATATTATGGCATCGGGTACATCATCCTTAGAAAGCAATGGCAGCAATGGTAAGATGTTCATTGACTTACATTCTTTATACACAATGAAAAATATATACAGACGAACATATAACCTCCTCCTTTTTGGAAGTCACTTAAAATGCAATATACAATATATGAATGATCTAAGTTCAGCGAGCAATATTTTGTTTCCTTCTACATTCTATTAATTTTTCATTATGTCTTCATTTGTCACTTTTAAAATAAGTGAACATTTTCATAACAATATTAAAAAAAAACTTTAAACATTATTTTTATAACTTTTTTTAGAGTCAATATCCCATGGTTACGCCAGCAATGAGAGGCATAATAACAGTCAGATATCATCTCTTCCGCTACCGATTGAGTATGAAGTATTGTCGAATGCACAATGCTATGACAAGCCCAAATACTCCAGTCACACTCACACCATGAGTGCTCCGTATGAGCTGGGCCAGTATGAAGTTATCAACAAAGCCAACGAAAACCTGAAACAGCAGTATGAAAAGGCGCTGCACGATTTGAGCCAACTCCGGAAACAACATACGGAGAAATCCAGGAGATATGAACATGTTATGAAGGTTTGTAACAGATAATATAAATGGGAATGTTAGTATAAAAATCTAGATGTATGTTTAAAAAAGAAACAAATGAGTATATGGCAGGGGTGGCCAACTTGACTAGACCTCAGATCTACTGTTTACTAACGAACCCCTGTGCGATCTACCAAGTACCCTAATTACATACTTATTGAAATCTTAAATGAAACAGCATAGTGTAGCTGTCAATGCGCAGTCTGGTCTAATTATTTATATTTTTTGCCTGGCCGCAATCGACTGGACTAACAGTCGACCGGTTGGCCACCCCTGGTATATGGGATAAAACTTAGTACAAAAATTGTTGGTACTAATATGCCTTTTGTACAGAATCATCAATCATTTTAATCTGTGGTATTATAATAATGATACAAAAGCAGTTCTCATATTTATAACTACTTTAAAACAACTAAATCTGTCATAATTATTGAGATCATGTATTGTTTTCTGTTATTGGCAAAATGGCCGCTAAACACAGGAATCAGTAATTAGTAGAAAACAGGATTAGTGGTTGTTACAATATATTTAACACACATATTTAACAGCAATACACTTTATATCTTCCTGAATAAAATATGATGTAATATTTAAGTAAAGATTGATCTGTTAGTTCTTAAACTTACTCGACTTGGATTGTGTCTTTAAAGATTTTTAATTTGTGAAAATATTAAAGAAACAAGTGCTGAAATAAATTAAATCAAATTTAGATCGTGTACCTGAGTGTTGACCTGAGCTACATATCTATGTATTTGAACTTTGTACTTAAGTGAGGTATATAATTTGTATTGCTTTCTACACTAGAACCCAGCTTAATTTTTTTGTGGTCATCAAGTAATATTTACTTACTCTTTTAAGTGTTACTTGCATCTTAGCCGGCCCCTAGACGAGCAATTTTATTGTCAGTATCATGCTTCAATTTTATTGAACAGTTTATTTGACAATTATTTTTAGACTGAAGGCGCGCGATGTTCAATAACAACCCTAGAATTGTCATAAATATTACGCAATACGTGATAGTGACAATGAAATTGCTCACCTAGGGGCTGGCTTATATGTATTCTACTATCATCTGTCAATCAATCAATCTGTACATATTGTTAGGAGTTGGAATATGTCCGCGGTCAGCACCGAGCTGTAATGAATCAGTTGGAGGTGTCAGCGCAGGAGGCGAGCAGTCTCCGCGGGAAGTATGGCGATCTGCTCAACGACAATCAACGGTAAATGAATATTATTTATCTACATAAAAGGCAAAGATTGACTGATGAAATATAAGACAAGAGACTTTACAACTTAAATTTTTTATGTGTTTCTCTTAGGCTGCCTTCACATTAAGTCGCGAGTAGTGCGGCAGCCGCGCGAATTCTATACTAAAACGAGCCGCTCGGCTGCCGCACTACTCGCGACTAATATGAGGGTTGAGGGCAGCCTTATATGATATACAAGCTTTTGCCCGCGGCTTCCCTCGCGTTAAGAAGTATTATTTTATACAAACTTTCATCCCCTATTTTAACCCCTTGGGGTTGGAATTTATTAAAATCCTTTCTTAGCGGATGCCTACATCATAACATCTACCTGCAAGCCAAATTTCAGCCCGATCCGTCCAGTGGTTTGGGATGTGCGTTGATAGATCACCATGTCAGTCAGTCACCTTTGAGTTTTATGTGGAAAATGAACGGTTCCCGTGTGATCGTCATTATATTAATTGGAGAACACAGAGTCTGTGGATTTTCATATTTTTCGGCATCGACTAGATAAGTGTATTAATTACTGTTTCCAGCCTCGAGCGTGAAGTGCAGCATCTGCAGCAGAACAGCACCTCAGAGACGCCAGATGCGCTCGTCCACACCTTGCGCAACTACGAGGCACTCAAAGAGGAGTACCAGTGTTTCCAGAAGAGGTATGAATCAAAATTAAGTAATACTATTCAGAAATAATGATGGTAAAGAAAGAATTAATTAGATAGAAATTATAATTCTTTGATGTTAAAATGATTCTATCGCAATTTGCAACCATTTTTTTTCGATAGACTTATTTTTTTTTTTTTTTTAATTCTAATTATTATCATTATTAAATTATTTTTTTTGTTTCTGTACATATTGTTAATTTGTTATTGTATTCTTAATTTTGTAATATGAATTGTGTACATTATGAAAATTAATAAATAATAATAATAATAGCTCCCACACCGGTTTCGGTGACGGTGGCCGGTTTCATTGAAACCAGGCCAGCTACGCAGGAGTATTTTTATAGTGCCCAAGTGTGTGCGCAGTACACAAGAGCACTCTCTATTCCTTTACTCTCATAACCCAGTGGGACGGCAGACCGACACGACCGGCGAGAGATCAGGCGCAGGACCGACTTTTTACATGCCCATCCGACGCATGGATCATCTTACTTGTCAGACAATCAGGTGATCAGCCTACATTGTCCTAACCAAACTTGGAAATAACATGTTTCCAACGCGGGAATTGAACCCACGACCTCCGAGTCAAGAGCCGCGCTCTGTACCACTAGACCACGGAGGTGTCAAAAAAAATTAATAAATAGGCCTAATATGAATAGGCGTTTTCACTTTTCGTGATATTATGATATTGGACTGATATCTGATAATATGTGAATGAGGTAGATGGTTATATTGTTTTCTTTCCATTCCTCTTATCCGCAGGTATGACGATCTCATAGAGACCCACAACAGCACGGTGGAGAAGCTACAGATGGTTCAGGAGGAGAACAGCAGGCTCAAGACCCAGTGCCACGACCTCACACAGGAGAGGAATGTCGTTGTAAGTAAAATGTCTAAAGTGCACATAACTCCATAAAAAAGTTAAAATTTTGTCTACGGATGTGTTTAATAAGATCGATACAAAGTATAGACTCTAGTCTCTACACGCAAGCGTACATATGCGTGTCTGCGTATGCGTGTGCGTACAAACTTGCGAGCGTGTGGTCACGTGACTACGTGATGTATTTTTTTATATTATACTTAAAAAAATTTAATCTGAGATCCGCATAATGTATCTTTCTATAGTATATTCAATGTGTTTGTCTGTCTGTCCGTCACAGATTCGCGAGCGGAACGCGCTCAAGCAGCAGGTGGCGTGCGTGGTGCGGCAGTGGGAGGGCGGCGGGCGCGAGCGCGACATCAAGCGGCTCACCGACGAGCGCAACGCCGCCATGGCCGAGTACACGCTCATCATGAGCGAGCGGTGAGTGTGCCGGGCTATACACAACTCACACACATACCCACATCCATACCTACAGTCCACACACACGCACACGCACGCGCATACGCAGGCGCGAACGCAGACACGCACGCTCGCACTCAAACGCACACGCACAAGTACACGCACACGCGCGCACACACACACACATACACACTAGTGATAATTATTTTGACAGTGGCGATGCACAGAATAATCTGACTTTTTAGGTCTACAATTTTCAATAATGAAACTAATGATGCAATGTTACATTTCCTAGGGACACCGTACACAAGGAGATGGAGAAGCTGTCTGATGACCTGCAGGCGGCGCTCAAACGCGTTGCTGCGCTCGAAGCGGCCTTGCAAGCGTCTAGAGACGAGCAAAGAGCTGCTGCGTTACAGGTACGTGTGTTTTTTTGACGTTTTTAGGAACGAAGTTCCTTATCGCGCGTTGTGACTTGCGAAAGGAGGCCAGACGAAAGAAATTAAGAGCAAAAGTTGTAACGACACTTTTTGCTATAGTTGCGTGCGGTGTGTGCGTGTTTGTCGCTCGCTCTCTCTCACTCACTCTTACTGACTCATAGAAAGCAACTTCGTTTCATTCGGCTGTCCCTAGACATGTCTCAAGTATTTTTTATTATTTTATAGGGCCGATTACGTTCATCCACTGCCGCTGCTCCTCGCGCTGCCGGAAATATTTCCCTGAATATGTACTTCTTCGAGAGTAACACAGTGTTTATACTCAGACCTCTACCATCGACATACTTGTCGCGTCGGGCAGCGTCAGCAGGATAACGAGTGACTATTTAAATTCTTTAAATTCTTACGCCGCCCACTTCCCTGCCCGATAAGGCTGAATAAAAACGATGCATTTGAGGTGTAGGCCGCGTAAAACATACGTCTAGTCCTACGCACACAAACGTGCCGATGTTTGCCGAACTGAAACGAGGTTAGACGAGTGTTAGGTTTATTTTCGTTACGAAATATCTTGTTTCAATTGCCGCGCTCAAAGCCCGCGATAAAGCTATGCAATAGCTATTCTTTGATCGCGGATTCTTGGAAATCTCTTGTTCTTGCGGCCGTATAATTATGGCCGCTTGAGAGTTGGAAGAGTTAAAACTGTTCAACAATAAATTTGCTTCAGAATATTTTGTCCTTGTTTATAAACCACTTTTTCTAATCTAATACACAAGGACAAAACATTGTATAGCTGATGTATTAGGGTAAAGCAATATTGTGTTATAGGCGGAGAGCCTGCGTCGCGAGATCGAGTCGGCGCTCGTGGAGCGCGACCGCGCGATCAAGGAGTGCACCGACCTCAAGACGCCGCACAACGCACCCGCACCTAACAAACGGTACGACATACACGATACTGCCTGTAGCTGAAATATATATAAATAAGGAAAATATATAAAAAATTTATATAATTTTGATATTGCATTGAATAATATTATGTAGATTGTAGAGTGAGGAAAAAATTAAGTTAAAAATAAGAATATTTGCTATTAATTTTTTTTTACTTTGATTACATTTGACTACATTGTAGTCACTACAATATGGTTAATAAAAAAAATGAAGTAATTTGCGCATAATCCCCATTAGTCTTTATTGCAGCTATTGAATATCTGCACGAAATTGCTGCTACCATCTAATTGTAAAAGCACCAACTATGACATGATAAAATTGTTATCAGTTCCATTTTCTGTTTTATAAGCTGCTTGTAAAGTAATGTAACATTGTAACTGACAGACAAGACAGTTCGTCGTACCACCACCACCTGGCGAGCGGCGGCGCGGAGTTCAGCGGGCAGCACTCCAATGACCCCTCCATGGATAAGCTGCAGGGTAACCATGACAACTTTTAGCATTGTCCCGTAGCCCGGGCACGGGAACAATAAATTTAGAAGAGAGAAATAAATTAAAAAGAAATTAACAATTAACAAATTTATTGAAACTAAAAAAAGTCTAGACAGCGGAGAGCGGGTACGCGGGGAACGGAAGATTAGCCTCAGACACTTTCTAGGTCTCTAATATACGGGTCGTGGGGGAAAACACGGCACTTAACTCGCACAAATCAGCAACGAGCGGGACTCCAGCTCCGCAGGTCTCCAATTTGTTCTCGACAGCGCGCAGTGGTTGAGGCCGGCTGTTATTGGCCTAGCTCCCGTAGAGGTTGCAGGTCCAGGGTGTGTTCCAGTAGGGGCGTCAGTCAGACGGCATTGGCAGCAGTGCACGTGGTCGTCTCAAGGCGACGGTAGGCCGAGCTCTCGAAGCCCAAACAGAGTTTGGCTCGTAGCCCAAACAGAGTTCCAAACAGAGTTCCAAACAGAGTTCCAAGCAGAGTTCCAAACAGAGTTCCGAACAGAGTTCCAAACAGAGTTCCAAGCAGAGTTCCCCTGGAACGTTACGGACCAGAGTCTTAGCAGGAGTGTTCACGCTGCTGATGGCCCGCCAAGCACGTGTTTCCCGAAGACCGGAGAGCACGTGGTTGTGGGTCCATCACAAACGTTACTTACTCATAAAAAAAACAGTAATAATTTAGACACAGAAACACAAAATACAACAGTAGTAGTAAAAAGGTTAACGAACTTTTGACAACGAAAACTAGGTCATTGCCAATTTTGTTATGACAGATAGAATACCAAAATAATAATATTATGACCACGGCAAGAAAATCTAGTTAGCATGTTTAATATTTTAAAATAGAATCAAATAAAACAAGTAAAAGAAAGTGAACACGTGGCCTGTCACAAAAGACAAAGAAATTTTACAATTTAGACAAAATACTTGATTTTCGCCACAATAAAAACAAAAACAAAATGCAGAATTACAGTTAAATAGTAAAATTAATTAAACGACAAATATCTAGACAAAATTCTACAAACACGACACATAACATATAACACTCACCAATATTGGGGATGATTTTGAAGTGAAATAAAAAGAATGATCAAGATGTCGCCCGGGCTTTTATAGTTCCGGGGTCGACATATTTTTTTTAATGTTGCCAGTTAATAAGTGTTAAAGGAATAAAGATAGAAAGTCTAACTCCGAGTTAATATAATATTATATGTTTTAAGAAAATAACGTTATTGAAAATAATTAATCCTTTTATTTAATCCAGAAATAATTAAATAAAAAGGGGAAAATATAGCATAAAAGGGATATCGATAAAACTGTAGTAGTTACACCATTATCCGAGAGATGGCGCTACTGACCTCATTTCAAGTTATCTTCAGCTCTAAATCTGTTAGGCGTAAAAGTTAAAAAATCGCCTAATAGATGTCGCTATGCGACATATCCCCCCTCGCTAGCTAAGGATTTTTCATGATAAAGGAAAAATCCTGAAAATAGCTAAGCTAGAAAAAGTGGGAAAACAAAGAACTAAAACAAAGGGAAAAAAGCAAAAATAATAGCCCTTTGGAAAAAAAACTAACAGCAGCCCTTAAAAAGGCCCTTTGAAAATAAAGGAAAAAAAAATACAGCCCTTTGGAAAAAAGGAAAAAATTTAAATGGTTCCCCTTTACAAAAAAAAAGGAAAAAAGAAACCGCCTTTTAGAAAAAAAAAAGGGAAAAAAAATACAAACTATTAAAAGTTTGAAAAAATGAGGACAAAATAGAAAAAAAAAAATATTTGGGGAAAATGGTGAAATGGAAAAATGGTGAGACAATTCTTGTGTCAGCGCGCGAATAATTTTGACCAGAGATTCATAAATCACTTACATACATCAACTTACATTTTTGCAGCTCGGTCATATACGAAGACGCGAGACGCCCTAGCACACGAGTATTATCCTACGAATATGAGAAGGATAACACCCAAAAAAAGGTCGTAGATGGTACTGTACACAACTATAACGTTTGATTTAGCAAACGATACAGCAACTAAGCAAGGCGCGAGACAAAAGGTCTTACCTAATTAAACAAAAAAAAAAAAAAAAAAAAATTAAGGTTAAATGAAAAGAAAATAATTAAAATTTAAAATTTTTAGATAATTTAAGGTCTTTTAAGTGCCAAACACCAAGGTCTTTACCTTGCATGTCCTGCAATTCGTAAACTAAAGGAGAACGTTTACCTACGACTTTACATTTTATAAATTTAGGTGCTAACTTTTTACTAAAATATTTATCTTTATCGCTAAGAAAATAAGTTTTCTTAAAAACAAAATCTCCTACGTTAAATTCGGCAGGCTGGCGACGTAAATTATACTGCGAGGTGTTCTTAACGTGGGCTTGCCAAAGACGCATCTGTACGTTGTCAAAGATGGACGACATACAACCTAGATTTTCTGCGTAGGCGTCGCGAGGTGCAAAAATAAGGTCGTTGGTGCTGTCGGTATCGAGGTAGTGAGAACCGCAGGACACCAATTCCCTACCGAAAGTTAGAAATGACGGTGTGAATCCTGTCACCTCGTTTACAGAGTTATTGATGGCAAATTGTATCTCTGGGATATGTAAATCCCACGACCTATGGTCGTCTTCCACGTAAGTAGAGATACATGTAATAATGGTTCTATTATACCGCTCGACAGTATTAACCTGAGGAGTATAACGCGGGGTTAAGTACACTTTAGGAATGTTATATTTTTTAAAGAGCCTATTAGTCTCATTGCTAATAAACTGGGGACCGTTGTCCATAATTACAATTTGAGGAATACCATGAACTAAGAAAACGTTTTCCTCTAAAATTCTAGTAATAATATCAGAAGTAGCACGTTTCATAGGAAAGATAAGACAAAATTTAGAAAAACAACACGTAACAACTAAGATAAAATTGTTACGCCTCCTAGTAACGGGCAGAGGTCCCATTATATCCACAGAAATGACCTGAAAAGGTCGCGCACAGTCTTTAGGTCGGCCCATCTCGCCTAGGACTTTATGGTTCTGGGACTTGTACTGCAAACATTTGGAGCACTGCGAAACATATGCAACTATGTCACGGTACATATTCGGCCAAAAGTAATTTAGAGCGAGCCGCCTATAGGTTTTAAAAATTCCCATGTGACCAGCAGTGGGCTCATCATGGTTAGAGCGAATGACATCAGTACGAAATTCTTTAGGTACTACTTCTTTCCAAGAAAACTCAGAAGTTAAGTTATGTTTATTTTTAGACAGTCTAAATAATTTATTATCTTTAATAGAAAAGTTAGGGAAAGAAGTTGGCGAGCTATTACAGCCGTTAAAGATATTTAAATACCAGGTGTCAGTGCCGGTATAGTTTTTCCAAGAGGTAGAAATAGCATTAACAGTTACCGCGCGAGAAAGAGCGTCCGGAATAACGTTGTCGCTGCCTTTACGGTGTTTAATTTCAAAGTTAAATTCCGACAACCTAATACACCAGCGGGCTAGTCTGCCAGTGGGGTTGGACAAGGACAAGAACCATTTAAGAGCACTATGGTCAGTATAAACAGTGAACTTTTTACCGTTCTCTAAGTAACAGCGCCAATGTTCCAAAGCTACTAAAACAGCTAACGTCTCGCGCTCAGTGATGCCGTAAAGTCTCTCCTGCTTAGTGAGTGAGCGACTCATGTAGGCGACGGGGTGTTCCTTGCCATCGAACTTTTGGGTGAGCATGGCCCCTACACCGTAGCTACTGGCGTCCGTATGTACTTCGAAGGGTTCGTCGTACTTCGGACAGCGCAGTACCGGCGCGGAGACCAAGCACTCCTTCAGTTTGGTGAACGCCGCGTCCGCCTCTGAAGTCCACTCAAAAGGAGGGGCATCCTTACGCGTAGACGTAAGCTTATTTAAGGGCCCTGCCAAAGTACTAAAATTAGGCACAAACCGTCTGTACCAAGTGGCAGTACCAAGAAAACGCTTAACACTCTTTCTACAAGTGGGCGTAGGAAAATTAACTATCGCGGCGACCTTGTCAGGGTCAGTACGAAGACCGTTGCCGTCGATAACATAACCTAGGTATTTTAATTGAGGCCTAAAAAATTTACACTTTTCAAATTTTATAGTAAGGTTAGCCTCTCTGAGAGTTTGAAGAACTCTCAGGAGCGTAGCTACATGCTCGTGAAAGGTTTCACTAATGATAACCACGTCGTCAACATAACAAAAGGTTTTAGGGCCAAAACTGCCGAATAGGGAGTCCACCAAACGTTGTTGCGTGGCGGGTGCGTTGGTCAACCCGAAAGCCATACGCTTAAATCTAAACATCCCGCGACCAGGAACGTAAAAAGCGGTCTTATCACGGTCGGACTCCTCAATAGCCGTCTGCCAGAAGCTGTTAGAAAGATCAATAGTTGACAAGTAATGAGCGTCATGTAAACTATCCAAGATTTCAGAAATGTAAGGTAAGCTATAGGCGTCTTTCTTAGTTACAGAATTTAATTTTCTACTGTCTAGACAGAACCTAAATTCGCCAGTCTTTTTAGGGACGACTAGGACAGGAGAACTCCACGCAGATTGACACGGTTCGATCACGTCCATCGCCAACATTTCGTCAACCTGTTCAGTCAAAATCCGCTGTTTTTCAGGAGACATCCTGTAATAACGTTGGCGAATGGGTAACGCATCACCGGTGTCAATCTTGTGGGTTATCAAAGAATTTAACCCTAAGCCCTTCTCTTCAAAAGAAATCGACTTAAATTGTCGAATGATATCATCGGCCACCGAACGCTCCGAGGGGTTAAGATGTTCGTACCCATTGATAACCGGTTTGGTCACTGGATTAGAAGTGACGTTTTGTTCGGAAGCCGCACTAGTAATAGAATTAAGGTATTTAGGGCAAAGCTTAAAAGTACGCCAAAAGTCGATACCTAAAATAAGGTTGCTAGTAACCTCTGGTACTACATAAAATTTTAATAAGTGAAATTGATCTTCAAAAGTAACAGGTAAATTAATATAACCGATAGATTTTAAAGTTTGACCACCAGCTGCAAAAATAGAAATATTATTATTATCAGTTATGAGCTGATAACCTCTATTAATAATATCTAAATGAGAATTATTTCCCAGTAAAGAAATGCAAGAACCGGAATCTAAAAGACCGCACATGCGAAAAGAGTCTATAAATATATTGACATAAGGTCGAGAATCAGAGTTATTATCCCGGACCGTGTTCACTGAATAGTATTTAAAAAACATGCCTACAGTATTGAGCCATTGTTTCCAATCTTCTAGATCGGTAGTGTGGCTAGATGGCTGAACACGATCCGAACCAACTAGTTTTTTGGACCGGGTAGGAGTAGGCTTGCGGCAACGAGGGCAAGCAGGAAGTTTAACACCTGGACTCCCACAGCCAAAACAAAATATTTCTGACCTATCCTTCGGACATTCTTCAAAAGTATGAGAATCAACTTTACATCGGAGACAAAATTTTGGAACCGATTGTAAACTAGAAACTTGTTTGTTTTTGTTATTATTAAAATTATTAGAATTAAAATTATCAGAATTAAAATTATTACAATTAAAATTATGAGAATGTTGCCGAAACTGTTTATTTAATTTGAAATTATTAAAAGAATTATTATTATTAGGTTTACCACTAGATTTATTTTCAGTACTACTAGGTTTATAAGCTAGGTCCGGTGCCAAAGTCTCCGTTGTGACCTTCGGAGGTTCGTGGTACAACGTTAACCGAGACTGCACATCCTCATAGTTTTTGCAGACCGACTTCAGCTGTTCTATAGAAGCAACCCCAGGAGACGAAGCTAGTATATTAGCGTAGCAAGGTTTAATATTATGGAGGAGTATCTCTAACTTCTCACCCTCCTCGACCGGCTTAGTGAGGCGAGAGAAGAGGCCCTCCATAATAGCTACATAAATAGTGATGTTCTCTGTTTCGCCCTGTGTACGACTACGAATCTCATTCATTAGCCTGTATTCGTAACTAGGCTTGTCAAAGTCAGCATACAAAAGGTTTAAAAGCTCTGCCCAACTATTAACTTTTCGGTAGATGCTACGGTACCAATGCAAGGCATCACCAGTAAAGAGGTCAAAAGCATGAGAAAGAATTTTAGAATCATCAATGTTATGTTGTGTACAGTACTCATTAACACGAGATATGAAAGCACGGACACAAGACTTGCCATCAAATTTAAGTTTAAGATCTGAAAATAATTTTTTATTCTCACACTGGACTGTGATATTCAGTGGAGGTACAGTGGGAGAAGGAGTAGAACCAGGCAAAACAGTGCAACTACCAGAGTTTTTAAGTTTATTAAGTAAACCCAAATAATTTTTAAAAGTATCAAGGCAACTATTGTAACTATCAATAAAAGGATCATTATTAGAAATAGAAATTCTATTAATTCTGTACTCTAAATGTACTAAGTAATTCTCCGCCCGGAGCAACGCATTGGGAGCCGGGTGAGAGTCGAGTTGTTGTTTGACTTTGTCAAGCGTAGCCTCAACTCCCAACAGGTCGTCTCGGACGGGAATAGTAGACTCTAAAATGTCCTCCGATGGATATTCCTCGACCAGTTTTGAAATTTGCTTTCTTAAGTCAGCAACAGTAGCAGCTGGTGTTTCATTTCTAATAAGTACTTCATACTCCAACTCAGACTTTTGGAGTGAAATAAATTTAATTTTGGCAGACATATTTAAAAAGTTAAATTTCAGAGAAAAAAAAAGGAAAAGTTTAAAATAAATTTCTCAAAAGTTAAAAACAATAAAAAAAGAACCCTATTGGTGAGTGAGATATACTGTGTTTGTAGATATCACAAAACAGTCTAAACAAAAGTATAAAGTATTGTACGACCTAATACTTTACACAAAATAACAGAACAACAGAACACAACAAGTTACTGACTGACTGACTGTTTAAGTAAAATTATATATTTTAAAATAAAAGTTAAATGCCGCAAAAGAAAATTAAAAGTTAAATTTAAAAGTTAAAGTTAATTGGCAAAATATTATATTTCAATAAAGGCAAAGAGAATTTAGAATTTAGAGGTTAATTTATGTTAGGTGAAATTTATTCCAAAAAGTAAAAAGCCAAAACACATAAGTGTTACAGAAGGTAACACTGCTGTGTGCGCAAGAAAATGTGTGTATGAATGAGTGAGGGTGTGTAGGGGGTGTGTATATGTGTAGTGTAGTGTAAATATTATATATATAGAATTTGAATATTTAAAAATTTAAGAGGCAACAGTGCCACAAAAGTTAAGAGGGAATATTCCCAAAAAAGAGAAATAACCAGCAAAGGTATATTTCTTTAAAAAAGTATATATATATACCTTTTTATAGAAAAGGTATATAAAAAAAGATTATAAATATAAAAGAATATAATAAATAAATTTAATACAGTGTGTAGTAAGAGGTGTCTTTTTCTGCCTCTTACACAACCTGGACACCAGCAGAATGCGGCCAATTCTACCCCGGGCCGATACAGGGAATAAGAGTAAAATAGTTAAAAAAAAACAAAAGAACTTACTCAAACAGTCAGTACAGTAGGACAACACAAGACACACACACACACTGAACTCACAACCACGCAGAGACCAAGAAACGACTGAGGCTAATATGTTATATTTAAAAAAAAAAAAACCGAGTGGGCGCCAATTGTCCCGTAGCCCGGGCACGGGAACAATAAATTTAGAAGAGAGAAATAAATTAAAAAGAAATTAACAATTAACAAATTTATTGAAACTAAAAAAAGTCTAGACAGCGGAGAGCGGGTACGCGGGGAACGGAAGATTAGCCTCAGACACTTTCTAGGTCTCTAATATACGGGTCGTGGGGGAAAACACGGCACTTAACTCGCACAAATCAGCAACGAGCGGGACTCCAGCTCCGCAGGTCTCCAATTTGTTCTCGACAGCGCGCAGTGGTTGAGGCCGGCTGTTATTGGCCTAGCTCCCGTAGAGGTTGCAGGTCCAGGGTGTGTTCCAGTAGGGGCGTCAGTCAGACGGCATTGGCAGCAGTGCACGTGGTCGTCTCAAGGCGACGGTAGGCCGAGCTCTCGAAGCCCAAACAGAGTTTGGCTCGTAGCCCAAACAGAGTTCCAAACAGAGTTCCAAACAGAGTTCCAAGCAGAGTTCCAAACAGAGTTCCGAACAGAGTTCCAAACAGAGTTCCAAGCAGAGTTCCCCTGGAACGTTACGGACCAGAGTCTTAGCAGGAGTGTTCACGCTGCTGATGGCCCGCCAAGCACGTGTTTCCCGAAGACCGGAGAGCACGTGGTTGTGGGTCCATCACAAACGTTACTTACTCATAAAAAAAACAGTAATAATTTAGACACAGAAACACAAAATACAACAGTAGTAGTAAAAAGGTTAACGAACTTTTGACAACGAAAACTAGGTCATTGCCAATTTTGTTATGACAGATAGAATACCAAAATAATAATATTATGACCACGGCAAGAAAATCTAGTTAGCATGTTTAATATTTTAAAATAGAATCAAATAAAACAAGTAAAAGAAAGTGAACACGTGGCCTGTCACAAAAGACAAAGAAATTTTACAATTTAGACAAAATACTTGATTTTCGCCACAATAAAAACAAAAACAAAATGCAGAATTACAGTTAAATAGTAAAATTAATTAAACGACAAATATCTAGACAAAATTCTACAAACACGACACATAACATATAACACTCACCAATATTGGGGATGATTTTGAAGTGAAATAAAAAGAATGATCAAGATGTCGCCCGGGCTTTTATAGTTCCGGGGTCGACATATTTTTTTTAATGTTGCCAGTTAATAAGTGTTAAAGGAATAAAGATAGAAAGTCTAACTCCGAGTTAATATAATATTATATGTTTTAAGAAAATAACGTTATTGAAAATAATTAATCCTTTTATTTAATCCAGAAATAATTAAATAAAAAGGGGAAAATATAGCATAAAAGGGATATCGATAAAACTGTAGTAGTTACACCATTATCCGAGAGATGGCGCTACTGACCTCATTTCAAGTTATCTTCAGCTCTAAATCTGTTAGGCGTAAAAGTTAAAAAATCGCCTAATAGATGTCGCTATGCGACAGCATTAAGGGTTTTTAACGTTATGAATGGCGGCCGAAAAGGAAGATCTTCCGACCGAGCGAGATAGCATACTCGGTCAGGTTGGTTAGTCAGACGTTGTATGTACACATATCTTGCTGTTCTCCGAAACATCGATAGCGCGTTGCAGGATTGTTAGGCGAATTGTGGGTAATGGTGGGTAAGGTTTTTGAGCTAATTATATGTCTGACAGCTGTTTGATACAAGGACCCGATAGGTAAGGAGCACCGCCAGGCGGCAGTTGACAGATGCATAATTCGTTATAACTTTCGAAATCATCGGATGGCGCATTGTGTGAGTCGATTCTGCCCTCTAGTGGCTAAAGAAGTATCAAAACCATCTTTACACAAAATATGTCGTCAAAATACATTTGATATTGTAGACAACGAAGTTCTAAATAAAAAATGAATATTTGACATAAGGCATCGTCGCCAAGAAAGAGCTAGTTTTCACTTAGCACAACGATCTTAGGACAGACTATTTCTATACAAAACATAATATGAATATTTTGTCAATATAATAATTATAGTCTGGCCACAAATAAAAAACAGTATTACTTGTTTTCCAGCTCCCAATAAATTAAAAAAAAAAGTATTACTTGCACTTTTTCCACTGTAATATTGATTAATTACTACAGATTTAACCTAAACACGACCGGTTTCGAAAAAAAATTATCTTCAGGTGATTTTTTTTCGAAACCGGTCGTTTTGTAGTAATTAAGCAATATAGTGGAAAAAGTGCAAGTAATAATGTGTTTTATTTATGTCTAAAATGAATTTCCACCAAGAACCGACTGTACAATCAATTACATATAATAATAGTCTGTCTCAAGACTGTCCTGTTTTAAATGAACGCTAGTCCTAACATCGTATATCCGTTACAGTTGTAGACGCAGTGGACAAGGAGCGAGTGGACAATCTCGAGCAGGCCAATCAAGAGATAGAGAGACTGCGGCAGCGCGCGGAGCGCATGCGCGCTGAACTCGCCGATGCGCAGAGAGAGGCCGAGGTAAGGAGCTACCTACTATCAGAGAAGTTGGTTCCTAGGCAGATGGGAGACCTACGTAGTTTGGTCGCGTTACGTCAAACCCAGCCGACAGATCACAATTAACGTTGAATTGACATGATCCGACCAAATGACGTTGGTCTGTCAACTGCCTAGGAATCAATTTCTTCGATGGTACAATGCGACAACGCTTTAAAATTTAAATGAACGTGGGCGGGGGCGTTGCTGGTAAAGGAGAACTGTTTAAAATGGCGTTTTCGTATGATGGCGGCGTTAGTTCCTTTTTTCGCCACGTTCATTTAAAGCCTTGTTGTTTAATAATAGTAACCTTAAATTGTATAAAAATGTCAGCGCCTAATCATTTCGTGCTGGCATTGACGATTTTTCCGTTCTGTACCCCTGACAAGGTCCTGGTAAGGAGTTATCTTCGTCAAAATAGCGTTCTGTGCATCCCAGAGACAGTGCTGGTATTGAAAACGTTCGAGTTTCTAATACCTTCAACAAGGTTGAGTGACACTAAAACGTTATAATTATCCACAAGTTTATATGTAAAGTCATGTATTCTGATTTCTGCTCGCGCAAAAACAAAAATATGGATGTCTTAGGATCACCTTTGCACCAGCAATAAAAATGTATTTGCATAATTATTATTGTCACATATTTTGTCAATTTCTAACCAACAGGTGTCTAAGAGAAGACGAGACTGGGCGTTCTCAGAGCGAGACAAACTGTTGCAAGAACGAGAAAGCGTCAAGGCACTCTGCAACCGGCTCAGAAAGGTATGGCAAAAAACAAATAATGAATTATGTGTAACACTATACAACTGTAAGGTAATGTAGGGTAAAATGATATATCCAAGTAAAAAAAAATCAAAAATAGTAACTTGGCCCATGAGGGGATCGAACCCGCGACCTTCGCGTTATTAGCACGACGCTCTAACCAACTGAGCTAATGGGCCGGTAGTGTTTTTGCTCAAATAAGTAGTCAGAATGTGAAGATAAAACAAAACAACAGCAAGCTGCTTTTAAGTGGAAGAGCCATGCTCGACACGAATGGGCCGGCTAGACCGGAGAAATACCACGGGCTCACAGAAAACCGGCGTGAAACCGCGCTTGCGCTGTGTTTCACCGAGTGAGTGAGTTTACCGGAGGCCCAATCCCCTACCTTATTCCCTTCCCTACCCTCCTCTACCCTATTACCTCTTAAAAGGCCGGCAATTCACCTGCAGCTCTTCTGATGCTGCGAGTGTCCATGGGCGACGGAAGTTGCTTTCCATCAGGTGACCCGTTTGCTTGTTTGCCCCCTTATTTCATAAAAAGTTACAACTTTCGTCTCAATTTTTTCTGTTTAGCCCCCTTTCGCAACGCGCGATTAGGAACTTTGTTCCAAAAAAGGAAACTGCTTAGTAAATGGGAAAAGTAACGATGCAGTTTCAGTTTGTTGCGTGTTTCTTACGCCGGTTGTTCTCACCAGGGGGCGTAGTGCGAGTTTTATTCGATCATACGCATCGAATACGTTAACGCGAACTTGTATGGGATCAAAGCAGCGCCACCTACTGGCTTACGTGGATACCGCTTTGATCCCATACAAATTCGCGTTAACGTTCTCGATGAGTATGATCGAATAAAACTCGCACTACGCACTCAGTTTAGTTCCCGAACTCCTCGGCGCGGTCTCCTCGGAACGGCCTCAGTAGACGTTATAAAAGTGTTACTTTTTAACCGACTTAGAAGTAAAACATTTTCATTTAATTTTATTAGAATCGCGACATCTTTTGAGTGCTTTTGCGCTATCTCCTATTTAGGACTTTTTCTACATACCCGTTTTAAAAATTCTCTTTATGTGTCGTGAATTGACTTCATATACCATTATCTTATGTTGTTTACGAAGTAATAGGGACTTTTGTAGTAAAAGGAAATATTTCAGGAGCGCGATCAGATAGTCGGTGAATTAGCGGAGGCGCGACGCCACGGCGGCAAGCGGGACGCACGCACGCCGCCCCCCGCGCCCGCCAGCGCGCACGTACAGGTACGTATACGTGCGGAATAGATACTGTATATGCCTGGCTAAATATCATGTGAAATATAGTTTTGAAATGTAAAATTATGATAAATCCTAATTATAATAAAAAAATTAACCAATTAATAGGGACATACATTAAAACAAATAAAGCTGTAAGTTGTGTACAAATATAATTATATTGTGTATGACATTATATTCGACTTTCTATTTCTGTCAATTCGTTTTGATAAAAGTAGGATCTACTATTAACTTATTATGTAGAATGTAGATAGAAAGTTCATATTATACTATAGCATTTTCTTAACTTATTTGTCCTTGATGGACGCCACTTCTACGTTTTATAGGACTTCGAATGGGAGAGCATCGAGGTGGAGCTGAGCGGTGCGGGCCCGCTGGGGCTGGTGCTGGTGGGCGGGCGCGACGACCCCGCCTACCCCGACGACTACAGCGTGTACGTCGCCGCCGTGCAGCGCGGCTCGCTCGCCGACGGCAAGCTCAAGTGAGTGATATATGCCACGACGGATTGTTTATGCACTTGTGGACTACTTTTGACAGTTCAGAATAAATGCAAGGCCTATTAAGGCGTCCTCCATACTAGTAATATTTTGTGTACAGGGTGCTTGACCGCATAGCGGAGGCATGCGGCAGCGGCGCGTGGGCTCGCGGCGCGGCGTGCGCTGCGGCGCTGCGTGCGGCGGCGGCGCGCGGGCCCGTCCCGCTGCGGATACAGCGTGCGCGCGCCGCACGAGCGCTGCTGCGGTTAGCCGCTGCGCCTGCTGCTATACAGCTGCAGCACGGTATGTTTACGAGTTGTAGTGTGTGTCACACCTCCCTGCTATATAAGTAAGCATAAGTTGTTCATAAGTTAGTTAATAAAGATTATTCGAGTAAAACACATTTTCAATCAGACTCCCGAAGCCTGCACATTGCAGAGTTATATTATGAATTCGGAAGTGTGTTTGTCTGTTGATTCTTCACACAAACAAAGCGATCATAATAAAACAAAGTGACTGCCATCTTAACATCTCGTTGTTATTAAATCATGAGAAAGAGCTTTGTTTTGACACGACTGATCCAGACTTTTTGGTGATGCAAGTGTTTACGTCTACTCGTTTTTTCCATATCATAAAACATAATATTGCGTGTGATTGGTCTTAAAGTTACACATAATTGGCTATATACATATATTATGTTGTATGTGTTTCGTAGGTATATTCATCAGTAAAATCGCGTGCGGCAGCGTCGTCGCTAAAGAAGGCAACGTGTACGTCGGCGATCGTGTTGTCAGCGTAAGTATATTTATATCGTAAATACACACCACATTATCATAGCCCGTTAGTTTTCAGTACGAGTGGCGCGCGGCGTGCTAGACGGCTTATCCATATAAATCTGTACATCGTCACGCACCGCTGCCGCTCTCTCTCCGCTGCCCGCTGATTTCGATACTGCATAAGCCTTAAGTGGTCTTACGAGTCGTGCTTTTTAGGCCCGTATAAATAATCAGTACTTAAGCTGCGACCCGGTCTCAAGACGCGATTCGGCTCTGTGATTGGTCCAAATTTTGACAGCCAACCAATCACAGCCGAACCGCGTCTTCGAGACCGAGATGCATTTTGAGTACTGACTATTTATACGGACCTTAATGACAATGGTGCTAACTACATACAATGCGACATGTTAAATTGTATGACACCACGCTCATTCGTCCGCACCGTACGGGCCGCATCTCGTGTATTATGCGGTGCGTTTGACGCGTACGATCCGTACAAATGTGCGGTCAGC
Organism: Plebejus argus; assembly: GCA_905404155.3. Lineage (NCBI taxonomy): Eukaryota > Metazoa > Arthropoda > Insecta > Lepidoptera > Lycaenidae > Plebejus > Plebejus argus. The sequence goes on along the minus strand of FR989945.1, from coordinate 12,447,172 downwards.
TTGAGTATTAAGTTAGGTTGACCTTATCACATGGTAAGTTCGCATTGTTTAACTTTTCTAACATCCACAGATCAACAACCGATCGCTAGAAGGCGTGAGCAGCGTGGGCGAGGCGGAAGCCCTCCTCAACGACAGCCAATACGACTCCGTGTTGTTGACAGTGCTGCGACCCCTGTATCCGTGCTGCGACCCGCGCACCAGGCGAGTACATACACCATGCTTTCTAATGAGGGTTTTTGATATTTCATTTGCCACCAGGCGTCGCTATGTAGCCTTAGGGACTATCGTGTCAAACTGCTGTCATATGTCACGATATAGCTGCCATGCTCTCATTACAGAGAGACATTGAATTAAAAAAATTTAGAGCATAATGCGACTCAGTGGCACATAATGGTGGGTGGTTCGCGCGACCGACCGGCCCTGCCGCTAGGGCAACGCGGTGCAGTTTAAAATTGAAACTTGTGTCATAAAATTCCTTTAGGAAGGAAGTAAAATTCTGTTCAAGTAGTCATTGAAAGAAGGCATTATTATAGTTTCAACGTTAGATACCATGTCTTGTCCCATCTTCCCCTAAGTTTATACTTCCTTGACTGTAAATAATGTTTTTATACAGGCTCTCTCTTCTGGACCACTCTTACGAGGAGGGCAAGAAGGAGGAGGCCTGGCAGTTCGTGCCGCCGCCGCCTGATAACAAGGTGAGTATTCTGATATACCTCTATACTAATAAAAATATTTACACTACGAATAATACAAGGATTGCTTGTGCTTGGCTGGCATATTGAAACGTCATATTAATATGACAGACAAAGTAAATGAATCTTGAATAGTAATACGCTGCGTAATACGGAGTATTAAGATCGCATACGTTGCATACAATTTTGGCATAAATCCTTAAAAATTTAAATACATAATATTTAGACATCACAACACTAACACACCAGGCAATGATGTCAACTAGAGTTCCATAATATATTGCGCCCAAAAATCTAATTGCTAGTCCGCCCCAGACATAAAACTAACGCCTAGCTCTCCCTACAGGCGCACGGCGAGCTGTCGTGCGCGAGCGGCGGCGGAGACTTGGACCGGCGGTACGTGTACCACGTGGCCGCGGGCAGCCAGGGGAAGATACACCAGGAGAAAGGTGAGATATATGAGATAATAAAGAGACGTAAAACTATTGGATAAAGCAAATTGATGATTTAAGATATATTAGGCTCATCTAGGCCCTAGGGGCCAACTTTATTGCGCAATATTACACACAATATTTATTGAAAAAATTATTTGACAATAAGATTGAAAGCGCGTTCACTACTAATTTTAGACGGCTAATACTACAGCACAATAATTCTATTGAAATTCTAATTGAAAATCGAAAATTCTATTGAACAATAAAATAGACATAATATATTATACTATACAAAAATGAAATCTGCTTAGATTTCATTTTTGTAGTCCCCCTACACTTTTGAATAATTACTTAACTTTTTCTTTCCCTACCCTTACTCCTCCTTTTGTATCCTTCTTTCCCCTTCTTTAAAATTTTTGATTTTTGAAGTAAAAAAAAAGGTTTAAGTAAGTATTATATTATTTTTACTTAACAAAATGTCCCCTCGTCCCTTCTTTAACCTTTTTTTTTTACCTTTTCCAATATAGGAATTAGGAATCCAACAATATTAACGCACTATTTTCTCAATGCTTATAACAAATATAATATAATAATCATAAATACGTGAAAAAGAACAAGACAACAAAATAATTTAATTTTCATAATTATATATTTTTTATAACTTTAATTTCAAAACAATAATGACAAAGTTCATAAGGAAAATACGCGAAATGGTAAACGGTGTTTGTGTTGTGGTATTGAGTTGAGCTGTATTGAGTTATCAGTAATCGAAACTCTGATAAGATTGTAAGATATTGTAAAGTCAGTGGCACAACGAGAGTAATAAATGTTTCACTTTTTAGGGTTCCGTAGCCAAAATGGCAAAAAAGGAACCCTTATAGATTCGTCATGTCTGTCTGTCTGTCTGTCTGTCTGTCTGTCTGTCTGTCTGTCTGTCTGTCTGTCTGTCTGTCTGTCTGTCTGTCTGTCTGTCTGTCCGTCCGTCCGTATGTCACAGCCACTTTTCTCCGAAACTATTAGAGCTATACTATTGAAACTTGGTAAGTAGATGTAGTCTGTGAACCGCATTAAGATTTTGATGCAAAAATGGAAAAAGTATTAAAAATTTTAGGGGTCCCCATAGGTACAACTGAAACAAAAAAAATTTTTTTTCATCTAACCTATGCGTGTGTGGTATCTATGGATAGGTCTCTAAAAATCATATTGAGGTTTCTCATATCATTTTTTTCTAACCTGAATAGTTTGCGAGAGAGACTCTTCCAAAGTGGAAAAATGTGTGTCCCCCCCCTCTAATTTCTAAAGTAGAGGCATGATAATTCTAAAAAAAATATATGATGTATATTACTATAAAAACTACCAACGAAAATTGGTTTGAACGAGATCTAGCCAGTAGTTTTTTTTTATACGTCATAAATAGTAAAATTTAATGAAACAAAAAAAAATTTTTTTCATCTAACCTATGCGTGTGTGGTATCTATGGATAGGTCTCCAAAAATCATATTGAGGTTTCTCATATCATTTTTTTCTAAGCTGAATAGTTTGCGAGAGAGACTCTTCCAAAGTGGAAAAATGTGTGTCCCCCCCCCCCCTCTAATTTCTAAAGTAGAGGCATGATAATTCTAAAAAAAATATATGATGTATATTACTATAAAAACTACCAACGAAAATTGGTTTGAACGAGATCTAGCCAGTAGTTTTTTTTATACGTCATAAATAGTAAACCTTAATGTAAATTTCATTAAATCGACTGAAATATAAAAATAAATCAAAAATAATATAATTTCATAAAAATTAACCTTATTGCTGCTGCGGAACCCTCCATGGGCGAGTCCAACTCGCACTTGGCCGCTTTTTTACTTAACAATTGGAGGTACTATGTAAATCTCAAAATTCTAAAAATTAGACTATTTAACACATGTTTTGATACCTCGTATTTAATTAGTTAACGAAATATTTTTTTTTCTTTTTTTGGAGTACATAATATATGCTAAAAAGACGCAGAACAGAAGTATACAAAAGATAAAAGAAAATTACTTTTTTAGACAGGCTCATAAGCTACAATTTAAGTAATCCCGGCAAACTGCATGCCATTTTCCTATTTTACCGAAATATCGCAGTAACATCACAGCGATCATATCCCTCTGTTGACTTCTGTTATTTTTAAAAAGATTTATATTTTTAATAACGTATATCTAGCGTCAATTAAATCATTACATGAAAAAGGTTTTTAGTAAAACAGTCTATGGTCTGTTCATCTCGTTGTGTCCCCGCCTCACACGGTATTGTATTATGTGCAGGCACATGGGACATGATCAGGGGCAAGATCGAGGCGGTCACCGGCCGCAGCAAGAGCAAAGACAAACAGAACAAGGTACGTACCATCGAGAAAATTGATTCATAGCCAGTTGACGGCCCTGAAGGTGTAGTGCGAGTTTTATTCGATCATACGCATCGAGCACGTTAACGCGAATTTGTATGGGATCAAAGCAGTGCCACCTACTAACTTACGTGGATACCGCTTTGATCCCATACAAATTCGCGTTAACGTTCTCGATGAGTATGATCGAATAAAACTTGCACTAACCCCTCTGCGTCATTTTCGATATATTATCATTTGCCACCAGAGGGACCAGTAGGGTCTTTCGTATCAAATGTCGTGTCAGAGTGTCAGAATGATCAGACAGACATATGACAGCTATATCGTGACATGTGGAAGCTATTTCGTGACATATGACAGCAGTTTGATACGACAATTGACACGATAAACCCTACGCCCACATAGTGCCATAAAAGTTAAAACCTTCTTAGGTCAACTTAACGTAAGTCGACATCTGTCAGCTGGGTTTGACAAAACGCGACCAAAATATAATAGTATAATTGGTACGCTATCTGCATATGAATCAACTTCTCTGATAGTAAATAAGTTTGCGTCCTAATGAATGTCATACCTGACTGACCGCACACTCTCTGACAAGATGTACTGCTGCAAAATATACGCGTTATGTACACGTCTTACATACTTCTGAAATGTCCTAGTGAAGCCTAATTTGAACGCATGCTACTTTATGTAACAATTTAACGTGTTCAATGAGGAAACATGTGAATTATTAAATGAATAACAAAGTTTAATTTGTATTGTATGATTGTAACGTCTGTTTTAGGTACCAGAGTCTGATGCTATTGCAGAATTGGATTCAGTTATAGACAGTTACCACGGTAAAACTAGTAAGTAGCTCGGGAATTTCCCGTACTTGTTGTAATTTTATATTAATTTGTAAAAATATATTTTGTATCTGTTTAAGTTTATAATTTAAAATAAAATTAATTATTTTTTTCAGTAAAAGAAACCAGTAGCGTGCTGAAACGATCGCGGCGGAAAAACAAGGAGGCGCAGAACGACGCTAAAAATGGCGGCACTTGGCCGAAAGCCCGTGCCAACTTTATTCTAGAGGACAATGCGACGGGCACCATCGTGCAGCCGCGGTCGCGAAAGGAGAGACCACCGTTATCAATACTCCTGAGTCCCCCCACCAAACTCCCCCCGGAACCTCAAAGGTCCAACACCAATCGTAACTCCAACCCCATTCCTTTGGGTCACGTGCCGCTGACGCAGCTAACAGCACCTGCGAGACACTCCGTTTATACGTCAATAGCGACCAGCCCAGCGGTCGAACACTTTCCCAAACCCGCCCCGCTGGCGATACACAACCCGTTCGCCCCAAACATGAGCTTCGAGAAGAATCGCACGTTGGAAAAGTCTAAAATGTCCATTGGAGACTACGAGCAGGATGCAGCCAATCGTTTAAGCCTCGTTCTGAATCCGTCTGATGATTCCCTGTTTTATCAAACCAACTCTCGTAACAGGACAAAAAGTCCCCACTCCCTGGACTTCATGGTCAATAAGGGCCCCAGCTCTTTGGACTTCGTGTCACGCAAATCGCCCAGCTCGTTAGAACACTCGATAAAAAACCATACGGGAAAGGATATATTAGATCAGTATTACTCTTCAAAGAAGGCGTGCTCGCCGAAAACGGTAAATAAGTATCCGTCAGATAGCGATAGCTTCGGGCCGGATAGTCTAAACAGCAACGCGAACTTTCCGATAGCGGGAACCCTTCCTACTCAGTCCCGTCTCCAGTCACAATTCTACCGCGGGCCGTTCACGAACTCGAACCCGCACTCCAGCCGCTACCCTCACCTGTCGAGCCCCACTGATATGCCGCAGTCGCAATCGGGTGAGAGCCTCGGTGCGCCCTACGATATGTCGTTCCCGTCGCACGCGCACAACATGTCTGACCTGCAGCCCGTGCCGCGCGCCGCCCGGGACTATCCCCACGCGTACGAGGGCGGAACCTTTCCCAGGAAGAAGGAAAATCAAAGGTTCCGGATCCCGTCCAATCCTAGCGTGACGTCTAAAAACTCGGCGGGGAAGCTCAGCACGGGCTCCATAGAGCGGAGCTCGGAGCGGAATTCCCCGATGCCGACGTTTCATGTTGAGGTGCTGAGTCCAGGAAGAGGAGCTAAGCAGTTAGCTCACAAGACAAGGAACTCCATGCCCGAGTACTGCGGCCTGGGCTGGAACAAGCCCCTGCCGGGCGAGCTACGCCGAGTCCACATCGATAAAAGCCAGCAGCCGCTCGGCATCCAGATATACTGCCCGCCCAGCGGTGGAGGAGTCTTCGTGTCGACGGTCAACGACAACTCCTTAGCCAGCCAAGTCGGCCTGCAAGTTGGAGACCAACTTCTCGAAGTCTGCGGCATCAATATGCGCTCGGCGACTTACACACTAGCCGCGTCAGTCCTGCGACAGATCGGCAACTCCATAACGATGTTGGTCCAATTCAGCCCGGAGAAATACAAGGATGAGATGGAAGTTCCCGGGACTTCGGATTCGGGGGAGAGCTCGCACGATGAAGAGGTTTCTCTCTCTGGATCACCGACCCCCCGAAATTCTCCCGGCCCCCAGCAATCGTTACGTATGGATATGCCGTCCACAGACGTCTCGACTCTCCGGCAATCTCAGGGGAAGGACCTCCCCAGATTTTTACGTATCGAGATGAGGAATTGCTCGGATTTGGGTATCAGTTTAGTTGGAGGGAATGCGGTGGGCATATTCGTGCATAGCGTGCAGGTGGACTCGCCCGCATATATCGCGGGGCTGCACACAGGCGATCAGATACTAGAGTACAATAACGTGGACCTCAGACATGCTACGGCGGAGCAGGCAGCCTTGGAGCTAGCGAAGCCGGCGGATAAGGTTAGTGGCGATGTTATTACAATAAAATATGTGGTGTAAAAGGTCTTATAATATATTATGGGTATAGGCTTACAATATGGATCCAACATTTTGCCAATCTGCATAGTAAATAAACTCAAGATTAAGCTTCCTAAGTTCCTACCAAAGAAATTATGAAAAGACAGAAGTGTTACTGTTCTTGTAAAATAGAGAAACACGCAAACAAAAGTTTATTAAAACACTTATGTAGAAAACAAAAATAATTAATATCTATATTATTAACTAACTGTATGGTAGTCCAACAACAACAAGCCTTATCTTTTATTAAATTTTAAACCCCATTTCCCATCTCCAGGTGAACGTAGTAGTAGTAGCGGCGTTAGCGCTATACCACGAGGTGAAAGACAAGCCTGGCGACGCGTTGTACGTGCGCGCGGGCTTCGACCGCAGCGCCGCGGCGTTGGGCCTCGACGCAGACGAGTACGCGCTCTGGTTCCGACGAGACGAGGTGCTGTTCGTCGACAACACGCTGTATAACGGCGCGCCGGGGCTGTGGCGAGCTTGGCAGCTCGACAGCAAGGGCTTGAAGAGACAGTGGGGAACTATACCTAGCAAGTTCAAGTGAGTTCCTTTGTAATCAGAAAGCATTAATACCTCTCTAAAACAGTGACAGAGAACTGGTCCAAATTTTCTATCATTAAATTACACTTTTTAATTTAGAAAAATTTGGCTTGTGATTATTATCGTCAAGCTCGTTCTATGATAATGTTAAAGTATATTCTGCAAGCAAAACCGTTTCCTTACTACCATATAGGTATATTATGTAGGCACCTCATTCCAAATACTACTTTAAAGAGTCGTTATAACTTTAATTACTAACTAACGTTTTACTTTTTCCAGGGTGGAGGAAATCCTCCGTCGGTCAATGGGTACGCTGGACTCTGACGCCGCGCGCCGCGCCAGCAGCACAGCACGAAGGTCGTTCTTCCGCCGCAAGAAGCATCGAGACAGCAAGGAGCTGGCGTCGTTCTCCAACACCGAGCTGGGCTGCTGGAGCGACTCGGGCACGCTGGCCGACGATAACCCCCCGCTGTCTTACCAGAGAGTCGAGCGGTTGCACTGTAAGTATACTATAGGTGGGTTTCTACAGTGTAACATAACTAAGTTATAATGCTTAAGACTTTACATTAACATACGTCACAACGGTGACAAAAACTTACACTCAGCACTCGCGGCAATGTAACTTTAATAAAATCATTACCTTCTCATGTTCAAGCTCATGTTTTATTGATTAATTTATAGCGGACATAATGCAACGAAAGCCTGGCTGAGTGCTAGTTTATTTATTACATATTTGACCAGTTTTGAAACGTATCTTTATATGAAATATTATTTTCAGACGGTAGCCGGAGACCTGTAGCAGTTCTAGGACCTTTACGCGAATGTGTTGGACTGAAACTGCTGACGGATTGGCCGCACGTGTTCGCGCGCGCCCGCCCAGAACCACGGACGCTCAGAGAACTTGCGGATAAGGTACGTATACACACACGCAATAATATTCGTATGCTATAGTATAGTTAGCAGCTAAGTATAACACCTCCTTTTAACACGTGGACGCAAGTAGGAAGCAAATAAAATCGATCACGAAACAGATAATATTATACTAGACTCGCGTCTGTTCATGATACTGTTTGTAAGTAGTACTGCTACTGGAACTTATCTTGGATAATTCCACGATAGTTTTCTTTATAGTGAGCGACAAGTCAAAAAACAATATATTAAAGCACAAAGAATAAAGTTTAATAGTATGTTATATTGTATAATTGTTGTCCTTCACATATCCGCGGGAGGGACCTGGAGACCTGAAACACCAGGGTATCCTAGCTTAGGCTCCAGTTCACACTCCAATTTAATATATTTTTATCTTAAATACTATGTTGAGTTGTGTGTGAAAAAAAAATATTTTTTATCTTTTTCTCTTTATGTCTTTACAGATTTAACTATGTTATACTAAAAATAATTAATTTCTAGGGTATCCACTGCATCATAGACGTCACTGTGCCCGTTATTGAGAAACTCCACAAGCACCAGATATACCCCATCGTGCTATTCATCAAGTTCAAGTCGTTCAAGCAGATAAAGGAGGTGAAAGATGCACGGTACCCTGCGGATAAAGTGTCGGCTAAGGCGGCCAAAGAGATGTACGAACACGGCCTTAAAGTCGAGAACGAGTATAGGAATTATATCTCAGGTATGGTTTTTTATATTTTCAAGGGTTCTGAGCTATAAACTTGAAATAACAAATAGTTCTCAAAGTTTTTTTGTTCAAGTGGCGTAACTATATTCTTAAGGCTGACTTCACAGCTATCTGGGACACCCATTCTGGCTGGCAATACATGCGCCTGAAGCGGGAGCATATACGAGACGCTAGAACATCGTTTCACATCCGAGCCGGTCGCGTGTGGACCAATCCGCGTCGCTGTGAAATGATGTTCTAGCGTCTCGTATGTGCTCCCGCTCCAGGCGCATGTATACGGATAGCTGTAAAGCTGGCCTAATTGATAAGTCTTCTTTCAAGTTGGCTCCAAATTTTTCGTAGACCTTAAGGGTTGAACTATATCTGGCAGCACGGAATCGCCTTTTTCCGTCGCGCTTTCTCTTTCTGTCGCTTAGAACTACCATTTGTTAGACCGAGACAGAAAGCATAATGCCGATCGCCTCGAGGATTCCGCCGCGTGCTATCGCTTTATGCTTTCTGTCTCGGTCTAGCAAATGGCAGTTCTAAGCGACAGAAAGAGAAAGAGCGACGGAAAAAGGCGATTCCGTGCTGTCAGATGAGGTCCAACCCTAAATGTTTAAAAAATATTGTGTAAAATTTTCCTCGTTACATAAACCATCCAACTTCTTTACAGCGGAGATACCTGCGGGCGTGAACATCGCTTACATGTGCACGCAGATCAAGGAGGCTGTAGAGGACGAGCAAAATAAGACACTATGGGTGCCGTCGGCGCAGGCCTGACCCCTGCCCCCCGCGCCGCCGCCACCCGAGCCGCCCCGCCCCCCTACCCGCCCGCGCCCCCGCAAGGCCGTCACATTCTGCACGCGATGCCAGCCCGACGAATACCACAGCGACCCAGGCCAGGACGCGCCCGAAACCCCCGCGCCGCTGGCCTCCACAGAGAAATACTACTCCGAACCCGACGTCAAATACTTCGAAATCGACTACGTTTTCCTGAAAGAGCTGCGGAAGATTGCGAAGAATAATTGCGCGAAGTGTCGACGCAGGCGCGCTCGCAAGAGTGATACCTCGCGAAAAGGTGACAGCGAACGCCGAAGTCACACGTACGACGCGCGTAGTCGCACTTACGACGCGCGTAAAAGCGATACCTACGAGCGTGCGCGTAAAAGTGATAGCTACGATCGCTCCCGCAGAAGTGACAGCTACGATCGCTCCCGTCGAAGTGACAGCTATGACCGCTCTCGCAGAAGTGACAGCTACGAGCGTGCACGCAAAAGTGGCTCGTACGAGCGTGCACGCAAAAGTACGTACGAGCGCGCACGCAGAGGACGGTCACGGAGCGGACGCGAGAAGTACGTACTCTGCGGTGGCGGTTACCACAGCGAGCAAGAACACTGCCGCGCCTGCTGCAAGGTCTGCAGCCGATCCTCAGACACCCTGGCCTCCGGAGACACCTTAGCATCAGGTGAAGAAGACTACTCCCTCGTCTCCAAGAGCTACAGCCTCCCCTCCAAAGCCAAGACTCCGCAGCGGGAGCGAAAGAACTCGATGCAGTCGAATAAGTCCGTCTCTTTTCTGGAGTCGAGTAACGAGGAAAAGGAGCCGAATTATACAGCTAGCAGTTTTACAAACGATCTAAAAAAGTTTCTATTAAAGCCGTCTTCACCCCGCCTAAGTCTGCGAGAGAAATTCATGATCAGTTTCAAACAAGAGTTGGAAGCGACGAAACGATCGCCCAAACTCAAAGCTATAAAAGGCCTGTGGAAATCCTACTGAGTTTCTAAAATTGTTATTTATTTTTCTTCGGTTTTGGGTACACATTTTGTAAGTATTTGAAGTGTTTACAACTTAGTATGACCACCAAGTAAGAAACTATAATAATAACTGTTTTATATTTAGATAAAATTATGTTACTGATTATATTTTTTAGATTGTTCCACCTTGGTTTAGTCTTTGGTAATATCAATAATTGTTTCTACGGTGTTTGTGCTAGGCGTACAAGTAAGTTAATTCTTTTTCAGACTATCGTTTACCCGAAATCGATTTTCTTTTGGTGCTTCTCTTAAACTGTTCTTTGTATATATATTTATTGATAGTGAAATGTGTTCAAAGTGGTCTAAATATCATGTAGGTGCTACTCATAAGGCTATAAGTTCGCTTCTAGTGCCGGTGCAATCGAATCGATTATTTTCCGATTATATTTATCGATTTCTAATCTCTTTCTACTAAAAATATAATTTTCGATTCTGCTAGATCTCAAATATACTTATTTTATAAATATTTTCCTTAATATTATGCTATTATATAAAATGCTATAATATATTTTTTACGATATTCTACATACTTTTATAAAAGTTATAGTTTAGTGTTGAAATTTCTACTCAAATTTGGTTTATCAATTTCTGAAAATTTTACTTTGTTACTGACAAATTATACAATATGATCTTCGGATGATAGTCAAATATAAGATTTACAATAATTATCTGCATGAATATTAATAAGTTTTAAAACTATACTATTTAAAGTTACCATAAACATTTTGGAATGTTGTTATAACATGTTTCTAATTATTGTCTAATGTTTGCAGCTATCCATTTATTCACGTGTTTTAAATATTAATCTTCTTATTCATAATATCCAACATACCTGTACTAGGTAAATCACGCCCAAAACATGTAGATTATTATAATTTATCTTATCGATAAATCAAAGTAAAGTAGTAAAGAGTAAGAAATATTTTAAAAATGTTCTTATATGACCATAGTAAGTGTTTAATCTATATATATAAAATTGCAAGTCCTGACTGACTGACTGATTCATCATCGCCGAGCAAAAACTGTTAAAGTTACAGCCACGAAATTTGGTGAGTAGGGTTGTTTTGTAAAGTATACACCCACTAAGGAAGGAATTTTGGAAATTTTACCCCTAAGGGGGTGAAAAAGGAGTTGAAAGTTTGTATGAAAGTCCGTCATTTCTTGAGTTAGAAACATGAAACTTTATTTTTGGGCTACTGATAAAAAATAAATGGATACATATTTATGCGTTTTTGGAAATTCTACCCCCAAGCGGGTGAAAAAATTATCTATCTCCGTTATTAATTACTATATTATGCTAACGCGGACGAAGTCGCGGGCAACAGCTAGTATACAATAATATGATTGTCCGTAACTCGTAGAATTATAAAGAGTGCACATGTAGAGTTTTAGTAGATCATTGTAAAGGAGTTTTGATATCCTATAGTTTAGGCAATTTATGGTTAATATCGATGAGCATAGCGACCAGTGTAGTAAGCTCGTACCGTTCCGTTCGAAGTCGGAGCCACTAAATATATATAGAGATAAGATTTTATTGGATTTACTACTTCTACGGACAAAGGAATTAAAATAGAATCAAGTCTTGCCTGAGGTGTCTGAGTCAAAAGATTTTTAATTATTGTGTTAGCATTCGTATGACTGGCTCAGTTACCACTGTAGCCCTAGCACCGACTATCGACAACACAGTATTTGCATCAATATTATAGCAAATAAAAATTGAAAGCACTAACAAGTTTTTAGTGACTTGGTCCTTGGAAGTTTGTTTACTTCACTGGTTTTCATACTTATTGATAGATAACTTGTTAAGATAAAGACAGGTACCTAGGCGAAAGACATCTTCATGCAAAGTATTAATATAATATCTAGATTTTGTCAAATAATTTTGACAAGAAATTAAAGTCGCATAATTCCAATATCTTTACAGCAGCCTTTCCTAAAGTGGGTGATAACGCCTCCTTGTGGGCGCTGAAGGTCTAAACTCTAAAGGGGGGCGGTGTGGGACCCAGAAAAAAATGGGGGAGTTGTATAGTGGCTTGGGGGGTGATTTATAATTATCTCATCTGATCTGGATGCATTTTGAATTGAAACAGTATGGGCGGTATGACATAATTTGTTCTCAAAGTGGGCAGTAGACAGAATAAGTTTGGGAACCCCTGCTTTACAATATGACTCTGATACATTATAAACTTTTCACATACAGTTGTCACTTGTCAAAGTCCCTGTCTATACACGAGTTTTAGTATATACACGTAGTTTATCACAGTAGGACCAAATTGTATAGCGAATTTAATGTATGAACGTAGACTGAGTACAGTTTTGAGCATTATATTATGCACGTTGTGACAATATTTTTCACGTATTATGTTAAAAACAGTAAGGGTAAAGTATTAGGGCTTGGTATAGACCGCGCATAAGTTTTAGATCGTTCAAAAAGCGGGAGGGTAGGTATTGGTCGGTTTTAGGTCTCTTTGGTGGAATGTGTGGGGCAAGAGGCCACGCTATAGGTAGATCAGTGATCAGATAGAATGTTATTGGTAGATGGTGAGTTGGTGACATATTATTGGCAGCTATTAAACGTTTTTTTTTTTTTTTTTTTTTTTTTTATAATAATTAGGGTCGTCTATGGGCTAGTCGCCCATATCCTTTATTTGTCTCATTGTTATAATATGGTCGCGTACCAAGATTACATTTCCTCTTAATCTACTGTAAGTCCATCACGCCTTGGACCTTTTAAACTTATACATTATTATACTATTGATATTATTGTATATTATATTATGCTTAATACTATTATTATTTATATAGAATATTACCTAACTTAATAAATATTATATATATATTTATCACAATATTATAAATATTTGATGCCCTGAAGGGGCGTATGTGGTCCCAGTATAGCCAGTAGATTCGACATTTTTGGATTTCTTCGGGTATGGTGCTGCACCCTTTGCCTTTAGATGTTGTGGCATTGGCTTGGTGGAGAGCGGTCACTCAAGCTGGGTGGAGTTTCAAGGATCTTAAGAAGATATCGTTCTGTGACGAATCTACTAGCTACTACTAGTGGGGTCACCAGAACCATATTCCCCATTTTTTTTTTTTTTTTTTTTAACATTTAATTTTTGCCGACCTTTGAAGACTGTGCCTCGCTATACGGCCTAGGACTTGGTCATTTCTGTCCTTGATCGCCATTTTGATGTTATATTCCATTATAAAATCGGTTGACGCCTCCAAAGATCTTTTTATAAAGCTGACCACGGCGTCCCCATCGGTGTCAGTGTAGTAGACACAGGTGTTAGTGTGTCGAGATATAGCTACCACTGCGTGAGGCACGCTGTCATGGATATCCAGCTTTCGGGATTTGGTCTGTATAATAATCACCGAAGGACTCGTTAATCCCTGAGCTTCATGTATTGTGAGGACGCGAGATCCCGTTCCCGATCCGTAGCCTATATTCGTTAGGGCTACTTTCTCCTCCTGCGTGTGTACGAGATACAGGGTATTTGGATCGGTTTTAGGTATTCTTGCTCCTGTATATTTCTTTAGCTTTAGGGACCGCACTTCTTCCTTTGATGAATATATGTTACTGTAGACCATGCTTAGGGCGTAAGCCACATCCATAGGGCTCCTGTGTGTGCAAGACAACTCCTGGGTAATGCTAGTTACCAGATTTGGACGAGCGTAATTGAGTTTGAAGAGGTTTTCACGCTCAATAAATGGAAGTTGGTTAATATCTCCAATGAGGGTAACGTCGTTGGCGCCTATTAATAGATTTGCCATAACGATTGAGCCGAAATGGTTCATAAGGGCCTCGTCAACTATCATCCTTTTATAGGTTTCCTTTGTCCCATTTACCAGCACGGAGGCCATGGTGCGAACCTTATGTTTTACTTTATTTCCAGTTCGCAGCAATAGCCTCCGCCTTAAATCCTCGGCTGCTTCGATCGTCGTTGTTATTATAACGTCCGTTTCCTCATTGAAGTTATTAATGATCCAAGTTGTCTTCCCACAACCAGGAACCCCATTTACCCACGAATAGTTGATTGGTTTCGCAAATATGTCCCAGTCCATGTCGAATTCAGGGTTCCCAGATAAGACTTCCGCCTTTTCTAGTATCCTGTCTTCCAACATTATTCTGGTACACTCCGCTATTACAACTATGGGATCCTCAGATGGTATGGTATATTTTAGTCTTCCCGTGCGCTTTGATTCTTCCTCATCCAGGAGCACGAACCCGCAGTCGGCACTTAATGCCGCCATATACTTTCCTGTCATATCCCCGGCTAGTTTCGTTGAGGTGTAATTGTCGTATATAGCGGCTTTTGCATCCTCGAGCTATTAAACGTTACTACGTTAAGAAATTGATTCTTAGGTAGTAGACGGTCCTACGTCAATTGGCCGGATTATGCCAATTCAATATAGCTGTGAATAATGATAGCTGTGATCTATCGGATGGGTTTGACACATCACACAACCCGTCCAAATTGCGTAGGTCCGCCATCCGCCAATGAACTTAGGTACTTCTCTGATTGTACACAAGAGCCGCTTGGCCTCTTCGATCTCCAGTTTTGTCTTACGATCTTAAATGTGCAGCCTATAAGACGCCAGTAAAATTAGTGCCAAAAAGTTGGTGTAATTAGATGAAAATTATGACATTCAGATTAATTGTTTTATTCGTCGTAAGAATTTTGTTGTTTGTCGTTTTTATGTACACTAAAAAAACTCCATTTAAAATACGTATTCTTACTCGTACGTTTCAGAAAATGTGTTAACGTGGCTCAAAATTTGGTAAATCTTCTACAACCGAAAAAATACACTTCAATTCCTACCCTAAAATCAGGTTATTAAGGTTTAAAATACGCTGTCAGTAACAAATGAAAGTCCATGTATAAACCGCGTAATAACGCCAAAATGTGACAATGATTAATATCCCAAGATATAACATTTTTGTATAAATGTTTCAGAGCTAATTTCTGAGTTGATCCAATGACGTTGGTGTTAATGAGAAAAAATGATTACGGACAGTATTTGAACAGTAAATCTGTATTATTTTGGAGCAGAATTAATTAAATTGAGAGATTCGCAGTGACGCATCTAAGCCTAATTGAGACTGGAGGCTATAAGGCCTCAAAAATGCCCAATAATTTTATATCAATGTATTACTTTTTTCTCTAAAAATTTTGAAGTATTAACTAAAATTTTTATTCATAAACTATCTTATATCAATTTGCTATTAAGTATAACAATTTTGTAACCTTTTATCTATCACAAATGCACTAATCAATGATATTAAAACTTTTAACTCGAGAAGAAAATATAATTTTATCTTTCGTACAGATAAACAATCTGTCAAAGCTACGACTACTTTCCTTAATTTAACTTCTTCACTAGGATATAAGTGTACTTAACTGTAATGAAATGAAGAATTTGACAAATATTGTATGGAGCTTATGTTAAAAACTTCATTTAACTCATAAAGTTAATATATGGGCACTTGCGTAGATCTGGGTGAAAGTTAACTCTAAGTTAAACATGTCACTCACTTTAAAGAGTGATAGAGATGACATGATCTCTATCACTCTTTAAAGTGAGTGACAGATATGACATGATGTTTAACTTAGAGTTAACTTTAACCCAGATCTACGCAAGTGCCCCCTAGCGGAATAGAGCAACAATCTCGAGCTGTCAAACGAAACCGAAATTGGTTTTCATCTGTGTGTAAAATATGTTTACGTATACACTTACACAAGCATGATTGAACATGAATTCTATGAGATTAAATTGTCAACGTGCCGATACGTGCCGACTGGACGTTAAAAAAAGAGTTCTGCTGTCATGTATCAACACGTCTCTTTTTACCGCGCAGTGTTACTGATAATGACATCTCGCTTGTTCAGGCCTTTGTTTCTCTATTCCGCTAGGTATATTAACTTTATGATTTAACTACAAGTAAGTAATATTCGTATCTGAGTTAGGCAGTAAGAGTATTTCTGCCACCATAAAAACTATTTTCGCTCATGAGTTTCTGTGACCATCAAAATGGGTGCTTAAGTTAAGGGCGGCGGTTACAAGTTCAAAGCGAGCGAGATCTCAAGTTAGAGTGAGGCTTACCCGTACAGCACACAGTAGTTGTTAAGTTTATGTACAGACGATATGTTTATTTAGTGTTGCCGCTTTTAGTTTCGCTTTATTGTTACATAAGGTTGGACGGGTGAAAAACCGGACTGGGTAGAATGCCTATAAATGAGCGTTTTCCTAGCTGTATAAATGTCCAATATCCCCTGGCATATAGCTGGATAATTTCTCATAAGTGCCCAATATGCCGGACATTTCCTATGTATGTGAAGAATAAACGTCCATGAGTGCCTAATATTTGTGACTTATTGTGACTACACTATATCTAACCTTTACTCGTAATTTGTTAAAACTTTTAACAATGATATTATGGGCCCCCTTCACATTAAAGTTGAACACGCCTCTGAAAGGAAATGCGCCCAGTTTTAAACATGGTAGCTTTTAAAAGAGAAGTGTATCAAAGTCAAATATTTGACATCCAAGTCATTCGTCCAACCTCAGTATGAATAGAATCATTTAATTAAGAAACTTTGACCGGAGTTGGAAAGTTATTGTTTACTGTATTGATTCATTAAATTATTTATTTAATAGAAGGATCGATGCGGCCACCTAGATGTTAGTTACCATAATTTGCACAAAAATGTCCACAGTAGAATACTTTGATCTGAATGCCGACTAGCACTATTGCCAAAGATACGACGCGAGTTATATAGGGAATATTACAAAAAAGGCAGAGGTCGCTACTAGCACAGACAGTAAATAACCCGACCACAATCCGACATGCTGCACACGTCATATCAGAATATTGACAGAAACGTTGTCAAACGTTAGAAAAAACTTTCTGTTTACTGTCTGTGTTGGTGCTGCCCCCTAGCGTGAAGACAATGCTGTAATATTTATCCTATAATTGTCTCCTCAATTTTGTCTTCTATCGTTGTTTGAATTTTAAGAAAGCATTTGACGCCGTAGAAATATGTCGCGTCTTTGGCTTTAATGCTAGGGAGGCTGTAGTTTTAAAATTCGCTTTTTAAGTACACGCAGAGAACCCGTAAGATGTAAGAAATAGATGTTCGTTAATGCTATATCGCTTTACTTAATTGCCCATAGTTTGTTCGCGAAAGGAAGCGAGTAGCGACCCATCAGTTAATATCGTCTAATTTGTAATCGCACTAGCGATTTACTTCCTAACGCCAATAGACTATAGATGCATAGATATAACTGTATTATTTTCGCTTGAACGTTTAAAATAACGAATTTAAGTGGTATTGTATTTTAAAATTGACAATAATCAGTATTTATAATAAAGTTGATGCGGAAACCCGATGTCAGTCTGACGTTTGACACTTGACGGCGGCCATCTTGGTTTGTGACGTCACTGGTCAGTAAATTGTAGAAGTGAGGTTATGTATAGTATTATTTATTAAAGTTTATAGTATTTTTATCCCCGTCGGGTTATAACATTGTATGATTTTGATGTATTATTTTTAAAATATTTTATCTGTTACAGTTTTTTGTTCTTAGTATTTTGTATATAACTCCTACTATATGTATGTTATGTTATTTAAATGATGTCTATGTTACAGATTAAAGTGTGTACTACGTATATAAAGTTTATTCTACACGGTAGCGACATCTATAACTCCAAAAAGTTACTAAAACGGTTGTGTTTGGTTTAATAAAGTTCATATTTTAAAATAGGTGCCAATAACAAGAAATATAAAGTATTTATGGAAAGTAATACGTAGTACATGTTATTAATTTCAACGAATTGTTTATAAAATGGAAGCAATAATAAACGAAATAATCTAGAAATAGCAGTTTTCATTTCAACTCCATATTAATCATATTACTTTATTTCCTCTCGTTATACTTAATCACAGAAGATAAACCGTTGTAAAATATAATACTCGAGGACGTGATATTTGGCTATTATATTAGTTGAAAAAAAATATCAATTGATCACTGAGTAAATGTAGCTTATAGTTAAATAATTATTTACCCAACGCATGGACACCGCGCGCGGGAGGGGTAGCGCGCGGCGCGGGGTGCATGCCGCCGCGCCGGCCGCATAGTAATTTACTGTGTCCATGATTCATTTGTTTAAAGGGAAATTTGGTCAAAAATTATGTACCTAATTTTATTACATAATTATAACGAGAATCGAGTACTGCATACTCTACTTAAGTTTCAGTCATGTCTCACCAGTCATGCTCTAATTTGTATAGGGATAATAAATGATATTTTTAGAAGTGAGCGAGATGATGATGTAAAACTATGGCTAAGAACACTCTCGATCATGTCATTTTCAAACAAAATAAGCAAGATTAAAATAAGTCCACCCGTTTAGATGCTACGATGCCATGGGGCATGGACGGACACACAACACGTCAAAATAGCTACATACAAACACACATGTAACATACTTATTAAATCCCTCTGTTTTTGTCGGGGGCTAAAAATAAATGAAAAGTTTCAGTGTTGGCCAGTCTCATAATATTACGTCAGTATATTATAAGTCTATGTATTACACTGAAATGTAGTAATTGCTGTATCGATTTCTTTGTAATCGCTCTCCCACTCAATGTAATAACAAGTGATTTTCGTTGTTAAATAAATTACATACCATTTAATTTTGGTACAGCCGTGGGCCATCGTTTATTTAATTACAATATCATTATTTAATTACAAGACAAATAATAATATTATGTTCCAGGATTCCAGGACTTGCATGGGCATTGGTAAAATGCGAGTTGTAAAATGTCAGTTAAAATAATATTCAGTCCCATAAACCTATAATGCAGTATATTATAAGTCTATGATTCAGTTCAATAGCAAAGAATAAGTACACTACGCGCCAATAGCGTAGTTTTCTTGGGCCTGTTTCACCACTTTCTGATAAAGTGCCGAATAGGCCATTCGCAACTTTTTTGACAGATTCTCCAATCTCCATACTTCATCTATCTAGTTAAGTGGTGGATAGCCTATTCGGCACTTATCAGGAAGTGGTGAAACAGGCCCTAAGAGTAGGTACTCAATACTCATGACTATATTATTATAGACTATATATAATATATTATTAGGAAATCTGCCCTAGTGACTTTAATGAAACAGTTTCCCGACTTATTATGCTTCCTTCCAGCAGGCACTTGCCTTGCCACTTGGCACGAATTGCAAAATGCCACGGGCCCCTGACCAAAGAAGCCTAAAATACTGTTATACATTGATTATACCTACCTTTTTTTTTTCTTAAAGTGACAATTTATATAGGGGCCCCTGATGGTATAGTTACGCCACTGCCAGGCACCAGCACTATACTCGGGACTAACAGGATACATAATAAGGCCAGCCTCTGCCGACGCGACTGGCGAGCCAATTAGAGAAAGCATTCCGCGAAACTCCGTGACTTATCAAACAACCGAAGGCCCGAGGGTCAGACACATTCGTACAGACGCTTTCTAGCTTAAAAGATCATGTGAATGGTTCTAGTGCATGGGTAGAAAGGGTCCTTAGATAAGCTGTAAGACATTAAGAAATTTTCCAACGCGAGTTTGTTACGCCGCACAGTGTATTTTTTGTCCAAAAAATAAAAGCGCTGGTACGATAATGGAAGCTAAGTATTTTTTCGTTATTAGTAGGTAAACCCAAATAAACCAATAACGCAAAATAGCTTAAAATATTATGTTGTTGGCATCTACCGACAACGTAAAATTTGGCAATATTGCACACATCCTTTCAATTTTAGTTTTTCTATCTTCAATAATTTGTGTAGGACCTTTTATAAATTTTAATACTGCCTTATATGACTTGCTACTTTAGATCTCAAAGACTGAAATCACGCGTCATGTGCCTGCAGACCCGCCTATTATGAAGTCGGTCTAGTGTCTACTGTATAATGTTATATTGTGGTATTTTGGCAAAATTCCGCGATCCCAAACGGGACCGGCTTCGTTATCAAATCTCAATATTGCTGTAACATAATATCGGAATTTGGATTCCAAATTCCGATAGTGTGTTACACGTGACATACCCACCTAAAATAAGTCTCAAATATGGTCAAACGTTGTGCAAATTGTGATCGCATGCTGCATAATACCACCGGTTCCGATGCCGGGGGCCGGTTTCATTTAATTTAGACGTGGGAGAGCCATGCTTCGGCACGAATGGGCCGGCTCGACCGGAGAAATACCACGTCCTCAGTCCTCACAGAAAACCGGCGTGAAACAGCGCTTGCGCTGTGTTTCGCCGAGTGAGTGAGTTTACCGGAGGCAGAATCCCCCACCCTTTACCCTTCCCTACCCTCCCCATTTCCCTATCCTTCCCATCCCTACCCTCCCCTATTACCCTATTCCCTCTTAAAAGGCCGGCAACGCACCTGCAGCTCTTCTGATGCTGCGAGTGTCCATGGGCGACGGATGTTGCTTTCCATCAAGTGACCCGTTTGCTCGTTTGCCCCCTTATTTCATAAAAAAAACCAGGCCAGTTACGCAGGAGTTATTTTATAATGTCCAAGTGTGTGCGCAATACACGAGAGCACTCTCTATTCCCTTACTCTTATAACACGGAACGTACGACTAACACGACTGGCGAGAGATCAGGCGCAGGACGGACTTTTTACATGCCCATCCGACGCGTGGATCATCTTACTTGTCACACAAACAGGTGATCAGCCTGCATTGTCTTAAACAAACATGGAAATAACAATGTTTCCAACGCGGGAATCGAACCCACGACCTCGGAGTCAAGACTCATCTTCAGACTTCGTGGTCTAGTGGTTTAGTCGCGCTCGAATCTAAACCACTAGAGTGTAGACCACGAAGGCGTTCATCTGAGTATATTTTGTTAGGTTGCAGTGGAGGGTCTACTAGTAAATGTGTTTGAGCGTTAATAACACGCATTAGATGGTAGATCGGCCCGTCATGACTTTCTTATAAAAAACTATAATGAGCTAACTGGTAAGTGGTAAGTGACCGCAAGACAGTTGCCAGTACCACTTGTGAACGATATCCTCATAGTAACAAATTCTATAATGCCTTGTCATTGACCAAACCTTGTTAAGATCAGGTTTGACTTGCCATCTTAAGAGTAGGTTGCACTTGCACCAACTTACTTTAACCATATCTTTAACTTTAACCATAACAAAAAGTCAAATGAACTGTCAAATCCCTAGTAAAATTCCATTATGGACGCCATATTTGACGATAACCTTAACTTTAACTATCTTTCTGGTGCAACCTAAGGGTGAGTTGCACCAGAGGCGTAGTTAAAGTTAAAGTTAAGGTTATCGTCAAATATGGCATCCATAATGGACTTTTACTATGGGTACTTGTACTATTATCTATTCTGTGCTATGGGTTTATGACAGTTCATTTGACTCTTTTATGATTAAAGGTAAAGATTAAGTCGGTGCAACCCACTCTTAATCTAGTTCATTCTCATCCAACACTTTCAATCTAGCAATAAATAAATGAAAGTCTCAAAATTTGTGGCTAGATTAAATGAAAGTACTACTATCTACCTACCTATTAAATTAAAAATCGAAAGTGTATCTGTTTGTTAATTTTTTACGCGCCGCTGAATGCTGAGCCGTTTTTGATGAACGGAGATTATTTTAGTCCCGGAATGTTAGAAGTTTTATCGCGAAAACCTGCGGTTTTCGCGAGATAATAACTCCCACACCGTTTTCGGTGACGGTGGCCGGTTTTATTGAAACCAGGCCAGTTACGCAGGAGTATTTTTTTTTATGCGCAGGGGAAACCCTTTATGGGTGCCCCGGGTTGGGGATGTGCCTGAAGTACCCCGGGGGTTTGTGGGACTCCCGACTTCGGTTTACCCATTAAAACCACCTGCGGTTTGCCTTCAGCCGTATACGAAAGGATATCCTGGATCTGTCTAACACAGGACTCCCTCCACGACCGGCCGGTCTACCTCACAAGGGACCGGACTTCCACCAAGTTAGGGAATGCTTAGACAAACTAAGGCATTCCCCTCGGCGCCGGGACTAGCTAAGCTGGGCAGGTTCCCATCCTGAGTCTTGGCCCGGGGCCCTGTGGGACGGAAGCTATTGGAGGTTCGCATAGCGACGCCTCTGCACTCCCAGGATGGGAGTGCAGAGGCGTCTCTACACTCCCACTCTGCACTCCCATCCTACGCCGGCGGAGCGGAACGGAGGATGGGTCATCCTCTCTGTTCCGCTCTGCGGCCTCTTTCTGTGAAAGGACGGTTTCACAGAAAGAGACCGCCGCCTGCCAGGCCTCATCGCTCTCGAGCATGCAGCGCACCATCGGAGAGGGCTAGGTGGAGAACTCTCGCTCCCGAGAGTTCTCCACTTAGCACTGCCACGAGATCGTCGCGGCTGGCGCCAGGTGATCAGCCTGCATTGTCCTAACCAAACCTTATCCTATTATCTATTCTGTGACGAAGCTTGGAAATACATAACATGTTTCGAACGCGGTAACCACGAGCCACGCTCTAAACCACTGAACCACGGAGGCTTTTCGCGAGATAAATGATTGTTAAAAGTTCCGGCAACATTAGCACTGGTATAATAAATAATAATCTATTAATTTGTATGTTAGTATGTTTATGCCAAAATAATAAAAACAAACAATAAAAGATAATTGTAGAGTGGTTACTGGTTTAAGTAATTGAATTTAGCCGTTATCGATAAATTACGGGACAGCTTAATGACAGTAATGATGGGGTCAGCTAGTTATAATTAATATAAAACTTATAAACGAGCGGAACGAGCGAGCTTTTTCTAATGTCTCTAGATTTACATTAATCTTCTCTTTTCTTTTAATCTTATTTGTAGAGTTTCACTCTACGTTTCATAACTTAGATAACTTTGTGTTAGCTAAGTTTTTGTCTTTGACACTTTCATAATATTATAGAACATGGGCCACATTTCATATGAATATTATGTATCTACAGTTTAGTTTCTATCTAACACGAGCTGTGATAAAGGGCTTAGAAACTCTCGATCATTTTAATAATATTGTTAGTTTTCAATTTCAAAAGTTAGCAATGCCACGAACAGCTGATATACACACAACGTAACAAACAGAGTACATACACGGGGGGTTAATAAAGCACGTCACTATCACCGTCAACCGGTGGCTTTCATTAACAAGGCATGTAGGGCGACTTGTCTCAGTTTTTTACCGCGATGACCGCGCGAATCAGATGAATTAGTCTGTGGACTCGGCGACGCGCGCGCGCTCACCAACATGACGGATTTTGCGCGGGAAAATCGATTGTTTTTGATTCTACGCAATGAAAAATGAAAAAGCTATGTGTCGAAAATGCGATCGTATTGTTTGGTGGTCTTGTGTTTTGTGCTTGTGCGTTTTGGTGCGAGTGTAAAATTGGATTTTGGACGAATTTCGAATAAGACGGAGCCGCGAGGGTTTTTTGGCGGAGGTAAATATTAAATTTTCTAGCAATTGAGATAAACATAATTATTATTTCATATTGTTCAAACATATATTATTTTAGTACAATAATTAATAAAATCGATAACTCTATATTAATAATATGAAAACAGTACCGTAACTAATAATTAATATACATGACTTTACTTTAATCATTCTCTATACGCGACTATAAGCGCGAAATTAGTACGAATTTAGCTCGACAGAGTCTGAGCTAAATAATTGGTACTAATTTGACATTCGAGAGTGACAGTTTTGATAATTCATTTTGTGAATTGATTGAGAGGAATTGCTAAAATATGTGACCATATTATTTTTAGCCCCGCTGATCCTATAATATCTTCAATAAATAAGGTTAAAGTTAATTTCGACCATAATTATTATTATGTTCATAATCTTCGTGTCTTGTTAATATATTATGGTAAACACCGTTCTTAACCTGAATTATGGAGAATTTCCGTGATAATTCCACTGGGACAATGAGAGCATTATTGTCCGGGGAACAAAAGGGTATTTAAATATACAATTGCAAACCTACACGGATGCGATGTTGTGTGCAAAATATTATGTTTTACGTGTATTTCGGTATGTGCGAAATAATAATATTGCTTGAGCTTCGCCGAGAAAATCAAAGAGGAGCTCTCAATTTATATATTAATATGGTAACTACAATAACATCAAAATCTTAACGTAACATTAAATGTGAAAATGGTTTAGTAATATCAATATAAGTAAGTACTAAATAATATTATAAATGCAAAAGTAAGTGTGTCTATCGGTCTGTTACGTTTTCACGCCCAAACCGCTGAACCGATTTTGCTGAAAGGAGGTACTTTGAGTCCCGGTTAAAAGGAGTATAGGATAGGATACTTTTTATCGCGTAAAATGTACAGTCGATAAACAAATTTTGGCACAATGTAGTTGTCTAGTTTGATATAATATAGGTATTATGAAGGCTTCCCAGTTCCCACATTGTGGCAATCGTCGATCATGGGCAATCAATAATAATTATAGCTCTATGATTATTTTTCTTCCTCTAGGAATATGGCCCTATGGCCCTCTAAACGTTAGCGATCACTTGAATTGGTCTTCCATGGGGCAACGTGTAGAGGCTCCATAAAGAACCAAAAAATGCCACGAACATACTATATAATATTAACATATAGAATATTTTAAATATTTTTATTGGATCAACTACTTCATGAACATACTATTACGCTACATGCTATGTATCCAGTACTATTCTCTTATAACAGTTTGTTATTATACAATGTGTCCCGACACCGGTGTCCGATCCTTTAAGGTCATAATATAGGGCACATTTTATCGACAAATTTGCTGTCAAACTTTTTCTATCTCCCTCTGTTGTAAAATGGCAGCCATTTTAATTTCTTAAGAGCCCGGGCTACCCTCGAAATTCTCATACAAACGGAATACCAAAATCATTTTCTCATACGAAAATGTTTAACATGTTTGAGTTATTTTTCAGCTTAAAATAGTAATTACCTAGGGTCCTAGCCAAAAATTTACTACAAAATATTTATACACTAAAAAATATAAGCGATTACATTTCATGCATTTTGACGCCATTAACGACATACTTTCCGCACACTTGTTTTATATTAAAAACTCATCGAATCGTTACGTATTTTTTCTGGGACCTTAGCTTATATTGTGTAGTTACAGAATGTCTTCAAAATAATGGCAATATAATAAATTTTCATTCATCATTTTTGGTATTCGTGAACGCGGCGCAATTTCTCTATAATTTCCAACCTGGTATAGTGCCGATCCGCTCGCACGTCAGAGCGCGGCGGCGGGAAGCGCGGGCGGCGGGGTGGGGTAACCGGTACACGTGATGTGTGTGTATTCAAGTACAATAATAATTATTCTATCAAGCCCCAAGCGGTCGCATGCGACCGCGCGCGCGATAACAGTAGATTTCCAAGAATCCGCGATCGAGAGAATATTATTATTGTTGTTGTTTTGCATATTAATTATTATAATGTTGTTTTGATAGTTTTTTGTGATACTTGAAGATAATAATTGCTTGAACAAAATAATAATGGATAAGTAATAATGGATACCGAAAGATGGGAATTGGGGTTTGGGATGTATCACACAGTAAGTATATTATAATTTAAATTATATTTTTTTATGAAATAAGGGGGCAAACGAGCAAACGGGTCACCTGATGGAAAGCAACTTCCGTCGCCCATGGACACTCGCAGCATAAGAAGAGCTGCAGGTGCGTTGCGTAATAGGGGAGGGTAGGGATGGGAAGGGAATAGGGGTGGGTAGGGAAGGGAAGGGAATAGGGTAGGGGATTGGGATTTCCGGTAAACTCACTCACTCGGCGAAACACAGCGCAAGCGCTGTTTCACGCCGGTTTTCTGTGAGGACGTGGTATTTCTCCGGTCAAGCCGGCCCATTCGTGCCGAAGCATGGCTCTCCCACGTCTCATATCATAATATTATGAATTTTCTTATCTAGAGTATTTTGAAAATAACGATCAGGTCAGGAATAGCGATGGGGTATTTTTCTACTATTTAGAAGGCCGACATAATAATATTACATTATGAGACTTCTCCTAAATCCTAACTGTAAAATGTTTACTAATTTAAATAAATACTAATACTAGCTGTCGCGGTAAACGTTGCTTTGCCATAATACAGTGTGTAACAAAAATAAGTGATAATACTTTAGGGTGTGTACATGTTCCTTGTAGTGAGTTCACTGTGAAAGTAGCAGCGCTGAAAGAAAAAAAAATTTCACTTTTGTATGGGCAAGGAACGTCGCGAGTTTCCCCATACAAAAGGGAAAAAAATTTTGGTCTTTCAGCGCTGCTACTTTCACAGTGAACTCACTACAAGGAACACGTACACACCCTAAAGTATTATCACTTATTTTTGTTACACCCTTTTTAGGGTTCCGTAGCCAAAATGGCAAAAAAGGAACCCTTATAGATTCGTCATGTCTGTCTGTCTGTCTGTCTGTCTGTCTGTCTGTCTGTCTGTCTGTCTGTCCGTCCGTCCGTATGTCACAGCCACTTTTCTCCGAAACTATTAGAGCTATACTATTGAAACTTGGTAAGTAGATGTAGTCTGTGAACCGCATTAAGATTTTGATGCAAAAATGGAAAAAATATTAAAAATTTTAGGGGTCCCCATAAGTACAACTGAAACAAAAAAAATTTTTTTCATCTAACCTATGCGTGTGGGGTATCTATGGATAGGTCTCCAAAAATCATATTATTGAGGTTTCTCATATCATTTTTTTCTAACCTGAATAGTTTGCGAGAGAGACTCTTCCAAAGTGGAAAAATGTGTGTCCCCCCCCCTCTAATTTCTAAAGTAGAGGCATGATAATTCTAAAAAAAATATATGATGTAGATTACTATAAAAACTACCAACGAAAATTGGTTTGAAAGGGATCTAGCCAGTAGTTTTTTTTATACGTCATAAATAGTAAACCTTAATCTAAATTTCATTAAATCGACTGAAATATAAAAATAAATCAAAAATATTATAATTTCATAAAAATGAACCTTATTGCTGCTGCGGAACCCTCCATGGGCGAGTCCAACTCGCACTTGGCCGCTTTTTAAATTATAAAGTATTTCGCCCATATTATTTTATTGAGGTGACTAAATAAGTACCTATGTTACCATGGCAACGTCCATCGCTATCCCGTCGCACAAACAATGGTCGCCGCCAGTCTCGAGTTGTAATAATTTACATACTATTATATATTCAACAATTAATGCACTTATCAATATAAAAAGTACCCAGTAGTAGATTCCACAGTATAGCAATATAATATCCCTACAGTAGTGAAACGAATGTACTTGCGCAGAGCAACGGAGGGGTACCCGCGGGGAAGCGGGCGGCGCGGGCCCAGTCCGCCAAACGCCGCGAGTTTGAACGACTTCGCGCGCAGGTGTGACGTTGGCGCGTTTTGTGTTTTGTGTTGTAAAACGATAGCCTGTAACATCTTATTTTATAAACAATGGGATATAACAAGTGTTCAGTGTACAGAATATGTAAATCTGATTCAAAAAACAAAAAGGATTTAATTGTCATAAAATATAATATCGACTCACAGTTCACACTAAATTGTGTTGGCCTTGGTGGCATTTATTTGCAATTTGCATCTCTGTTTTATTGTTTACGTTGTAAGAAGTGTAACAAGGAGAGAAACAATTTATAGAATAAAAATAAAAAAACTGTCAAATACCCTGTTACATACTAATTAGTACCTACCTAGCTAGGTACACAGGGCCACACATCAAGTGTAACATTTTGACCTTTGGACCGCCCTTACCGCGCACGTAATAAGAGCGAGTTTTGAAGTGCTTCTGTTACACCTGACGTGTGGCCTACCGTACCTACCAATTGTTATAATATGATAATTAATTATTGTTGGATATTTTATATATCCGAATGCGTCTTCATTATTTTAATCCTTCGATCGTGGGTTCTTGGAAATTTATTGTTATTCTATTGTGTAATCTATATAAAGTAATATAATATATTATGTATATAAATAAAACTCAAAGGTGACTGACTGACATGGTGATCTATCAACGCACAGCCCAAACCACTGGACGGATCGGGCTGAAATTTGGCATGCAGGTAGATGTTATGATTATGACGTAGTATCCGCTAAGAAAGGATTTTGATAAATTCTAACCCCAAGGGGTTCAAATAGGGGATGAAAATTTGTATATTATAATAATACTTCTTGACGCGAGCGAAGCCGCGGGCAAAAGCTCGTAAGTCGTACTGCTATAAGAGCTCATGGTAAGAGGGCAGTAGTTCCTAAGATTAGCGCGTTTAAACAAACAAACAACCGCTTTATCATATTATATAATATATAATGCTATACACCAGATGTTAAGTTGGAAAACACAGTTAATAATAATATGAAGTAAGTCCACTAAAGAAAAAAGTTGGATACAAAATCTGACCCCCTCTTTGGTCCCCAGAGAGGGTTGGGGGGGGGGATTATTTTTATACACCAGATGTTGAATTGGAAGAAGACAAATATGTCTGTGAAAACCGTATGCAAATCGGATCAGTACTTTTCGTGTTAAACGCCCCGCCTTGGTGACGCCCACTATCGTAATATTTTAATTTCACCATAATTTCAAAACTAAACGTCCGATTTTAATCATTCAAAGACCAAGTATTATCTACATAAACTGTACTTAGTGATGAAATAATTTATTTTGATAAGGATTAATAGCATAAGTAAAATAAACGCCTTCAAATGTAGTCAAAAAAAATTTCAAGATTTTTAAATAAAAAAATGGTTATTGTGCCTAACTCGACATAGATAGGTATAGTGTGTC